>CM042690.1:326347420-326747420 GCA_023614405.1 Avena insularis | reverse complement strand
TGTCGGAATTGCCGGAAACGTGAGCGAACGCCGCGGTGCAGCTCTCGCGAAAATGGATCGAGGTCCCAGCCTAGGATCGTATGGCTGTGCAAGTTGGAAAAGTAGATGCAGAGTGTCCATTTGTAGTATATAGGAGGATAAATGGAGTACTCACGTGGACGAGATTAGATTAAAGAGAGTATGAATTCGAGATATTGTAGAGCAGTTTCTGCTGCATGCGTTTAGCTCGCTCACTCGTACGGGAAGAGGAACTGAAGAAGAGGCCTGTGACGCTTTGGTTTTCTAGGAGATAAAGCAGGAAACGTTTCGACGCGTGCGGAATGCAGACCGTTAGTCTACTCCGTCCAACCCAGGTGTGTGGCGTGTGTGGCATGCTGACATAGGCGATAGGTCATGGACGTGCTTGCTTTGGATGATGCATCGGTAGAAAAGATGAAAGAGAAAAGGACTAGAAAGAATACACGAGAGAATTTTCATGTCTGGTCATGTATAGTACAAGATGATACGAGACTACGGTTCAAAAAGAACTGATCTGATTCTTACCATGGACGTGCGTCGGACAAAGTTTCAGATTGAGTTGTGGTTGATGGCGAACTTGGCGACCTGTGGTTGATGGATCGATCGTCTAGCTCCCTCTACAGGTTCTTCTCATCCTCGCGGTCCTGGTGTTGTAGCAGTTCGGTGTTACGCGGCCGGAGTCGCTGGGAACATGCGTCATGTGCAACATCGGAGGTATAGACGAAGTTCCGCAAGATTGAATCCTTGGGCGAGCTATGGCTTTGGGTGGTGGCAGAGATGGTTAAGAGGAGAGAAGAAGTCGACTTAGGGCTATATATATAGCCACAACAGTTTCTAGTTCAAGGTATGCGTTTCAGCTGCCTTATTTGAGTGCGTGAAGGAAGACGAAGAAGAAGCAGCGCTTCGACTGGCTGCATGCTCGTGTGGAAAGAAAAGAGCACTGTAGCGCTTCAGCTTGTTGGAGTGTGTACGTGCACGCTTTGCTTATACAGCCAAGATGTGTAGCAAGGACCTAAAGGTAGTCGAGCTGGAGATTGAAAAGAATAGTAGCATAAGATGAAAGAGAAGACATGGATCAGAATAATACGAGAGAGAGAATGGGATGTATATGTATATATAACATGGTAAGGAAATTGCATGGCACCCACGGGTGCATGAGCTTAGACCAATAGGATTTGTTTGAACAGAATCAAATAGAATTAAATTGGCAATAAATAGCAATTTAAAGGCAGATCCAAATAACTGTACTAAAAATAGTTTTGAGAAATTAGTCTTTTTTTATATGTCAAAATAATTCCAACTATGTTGAAATTGATTTAAGAAAAACAAAACAAATTCAAAGGTGCATATTTTAATATGCTATAAAGCAGACAAGAATACAATCCGATTTGAGAGAAATAAGAATATAAAATTTATATTCACGTTGGTATTAATTCATGTTAAAGCCGTTTTGCATTTGAAAATTTTAGTTTAGCCTTAATTATTGAACCGAAATTTTCTAGTCCTTGTTTTCAAATAAAAGTTTTTAAAAACTCCAAAAATCGGTCTGTTACACCTAGATCTAGCCATGTGGTGATTTATAAGGAGGATCCAACCTCTGCAGCACCACGCCGAGCTGATGCACAAATACTCCAACGAACGGAAAGATCCCATGCGGATTTCCGAGGACAACTTCTCCAAAGACTCCATCAAGCTCCGGCTGAAGGACATCGTCAAGGTGAAGGATAGGAAGCGTGGCTTCACTATCACCTTCGACATGTTCGAGTGCGGCAAATTCCCAAAGGTAACCATGTTTCCTTTGTTGCTTGTCATATATACTCTAAGGATTCCAACTAGATTTTATCTATCGTCTAACATTCCCTCGTCTCTCCTAGTTGGAGACCTTGGTGGAGGAAGACATGGCCTCCCAAGTCTATGATTCTAGACTGAAGGACGTGTAGGTCGTGTCTGACGATTATGCTACCAAGGATCATCCAGTTCCGGCAGCACAAAAGCGGAAGAGCTCCACCTCCGACGTTGCTGCCGAGAGCAATAATAAGAAGAAAACAGAGAGTGGAGTCTCCAAGAAATCCACTGCCGCCTTAGAGATGGGGAATAAGAAATCCACCGGCATCCCCTTAGCTAAGGCACCTACCGTAGTGTAAGTATATTCATTCTCCGGCTTTATTTTGCTTTGCACCAATTCAATTCCTGTACTTATACTGTGTATGTTTGAGGAAGAAATCCAATGTTGGTTTGAGGCGGACCTCCAAAGATGTTGGAGATTCCAGGAATATATGCGACATGTTTTCAATGTTGCCTCCCGCTGCTGCTCCCCTGACCCCTGAGAATATCATTTTACGGCCCAAAAGTTGGGGCGCCCAGGAAACGTGGTACCCAAGTTGATTTTAATCACCGCTATTCGAAAAGTTGGGGCGCCAATTGCTGAGAGGGGTGTTTCGAATGAATGATGGCCAAACCCAATATTTTCAAATCGCATCCATTAAGTCAGGATATTCCGTTACACTAGTTCCTGCTGTGTCCCTTCTTCGCCGGTCACTCTTCTTAGCCACCCTGCACATGTCGTAGGGGCAAATCAATTATTGTACTTTCCTAACTCTCGACATTGAATCTTGCTGCGGCGGCGGCGGTCCCTTTTCTTCCCTTCCTCGACCCTAAATCTGTCGGCGGCGGAGGACCTTTTTTCTCCCTCCCTCGACACTGAATCCTACGGCGGTGACCCAGCATGTCTTGCAAGGCGAAGGATGTAGCTACGTCACCGACTGATTCGGGTCCGTCGTGGCCCAAGTCTGGGGCTCAATACGAAGCAGCGGCGAGGTCTAAAGCCCTGGTTAGCGAGGAGGTTAGCAAGGATTCTTCTCCCAAGATACCTACGAGCAGCGGGTTGAAGAGAAAAGCAAGGCTGGTGGCGGATTGTTCGGCTCCCGTGGGCGGATGCGGCACCCAGATGTCAAAGAAAAAAACCCGAGAGAAGAGCGAGAGGTGATTTTTTCTTATTTGTGCCTTATCTTACAAGTATATTAGTTACGACATAATATAATCGAATGAACTGAAAAGTTCTCCTTTTTAATCAAATTGGGCACAACTTTGATACAAGAGACCTATATGAGTTCACGGTTCATGTTCGCCAGTACACTGCAAAACTTGATTTTGGTTGCGAGAGGGTTGTGTTCGGGCAGGATGTGCATCTGCTTGTGAATTGCAAAGAGGTTGTGTCTGTTTCGCAGCTGGTAGATATGCTTGCCGCTAGGATTCCCTGGGGTTCTAGACAGTGGACAAAATTAGTGTGGCGCAACATGAATGATACCTATCAGCAAATTGAGCACTCTCATGAGCTTCAGATGGTTTGAGAGTGTTGTGCGGCTGATCGTAAGGTGAAAGTTGAAGCGATGATTGATGATATGTATGTAGATGCTGGAGATCTTGATGCCAGAGCTTCTGCTCCTAGAGAATACGGACCAATAGATGTTGATCTAGATAAGTTCAGTATACGCATAGAGGTGGATTCATGCATGGCAAAACTTGATGAGGGAGTTAATAAGCCAGTTTCATCATGTACTGTGGAGATCACTGTCGATTCCAAAAACATAACTCTTGATGAAATGAGAGAGATGATCGGTAAGGAAATCAGTATTGGCCCTAAGCAGATGGCACAAATCCGGTGGTGGCATCATAAGAAGCAGCAATTCATAGATGTTTTGGATACTGAAGATCTTATGCAGATTATGCGACGAAAGAAGCGAACCAGGAAGGTGTTCTTCCTTGGTACCATTTCTGATGTTGTTGAACAGGTTATAGTGGATGTAGAGGCCTCTGTAGTGGCTGAACAGAATGAGGTGGTCGACGTTGATGAGATCTGATGAGAGCTGCTACCCTAGGCTTGTCATATGGACCGCGGGGTTCCCCTGCCTGTATTTGTAATATTAAATGCTATTGCATTTAGAGCGTGTTTCTGTGATTATGTTTGTTGAGAGATTGCAATATAATGCTGCGCGAGCTGTTGAGATTTTCGGACATGTCACTCACTGAAACCATCGTTGTTGTAATAATACATAAATACATTGTAGTTGACATGATTATGTTTCTTAAGATGACATACCATACTTGTTTCTGTTATTATGTTTGTTGAGACATTGTAATGTAATGTTTTGTGAAACCATGACTAGACAAGTGATGCATAAATACATTGTAGTTGACATGATTATGTTTCTTGAGATGATGTATTGTACTTATTTCTGTTATTTTGTTTGTTGAGAGATTGTAATGTAATGTTTTGCGAAACCATGACTGGACAAGTGATGCGT
This sequence comes from Avena insularis, assembly GCA_023614405.1. Classification (NCBI taxonomy): domain Eukaryota; kingdom Viridiplantae; phylum Streptophyta; class Magnoliopsida; order Poales; family Poaceae; genus Avena; species Avena insularis. Next base: position 326,743,098 of record CM042690.1, on the reverse strand, counting down.
AAGTACCTTGTAGTCGACATGATTGTGTATCTTGAGTTCATGTAACATAATTGTTTCTGTGATTATGTTTGTTGAGAGATTGTAATGTGATTTTTTGTGAAACCATGATGTGATTATGTTTGTTGAGAGATTGTAATGTAATATTTTGTGAAACCATGACTGAAAAAGTGATGCATAAGTATCTTGTAGTTGACATGATTTTGTTTCTTTAGATGATGTAATATACTGGTATGTTTTTGTTAGGCAATGAAATTGGGATAGAGGGAGTACATGTTTAATATTTGAAATAAGAATGTATGAAGAGAATCTATATTAGGCAGGAGACAGTAATCTAGGGAAACGGCATGGTATCCATTAAACTATTGTAACATGCCAATTTAGTCATTGTTGCAGCGGTAGAAGGGCTGCTCTCTCTCACACACACACACACACACCAATAATGCCGTTGTCGCTGTCGTCATGACGATGCATTCGCTGTCCTTGAGCAGTGAGGGTCGAAAGCAAATGACAACCTTCTCTCCGACATCGAGTATTCCTTCCATGATGTGAGTTCCTCTATTTTCTCGGGCTAGGGTTAGGCAATGGTAAATCTCTCAAAATGAGCTCCATATGTGCATGCAATCGTGTTCAATTTCAGCTTTGCGTTTACCTATAGGTACCACAGACGATCTACGACTCTGAATGGGAGGGCCTAGATCTCGATGGATAAGTGCCATGTGACCATGGGCTAAAACTGAGGAGATATGTTGCATTCGAAGGCAGTAACACTGGGAGAAGGTTTTTGGGCTGTATAAATAAGGTTTGTTTACATTATGTGCAACTGTGACATGAAGTAAAATGTATCGTGTATGTTCATAAAACTATAGTGTGTGTGTTTTTAGGTTGGCCTGGTGTGTAAAGAAGTAGAGTGGGTGGATCTTGAGTGGCCAGATGCACTTAAGAAATGTTTGGCACAGTTATGGGATATGTATGAGTTGGAAAGGTCGGGGAGATTTACTGATGTAAGTGATGCAGCTGAAAAAATTACAAGCTGTCGGTACGAAATAAGGAGCTGGAACAAGAAATCAAGAATTTGCAGACAAAGCTAACTGACAGAATCAATGGGATCTTGGTTGTTGGAACTGCAAAGAAGCTTCAGGATAGTCACATGTTGCTGATTCATAATGCAGAAAAGGAGAGGGATCAGCTCAGGGAAGACAAGAAGAAGCTAGAGTACTGCATTGCAGATCTGTTGAAGGAATTGAAGAAGGCGCGTGGGGGTGAACAAGGACAGACTACAGAGGATAAAGGAAATTCGAGATGAATAATTTATGTTGTGCCAATGCCTAAAACTAGTTAACTGTAATACTTGTAGTTGTGCTTTCTTAACTAAGCCAAGTTCAATCCTCGAGCAAATTAATTTCAGACGAACACACATATCGTGCATAGAGTTAAGTTCACGCTTACAAAATCACCACTATAGAGGATAAACCAGGCAGTTTAGTACTAAATAGACATATGTTTTGTTCAAGCGAGCCTGGCCTGAAGCTGCTTGTTTTCCTCCCTAAGATCGGCCAGCTCCTTCAGTACTTTGTCGTGCTTCAGCCGTAGGTTCTAGCGCTCTGTCATGGATTGGAGAAGTTGGTCCATAGCCATATGATTTTCCTTCAAGATCCCTTTCACGATCTCCGTCTTCTTCCTAGCCGAGGTGCGACATTCACTATGAATCTTCGCCTAGCCGGCGTTTAACTCCTTCAGTTTCTAGCACTTGTTAGAAAGGACCGCGAGTTCAGCGCGCAGGTGGTCAAAGGCCAGTTTCTGGGAATTCTGCTTCTCCCTTTGGATTGCTATCTTGTCATTTAGCCAGGTCGCTAGGTCCTGGTCGAGCTTTCGCCTCTTTCCCTGCAACAAAAATACATAGTATGGTTTGTTCAGTTCACCAGGACAAGCTGGTTAGTTTCCATAATTAACTGAATCGATTAGTGGTACTATCATAATTTCAAGGAAGAAGCAATCTAGGACTAATCAATATTTTATGAATCGACTAGTGGCACTGTCATAATTTCAATTTCAAAGACAAATAAGGTTTATCTGCAGTTTAGTGTGCTGTGGGTTTCCCAATATCACCAAATAGTAGTGGGCTAGTGGCAAACTCATAACGCAGAAACCCATGTCCAGATACATAATGTAAAGAACACATGGTGTCCATTCATGAACATGAACATCAACACATGTCCAGATAGATAAGGAGTTGCCCTAGGATTCTTATTGCACCCTATAATGGGAAGCTTACTTGGGCATTGCTCCCTGAACCCTAAACATTACAAAAGGAATGGAGGATAAACTGATATTCGTGTCCCCGCTAACGGGAACCAGACTTGGGCATTGCTCCGATACGCCTCCAGACAAGCCCTTAGCTCCTCGTTCTATTTCCGAACACCCTCGAGTACGGTGATCCCTCTACTCATGTCCTCCTTCATCTCCTTCACTGCATCCAGGCAATGGTTCCTGTCATGGTAGGCTCGGATGGTAGCCTTGGTTTCCTCGACGCGTCCTCTGAGTGCCTCGGTGACTTTGTCCTGCAGGAGAATGCACCTTTCTACGAGATTCTTCTTCTCCTCCATGAGCTAGTTGATTATCTTGATGGCCTGTTCTTGCCTGTTCAAGTTACAGTCGAGCACTTTCTGCAGCCTCACGATGTCACGTGCAAAATCTAGCGAGATCTCCTTCTGCACAGATAATTGCTTGCGTAGGCTCTCATTAGCTTGGGTGAGGGAGCATGCAAGTTCATGTTGGTTGTGAATCTTGGCACTGATCGTGGCCACCTTGTCATGGTACTCGGCCTTCGATCGCTGCATCATTCATGTTAATTGAAATAGGAATTCCATAATTAAACTCCAGGTTCAAGGTGAATGATAATACAGATCAAAAAATCCCCATTGAATCTATTGATCGCAATGTTAAAAAATGGACCCAGAGATCTATTCATGACCATGATAAACTAATCCTAATCACAAAAAATCCATAGTGAATCGATGAACAACGGTATTAAGGAAAGACGAAGAGATCCAGTCATATTCATGAAAACTAATACAACTCACAAAATAAGAAGAAAAACCAATGCGGGGCGGACACGATCTAAGAAATCCACATCACAACTCGGAGAAATAATAGCGTGGAGATTTGCTACCTCGTTGAGACGTGGAACGGGGCCGAACGGGTCCAACAACGCCTTCGTCGTGGTGGATTCGGGCTCCATGGCCAGCCTGTAATACGTAGAAGAGGAAGAGCAAGAAGAAGAAGAAAAACAAGAAGAAGCTGAATAAGATCATGATGGAGATGGAGAAGAAGTAGAACAAGAAGATCGTACCGGGAGGATCCCTCGCCTGCTAAAACATTCGGCGCCATTGTCGGGGGAGATTGGGCCTCGATGAGAGGGGGGCTTGAGCGGCTAGTAGAGCAAGAAGTGCCTCGCAGTGATTTCTCTCCCTTTTCTCCGCGAGGATCGTCGACCAGCCTCACCCCTCCTCAGGGAAGCCATGGCTTGCAGGGTGAGGGTGGCGGTGGTAGGAGGAAGAAGATAGTGATTAGTGTGGGAGAAGAGTCAAAGAGTACAGGCCGTGGTCCAGTAGTACTAGTACTATTACACAAGACCGCCGTGTACGGTCTACCTTCTCAAAGAAGCCAGGGAGGCAAGGGTAGGGAATCGATGGGACTTGTCTTTATTGCGATGGATACTTCAATGGTCTTTGGTGCCGCCCAAAATCCAGCATATAATAAGGAGAGTGCGAGCCGAGTGGTCATGACGGGCATCGGCGCACACATCCTGCGTGCGTGTGTCACATGTTGATGGGGCAATGACGTGCGCAACTGCTGCACGATCACGTTAGCACGTCAAACTCCATCGAATTCCACATCGACAGGCACGCACGGGATATTTACAAGTCTAGAATACCCTGTGCCACTTTTGTTGTGATCAAATTATGTTCAGTACGCGCGATATTACTTCTTTCTTTTTTTTGATAATTGACAAATGCATGCGTGAACACGACGCACAAAACCGCTGCTCATCCTTGATCAGATCGGCACCCACTCTGTGTACCCGCCATCGACCATTCGGAGCAACTACCTCGAGCACGATGCCCCCTCTCCGTGGCAATGGCAGGTCCAAGCCGTCCACTGACCGTCCTGCATCCTCGGCTCTTAGCTGCATCATTCGCGCTCACGAGTCGCCTGCTGAGGCAGCACGTCGTGTCCGACCACGCCAGGATCCGTCAACATCGGCACTCGAGGACCCGTGACATCGAAGCTCGTACCGGTTGCGTAGGAGGAGCATGGGGTACCTGCAGTGTCGGACGAGCGCAAAGAAGCAGCCAGGACGGGGGCGCGTGTTGCACCGGCGAGTACGGACAAGAAGAGGAACGAGAAGAAGACTAGGAAGAAGAGAGGAGATAGCTATTTGGACGAGTTCGACTCAGCCAACGAGGAGGCGTTCATCGATCAGTTGGAGGCAGAAGCGGAGGAGAGTGACGTGGACCCATGGGACTACGAATAGGAGGAGGAGGACTCCGATAAGGAGATAACACGCTTATTCGAGGAAGGGGGCGGTGTCGAGTCGTCAGAGGAGGACACCGACGGCGGCGATGGTAGGGACCATGGAGCTGACGAAGACGAGGACGAACCGGAAGACAAAGACGATAGCATCTTCGAAATATGATCATTTGTTTTATTTAGATAGATGGATTTTCACTTGTTTATGGAGGTAAAGTATCGGTGGCACGGATAGAGAGGTGGAACGGATAGACCATGCATAAAAAAGTGGCGAAGGGAGGGGTTATCCTGCCCGTTGGATCACATAGGATCAACTGTTGGTGGAGACGATCCACGTGACATCTGTATCAGCCAATCACGGCGTAGCACCCAGAGTGAGCACACGTTTGGGCTTTTATGATATTTGTGACCAAGAGAGAGGGCAAATCTCTTTTCACAAACCACATATGGAACCACCATTGTCATCGAAATGTGTATTCTTTCATTAACCACATCTAGAGTCATTTCATGTCTATTCTTTTCATAGACCACATATGGATCCACCAGACTTCATTGCATGTGTGTTCTCTTCACAAACCACATATGGATCCACCAGATTCATTGCATTTGTGTTCTTTTTACTAACAACAACTAGAGTCATTTCATGTCTATTCTTTTCACATACCATATATGGATCCACCAGAGTTCATTGCATGTGTGTTCTCTTCACAAACCACATATGGATGCACCAGTGTCATTGCATGTGTGTTCTTTTTATTAACAACAACCAGTGTCATTGAAATGTGTGTTCTCTTGAGAGACCACACATGGATCCACCAGTGTCATTGCATGTGTGTTCTTTTTACTAACAACAACTAGAGTCATTGGATGTTTGTTATTTTCACAATCCACATATGGATCCACCAGTGTCATTGTGTGTTCTTATCATTAACCACAGCTAGAGTCATTGCATGTGTGTTCTTTTCACAAACCACATCTGGATCCACCATTGTCATTGAAATGTGTATTCTTTCATTAACCACACCTGGAGTCATTTCATGACTATTCTTTTCACAGACCGCATATGGATCCACCAGTGTCATTGCATGTGGTACAACTAGAGTCATTGCATGTGTGTTCTTTTCACAATCCACCAATGGATCCACCAATGTCATTGCATGTGTGTTCTTCTCATTAACCACAACTAGAGTCATTGCATGTGTGTTCTTTTCACAGACCACATATGGAACCACCATTGGCATTGAAATGCGTATTCTTTCATTAACCACATCTGGAATCATTTCATGACTATTCTTTTCAAAGACCACATATGGATCCACCAGTGTCATTGAAATGTGTGTTCTCTTCAGAGACCACACAAGGATCCACCAGTGTCATTGCATGTGTCTTCTTTTTACTAACAACAACTAGTCATTGCATGTGTGTTCTTTTCACAATCCAGATATGAATCCACCGGTGTCATTGCATATGTGTTCTTCTCATTAACCACAATTAGAGTCATTGCATGTGTGTTCTTTTCACAAACCACTTATGGATCCACCATTGCATTCAAATGTGTATTCTTTCATTAACCACACCTAGAATCATTTCATGACTGTTCTTTTCAAAGACCACATATGGATCCACTAGTGTCATTGAAATGTGTGTTCTCTTCAGAGACCACACATGGATCCACCAGTGTCATTGCATGTGTGTTCTTTTTACTAACAAAAACTAGAGTCATTGCAGTGTGTTATTTTCACAATCCACATATGGATCCACCAGTGTCATTGTATGTGGTTCCACCAGAGTTCATTGATGTGTGTACTTTTCACAATCCACCTATGGATCCACCAGTGTCATTGCATGTGGGTTTTTGTAACTACCTCGGTGAATTACGCTCCTAGTACAAGCCTGGATGATCAGAAATGGTTGAAATAGTACGGTGGGGCCCAAATGCCACTCACAGGTAGACCTTTACCGTCCCAACCATTTCAAACATCGGGACAAGAACAGGCGGCGTAATCGGGCGAAGGATCAACTACATACACAAATGAGTATGTATGCAAGCCACCATACAATAGTACATGAGCCATTCCATCTAAAGAAAGGAAATATATAGCATGCATACGGCAAGATCCAAATATCCTAGATAGATATAATAGTGTAGGATATCTCCTCATACATCAATCAACAGTATCAAGCGAGCGGAAGACAAAATCCGAGTACGGATAAGAAGCAAATCGGCATAAGATGCCCCATAGATAAGCACATCCCGCCCACAGATCTCACGGATCCCCGTTCCCGGAATCTCTACACCGAATGATCGTTGCCCACATCGCCCGTCTCTTCCACCCAGTATCCATCTTGCGAGTGTACCTGTTCATCTGAACCAAATAATTTATCGTGTGAGAACTAGGGGTACTCAGCAAGTCTTTATGCCTCTAAAGGAAACACAACCTGGGGTGACGCAATTGCAGCAGAAGATAAACCCTAGCAATTCTATTGATACTCGCTAACCATCCGCCTAACCAGAGATAGACGGATGTCCGTGAATCAATAACAACAGTTCTATGATTATAACGGTAATCTTAACAGATCCATCCTCCTCCTCGCCACCGAGGAAGCGGACGAACAACCCCCCATCCGTTGGCAGTTTTATTATCCATTCCATGAGTGTTGCACTATTTACTAGTCAGGTACCTAGTCTAGTCAATTTAAAAGCGGTACTTTAGTTATGCTTGTCTGTGATCGAGAAACTGTGCTCCAAGTCGTCCATAACCGCGGACACGGCTTTCAGAAAGTTTTACCCTGCAGGGGTGCACAAATAGCAACACACACTCGATATGCCTCGGAAAAACCAAATCAAAACCCAACGAGGCAGTCACGACAAAGCGATCGCAGGATTCAGAAATATTTCAGGGGGCCACCCCATTAAGCTACCCGCAACGGAGTTAGCTGACTCCGATACGGACTCAAGGTTTGCGCCAATGGCTGTGAGCAGTGGGAACCGAAAATGTGATGGGCTTGTCGACACCACGAAAACACTCCGCTTTCCTAAGCGATGCGATGCAGTACCTCGCACAATTTAAATAAAGCAGTAAAGCATGGCATAAGTACAGGATAGTAAATAAATCCTCAAACTAGTTTGTGGCCCCAAGAAATAAGAATGAATCAAGCTCTGGCTCAGGGGGGTCCATAAGCCTCCCGGATGTGGATAGCGCGAATATTCTTGGAACAGGAATCAAGTACTCGGGGTCTTACGGGACACAAGTGAGCCTGAAAAACCAAATAGCGAATATGGCTCACCGATGCCACTTTCATTAGTTATCCCATTACTACTCAGGTTAAGTTGTTTAGGTACCTCGTTATCCATCAGACACTCACATACCCTACTCATGCTGTTCTCGACTCGCATGGCTCGCATAACTCTGTAGTAATGGCTCATGGGATGGAGGAACAAGCTTGATTGGGTTTAAAAGTAAAGGCTATGCAATACTTGGGATTCAATTTAATGCAATCGCGACTCAATGATGCAAGAATAAGATAGAGGCAATAGGTACTATATGTATGCAATCATGTGGTAGTGCTTTTGGCAGCTCGATTGAAGCAAGTGATGGATCTGGTAGTGTTCTGGTTCTCTTGATATATCCACCCTTTCGGCGTCTATTCAAGAAGAACCAAACAAACAAGGGCCAACATAAATAAAGTGCACAAGCATATGAATAAATGCGACAAGCAAACAATCATGCCATGATGAATGATGCACAATTTGCATGGCAATAAGGTAGCATGGCATGGGTGAGGTGTGAAGTACAAGATTAAATCATTTTATTACGTTTTGGCCCCATTTTATTCACAATTAAGTTGCTGTTCACTTTATATTTATATGATGCATGCTGCAAAACAAACCATGGAATGCATAAACAGAAAGGTCTCGTCGAGCTAATCATTTTAGACATATTATTTGTTAAATTTGGAGTTATAAATCATAAGTTATTAATTAATTAATTTAAATGGTCATATTTTTGTAATTTATATAAACTTTGATAATAAAGTGTCCAAAATATATTTTAATGGTAATATTTTAATTCATCACATTTTTCTGATTTGAAAACATATATTATTTGTATTATTTGGATTAATATTTGAATAGTTATTTGAAACCAGAATTTAATTTGAATTTGAATTAATTTGAAAAGATTTGACTTAAAAGATTCGAAATACTTTTGTTACTCAGGTTTAGCTGCATTACGCGTTGGGTGGGCCTCTCTGCTGGGATTCCATCGCTTAGAAACATTTTACACCGCTGCGCTAGCTCAAGCGAATGATGAGGGGTGAGGGTGCTCATGAGGCCACGTGGATGCGGACGACCAAGGGGATGCCACTGGCGGGAGGACTGGGTTGAGCCTAGGGTTTTGGAGGAGCTTTTTACAAAAGCGCCTAGGGTGACAGAGTGGGCCACGAGGGAGGGTTAAGCATAAAGAGAGGCGGGGGTTTTCAGCAAAGAGCGGCAGATGTACTTCTTCTCTCTCTGCCGACAAAGCGGTGTCGACACGAGCCTAGCGTGGGGAATCGAATCGGGGGACTGGCAGCGGAGGCGGCAACCACTAGGCTAGGCGGGGGTTGCTGTCTGGGAGGCGGGCGAGGACTAGATATGGTTCTGCGCCTTGCGGGGGCGAGCAGAAGACAGTGCACTCCGACGAGCGGAGGCCGTTCGACGCAAGGCCCGGCGAGACTAGGGGGGTACAGAGAGGCGGACCGTGTCAGGGGGGTGGGGTTGCTCACCGCGAGGATGTTGCCGGGGTCTGATCTGGCCGAGGCGCTGGCGATCGCCGATGATGCAGAGGCCGACGATCTAGGGTTAGGCGTGGCGCTGGTTCTGGCTCGGCGCTTCTCCTCCGTGCGTGTCTGAGGCGGCCTCCTGAGTCTCTCGTTCTCTCGATCACCTCCCGTCGTGCTCTGAACAGTGTAGCCGAGGGGCCGAGGGTTGCCGGCGATGGCGTGGCGTGGCGATGGAGAAGAGAGGGAGAGGCAGGCGCCAGGTGAATCTGGGGACCAGAGGAGGCATGTGGCGGGGGTAAAGCAGAGGGGTAGAGGAGAGGAGCGTGGGGAGCAGGTGGATGTAAAAGGTGGCTCGGGTGCCACCTTTCTTCTCCTCCTCGCTCACATGCTGGGGTCGGCAGGGGAAGGCAGGCGCATGGGGAGCTGGCAGGTGGGGTAGGGTGGTCTGGGAGGCAGGGGCAGGCTCGGGCTAGGGCCACAAGGCAGAGAGGGAGGGAGCTAGAGAGAGAGGGGGAGCCTCGGTAGGTTAGAGCTAGGCTCGGGTAGAGCTAGGTTTGGAGCTAGGTTAGGGTTTGGGGGTTGGTAGCTAGGCAGGGAGAGGTGGCCAGGGAGAGAGGGTGGCCGGTGGGGCCAGCTAGGTGAGAGAGAGGAGGTAGGGCAGAGAGGGGGACATGTTCGCTAGGGTTTGGACCTGGCGGGATTTAAGGAGAGCGGGGGGGGGCTTAGGGTTTAGGTTTAGAGAGGGGGAAGGTTATATGCTAGGGTGTCCTTTTGTCAAGATCAAGCCAAGCACAAACCAAACCCCAACAAGAACAAGGCAAGAAAAGAGGGAAAAGGTGGTGAGGGTAAGGATGGTATGGTGATGAGGTTTGGCATGATCAAACAAGACCAAGCATAAGGTAGAGAGAGATGATCCATTTTAAAACAAATAAAATCAAATGTTAAGCTAAAGGAGTACTTGCATGGGCCATGCATAATTAATTAATACCATGTTTTATCTTTGTGGAAAACAAGATTATTTACATGGCATTTTCTTATGCACTCAAAGTGTGGAGTAAGGCCCAAGAAAAGAATTTTAAGGAAAGTTCCAAGTGGAAAATAGATGGAGATGACCATGTTTGAGTAAGCTTGGGACTTGCTAGTGTGTATGTGCCACTAGTCATTTAGTAAGCCCAACAATATTCCAACATGATAATAACCCCAAAACAATCCCTATGGAAGCCATGAAAAAGGTTCCACTCACAAAGCATGCAAAGGTGGCCATGTGGCTCTCATATATCAATGAGGTAAAAACAACATGATGCCAAGATGAGAGCATGTGGAAAAGAATTGGATCCATCCCAACCCACATGAGCTAGAGGTAAAACCAATAAGGTGCAAAGCTCATATTTAGTTGGATGGTGGGCTCATAAGGTGGTGAAGGAAAAGGTGGTGGAGTTAATAAGAGATATGCCCCCAACTCAACTTGGGCATTGAAACAATATATCAAGAACCAAATACAATATCAAGAGGCAAATACAATTAATAATGCATATGAGATAAGAACCAAAAGAGAAAGGGTTTTATATGATGCTCAAATGCAAGGTGGCATGATGACATGAGCATGATATAATGATGATGCAACAATTATATATTTGAAGTAGCCATTATATTACTAGACCAAGTAGCATTACAATTGTTAGACAATTGGGATGCTACAACTCTCCCCCACTAGACAGGAATCTCGCCCCGAGATTCTAGGAAGAAGAAGACACAAAGAGGGTAGGATACTTGACACGGAGTTCATATTCACGTTCCCAAGTGGCTTCATCAACGGAATGGTGCGACCACTGCACCTTGCAGAACTTGATGGACTTGTTGCGAGTCCTTCTTTCTGCGACTTCAAGGATTTTTGTGGGGTGTTCTTGATAAGATAGGTCTTCTTGGAGATTGATAAGCTCATGGTCCACGGTCCTGCCGGGATCCTTGAAGAACTTCTTGAGCTGAGAGATGTGGAAAACATCATGGACCTTGAGTTTTTTCTGGGAGCTCAAGAGCATAAGCAACTTCTCCTCTTCCACGAATTTTGAAAGGGCCGATGTATCTAGGAGCCAGCTTTCCTTTGATACCAAAGCGGCGCGTGCCTCTCATGGGAGTGACACGAAGGTAAACGAGATCACCAGGGACATACTCCATGTCCGTGTGCTTCCTGTCATAATTGCTCTTCTGGCGACTTTGAGCAATCCTCAGGTTTTCAAGAATGATGTGAACCTTCTCCTCCGCTTGAGTCACAATGTCAGGGCCAAACAAGATCCTTTCACCTGCACCCGACCAACCAATCGGAGTTCTGCACTTGCGACCATAGAGGACCTCAAATGGTGCCATCTTTAGACTTTTCTGGAAGCTGTTGTTGTAAGAGAATTCAGCATAAGGAAGACATTCTTCCCACTTCATGCCAAAAGAGATGACGCAAGCACGAAGCATATCCTCCAGAATCTGATTGATCCTTTCAACTTGCCCTTGCGACTGAGGGTGGTAAGCTGTGCTAAAGTTCAACTTTGTTCCCAAAGCATTTTGGAAACTCTCCCAGAACTTGGAGGTGAAGATGCTTCCACGGTCTGAACTGATCTCGAGAGGAACCCCATACAGAGAGACAATTATGTTGATATAAAGCTCAGCCAACTGAATTGCAGAAATGGTTTCCTTGACGGGGAAGAAGTGAGCTACTCGAAAAGCTGTCAATGACAACAAAGATTGCATTGTTGCCCTTCTGCGACCTTGGAAAACCGGTGATGAAGTCCATCTCTACTTTCTCCCATTTCCATTCTGGGGTTTCAATGGTCAGAGAAGACCGGAAGGTTTCTGATGAACAACTTTCACTCTGCGGCAGACATCACACTCCGAGACATACTTGGCACAATATCGTTTCAAACCAGGCCACCAATATTGTGTTTTCAAGTCCATGTACATCTTTGTGCTACCAGGGTGGATAGAAAGAACAGAATCATCGCCTCCTTGAGAACTTGCTCTCTAAACCGGGTAGTTGGAACAAACATCCGGTGTTCAAAGAAGAGCGTGCCTTGGTCATCGGCGTGGAAGGACTCATACTGAAGCTGAATCACGGAGATGATCTTTCTTGTGTGCGGATCACCAAGCTGAGAAGCGAACCTTTTCTTCCAAGAGAGGTGTTGCTAGAAGGTTACGGAGATACCCTTGTTCCACGATTTCGAGTTGAGTGACGAATTCCCCACACAAGAGAGGCTGTTGTTCTTCCATCATGAGGTTGTTGACATAAGCTTTGCGGAGAGCATCTGCCATAACATTAGCTTTGCCGGAGTGTAGTTGATGGTCAAATCGAAGTCATTGATTGCTTCAATCCATCTCCTTTGCGAAGGTTGAGATCAGGCTGAGTAAAGATATACTTGACTCTTGTGATCGAAAAGATCTCTAGCGGTTGCCAAGCGGTAGTGCCTCCATACTTTCAAAGCAAAGACAAGCTGCTGAAGCTCGAGGTCATGTGTAGGATAGTTGATCTCATGCGTCTTCAACTCGAGAGGCATAAGCAACAACTTGTTTTTCTTGCATAAGGATGCACCCAATCCATGCAAAGAGGCGTCACAAAGATCTGGAAGCTTGGATGTATCCGGAGGAACCAAGACCGGTGTGGAAGTGAGCTTTTCTTTGAGTGTCTCAAAGCTAGTTTGACATCAGGAGTCAAAGGTATTTCTTGCCTTTCTTGAGGAGATCGGTAAGAGGCTTCGCTATCTTGAGAAGTTACGAGCAGCGGCGGCAATAACTAGCCAAACCAAGGAAACTCCGCACTTCTTTGACATTAACGGAGGAAGCCATTCAACAATTGTCTTCCACGGTTTCGGATTGCAATGCCCTTGGCGGAGATAGCGGACCAAGATAGGTAACTTGAGGCAGCCAAAACTCACACTTGGAGAACTTTGCATACAAGCGGTTCTCACGAAGCTTGCTTAGGACACACCGAAGGTGTTCTTCATGCTCTTCTTGTGACTTAGAATAGACTAAGATGTCATCGAGATAGACCACAATGAACTTGTCAAGATACTCCATGAAAACCGAGTTCATGAGCCTCGAGAAGGTGGCAGGTGCGTTGGTGAGACCGAAAGACATGACCGTGTACTCATACAGGCCATAGCGGGTGGTGAAAGCTGTCTTAGGAACATCTTCTTTGCTAATCTTGATTTGGTGATAACCACTTCTCAAGTCCAGCTTAGAGAATACCACAGCTCCAGCTAGCTGATCGAAGAGATCATTAATCCACGGAAGGGGATATTTATTCTTGATCGTTTTTGCATTGAGGGCCCGATAGTCAACACAAAGTCTATCAGTCTGATCTCGCTTCTTCACAAAGAGGGTTGGGCTACCCCAAGATGAAGTACTGTGCTGAATGAAACCCAACTTCTCTTGTTCATCAAGCTGGCGTTTGAGTTCAGCCAACTCAGCAGGACCCATCTTATAAGGCCGCTTGGAGATAGGAGCGGTACCAGGTTCAAGCTCAATAACAAACTCAACCTCACGATCCGGAGGCATACCTGGCAACTCTTCAGGAAAGACATCTGGGAACTCACAGACCACCGAAACACTCTGAATAGCTTCCATAGCATCAACATTCAGAGTTGCCAAAGAGAAAAGCTGGATAGCAGGAGTCAGACTTGGAGAATAGACTATATGGCCTTCAGGAATCTTCAGAGAAACCGAGTGCTCAGCACAATAAATCACAGCTGCATTTGCTGTCAACCAATCCATGCCCAAGATGACATCAATGTCAGAATTGCCCAGAACAATTAAGGAAGCTGAGAACGAAGAGACACCAATCTCAATTTGATTGCCATGGCTGATTTTAGAAGCTGCCATTGTTGCTCCAGGAGAAAGGACCATTAACCGCTTAAGGAGAGGATCCATAGCTAACCCATTCTCATCTGCAAACTTGGTTGACACAAAAGAATGCGGTGCACCAGAATCAAACAAAACTCGTCAAGGTGGACGAAGTTAACGGAAGCATACTCATCACAACTCCAGTGCATGCTCAGCTTGAGGCGTTGACACAGTTGGCACGAGCAATAGCAGACCGGGCTTGGTGTTGATGTTGAGAGCCCGAGGTGGTGGTGCGAACCAAAGGAGAGCTTGCAGATCTTGGAGGTGGTGGAGGAAGAGACTTGTTCTTCATCAGACAGTTCCATTGTTGATGCCAGTCTCCACAAGTGTAACAAGCACCGTGGGCGTGGAACAACGTAGCTGGGACTCGCCAGCGCTCAGGGTAGTGGTGGTTGTAGCCCACAGGAGCAGCGGTGAGGAAGTTTGGTGGCCTTGCTGCGTAGCTTGAAGGTCTTGGTGGAGCAGGGAGCGGCGGTGGGGTGTTAGGAACCTAGACACGGCGCTTAGAAGGAGTGACATAGTCTGAAGAGCCTGCTGCATCACGGCTGTGTTTCTTTGACTCTTCAAACACTTGCCTACTTGCCTCTTCCCGCAGAGTTGTATGCTGAAGTTCGGAAAAGTCGCGGCCTTGCATGTGTGATTGCATACTTAATCGATGCATTGAGCCCTTACGAACCTCTTTTGCTTCTTCTTGTCATCGAGATCTCGCCACCATAACGAGACAAGTTCATGAAGTTCTGATGTAGGTGTTGACATTATCATTGCCTGCTTGAGGTTGAGAAACACTTCCTTCATCCTCTCCATGACAATTTCGTGAATCTTGCTCTTTGAAAGCTCGGTGAACTGTCCCCAAGTAGGCTGAAAACCAGTGCGGTTTGCCTTGGTAATTCTCCACCACAGCTGCATCTCCCTTGAAGGTGAGTAGCACACTTTACCCATTCTTGCTCAGAACATCAGCGGTTGCCAAGAACCTTGACATCTCACGAACCAATCATCAGCATCAAGTGGTTGATCGAAACATCAAGCTGGCGAGGTTGAACTTCAGGAAGCTCTTGATGTCTCCTCGCTTGGGAGGTGGAGGTAGCGGCACAAACTCATTCCTCGACACTTTCCTCAAACCGGCTGCTGGTTCTTTGCATTGCTGCCATGGCATTGGCGATGCTTGACAACGCGCCCCAGTTCAGGTTGTATGTCCTCCTCGAGCGGCGTGGTGGTGCCATCCTGTTATTGATATAAAACACAAGTCAGTACTATGATGGAGAATAATAATAATCCAAAATAGTACAAAGATGGAATTAATCAAGATTAAAGGATACAATTTACTAAGATGATATTAAAATATCAACGAAGTTCAAAGCACCTAGAAGATATTAAGCATATCACTTTGTTGAAAAGGAGTGTGGTACAAATATATCAAAGAAAATTTTTCCACAAATTTGCATTAAAATACCAATAGATGCATAAAATTACTTAACTAATCAAGATTAGTGACTCTACCAACTCAATATACAAGAGCAATAATAAAAGTAGTGGTATGGCGACTCCATCCCGCACTCAAATCATTACTCCGCACATGAATAAGTAAAACATATCTCAACACCTTCTTCTCACGATAACCTAAAGATTAGCGACTCTGAGCGAACACCTAAAGAAGATAACGTCGGATAACAAAGAGTAAGATGATCGCGTCGGTATACAATCTAATCGGATAGATCGTCGGTTTGCAAAAGCCTGTTGGTATGGAATGTACCAACAGTTGATAACCAAAAGGCCGATAAAGATGACAACTTGGATGCAACAGATAGACAAGGAATTACACACACACACACACACTTACACACACAGATACACAACCTATGGTACTCGGAAACCGAACACGTGAATCCTAGTTTGAATTTTAAGAAGAGGATTGAAAGCGTTACACTTCCTTACCGAAAAGGTGGTGGTTGGGTAAGAAGAAAATGGAAGCAGTCCTACTCGCGTTTTGCTTTTCCCTAGTATACATAACTACCAAAAATATTTGCTAGATTGACAACGACCATTTGGCTGAGACCCTGAAGGTCGGGATGGCTCTGATACCAATTGTAACTACCTCGGTGAATTACGCTCCTAGTACAAGCCTGGATGATCGAAATGGTTGAAATAATGCGGTGGGGCCCAAATGCCACTCAAAGGTAGACCTTTGGCCGTCCCAACCATTTCCAAACATCGGGACAAGAATGGCTGGCGTAATCCAGTGAAAGGATCAACTACATACACAAATGAGTATGTATGCAAGCCACCATACAATAGTACATCAGAGCCATTCCATCTAAAAGAAAGGAAATATAGAAACGCCATATGGCAAGATCCAAATATCCTAGATAGATATAATAGTGTAGGATATCTCCTCATACATCAATCAACAGAGTATCAAGCGGAAGACAAAATCAGTGCGGATAAGAAGCAAATCGGCATAAGATGCCCCATAGATAAGCACATCCCCCACAGATCTCACGGATCCCGTTCCGGAATCTCTACACCGAATGATCGTTGCCCACATCGCCTCTCTTCCACCCGGTATCCATCTTGCGTGTACTGTTCATCGAACCAAATAATTTATCGTGTGAGACCCTAGAATTTTCAGCCAAGTCTTTATGCCTCTAAAGGAACACAACCTAGGGTGACGCAATTGCAGCGAAAGATAAACCTAGCAATTCTATTGATACTGCTAACCATCCGCCTAACCAGATAGACGGATGTCCGTGAATCAATAACAACAGTTCTAAGATTATAACGGTAATCTTAAGATCCATCCTCCTCCTCGCTTACCGAGGTGGAAGCGTACTAACAACCCCCATCGTTTGGCTTTTTTATTATCCATTCCATGAGTGTTGCACTATTTACTAGTCAGGTACCTAGTCTAGTCAATTTAAAAGCGGTACTTTAGTTATGCTTGTCTGTGATCGAGAAACTGTGCTCCAAGTCGTCCATAACCGCGGACACGGCTTTCAGAAAGTTTTACCCTGCAGGGGTGCACAAATAGCAACACACACTCGATATGCCTCGGAAAAACCAAATCAAAACCAACGAGGCGATCCACGACAGCGATCGCAGATTCAGAAATATTTCAGGGGCCACCCATTAAGCTACCATAGCGGAGTTGGCGACTCGAGACGGACTCAAGGTTTGCGCCAATGGCTGTGAACGACTGGGAACCCGAAAATGTGACTGGGCTTGTCGACACCGCGAAAACACTCCTCTTTCCTAAACAGTACAGTGTGTAGTACCTCGCACAATTTAAATAAAGTAGTAAAGCATGGCATAAGTGCAGGATAGTAAATAAATCCTCAAACTAGTTTGTGGCCCCAAGAAATAAGAATGAATCAAGCTCTAGCTCAGGGGGGTCCATAAGCCTCCCGGATGTGGATAGCGCGAATATTCTTGGAACAGGAATCAAGTACTCGGGGTCTTACGGGACACAAGTGAGCCTGAAAAACCAAATAGCGAATATGGCTCACCGATGCCACTTTCATTAGTTATCCCATTACTACTCAGGTTAAGTTGTTTAGGTACCTCGTTATCCATCAGACACTCACATACCCTACTCATGCTGTTCTACGACTGCATGGCTGCACAACTCCTGTAGTAATGGCTCATGGGATGGAGGAACAAGCTTCGGTGGGGTTTAAAAGTAAAGGCTATGCAATACTTGGGATTCAATTTAATGCAATCGCGACTCAATGATGCAAGAATAAGATAGAGGCAATAGGTACTATATGTATGCAAGCATGTGGTAGTGCTTGCCTGGCAGCTCAGTTGAAGCAAGTGATGGATCTGGGTAGTGTTCCTGGTTCTCTTGATATATCCCCTGCTCAGCGTCTATTCGAAGAAGAACCAAACAAACAAGGGCCAACATAAATAAAGTGCACAAGCATATGAATAAATGCGACAAGCAAACAATCATGCCATGATGAATGATGCACAATTTGCATGGCAATAAGGTAGCATGGCATGGGTGAGGTGTGAAGTACAAGATTAAATCATTTTATTACGTTTTGGCCCCATTTTATTCACAATTAAGTTGCTGTTCACTTTATATTTATATGATGCATGCTGCAAAACAAACCATTGAATGCATAAACAGAAAGGTCTCACGAGCTAATCATTTTAGACATATTATTTGTTAAATTTGGAGTTATAAAACAAAAGTTATTAATTAATTAAGATAAAAGGGCATATTATTGTAATTTAAATAAACTTGGAAAATAAAGTGTCCAACATATATTTTAAAGGTCATATTTGAATTCCTCACATTTTTCTGATTTGAAAACATATATTATTTGTATTATTTGGATTAATATTTGAATAGTTATTTGAAAAGAATTTAATTTGAATTTGAATTAATTTGAAAAAGATTTGACTTAAATGATTCCGTAAATACTTTTGTTACTCAGGTTTAGCTGCAGACAATGACGGTGGGCCTCTCTGGCGAGGATTCCACTGTGAAACATTTTACACTGCCGCTAGCTCAAGCTCAAGCGAATGACAAAGCGGGGCCAGGGGTGCTCATGAGCCATGCGTGAATGACGACCAAGGGGATGCCACGCGGTGAGGGGGGCTGGGGTTGAGCCTAGGGTTTTGGAGGAGCCTTTTTACAAAAGCGCCACGAGGTCGACGAGTGGGCCACGAGGAGCGGGTTAAGCATAAAGAGAGGCGGGGTTTTCAGCAAAGAGCGGCATGATCGCATTTCTTCTCTCTGTCGACAAAGCGGTGTCGGCTGACGCCAGCGCATGGGGAATCGAATCGGGACTGGCAGCATGAGGCGGCAGCCACTGGGCTAGGCGGGGTTGCCGGGAGGCGGCGAGGACTAGATATGGTTCTGCGCCTTGCGGGCGAAGCGGCGATGCACTCCGACGGCGGAGGCCGTTCGACGCAAGGCCCGACGAGACTAGGGGGTACAGAGGCGGACCGTGTCGAGGAGGTGGGGTTGCTCACCGCGAGATCTTGACGGTGTTTGTTCGGGCAGCTGGCGATCGCCGATGATGCGAGGCGGCGATCTAGGGTTTCCGTGGCGCCTTGGTTCTGCGGCTCGGCGCTTCTCCTCCGCGATCAGGCTGCGTGCCTCCTGAGTCTCCTCGTTCTCCTCGATCACCTCCCCGTCGTGCTCGTCGTCTGGAACGGTGTAGCCGCGAGGGGGCCAAGGGTTGCCGGCGATGGCATAGCCGGTGGCGATGGAGAAGAGAGGGGGAGAGGCAGGGCGCCTTTGGGGTAGATCTGGGGAACCAGAGGAGGCGTGTGGCGGGGGTAAAGCAGAGGGGTAGAGGAGAGGAGCGTGGGGAGCAGGTGGATGTAAAGGTGGCTGGTGCCACCTTTCTTCTCCTCCTCTCACGTCTTTGGGTCGGCAGGCGGCATGGGGGATGGGAGCCGGGTGGGGTAGGGTGGTCTGGAGGCGAGGCGGGAGGCTCGGGCTGGGCCACAAGGCGAGGGAGGAGCTAGAGAGAGGGGGGAGCCTCGATAGGTTAGAGCTAGGCTCGGGTAGAGCTAGGTTTGGAGCTAGGTTAGGGTTTGGGGGTTGGTAGCTAGGCAGGGAGAGGTGGCCAGGGAGAGAGGGTGGCCGGTGGGGCCAGCTAGATGAGAGAGGGAGGTAGGGCCGAGAGAGGGGACATGTTAGCTAGGGTTTGGTCATGGCGGGATTTAAGGAGAGAGGGTGGCTTAGGGTCGAGGTTTAGAGCGGGGCAAGGTTAGATGCTAGGGTGTCCTTTTGTCAAGATCAAGCCAAGCACAAACCAAACCCCAACAAGAACAAGGCAAGAAAAGAGGGAAAAGGTGGTGAGGGTAAGGATGGTAGGGGGATGAGGTTTCGGCATGATCAAACAAGACCAAGCATAAGGGGTAGAGAGAGATGATCCATTTTAAAAACAAATAAAATCAAATGTTAAGCTAAAGGAGTACTTGCATGGGCCATGCATAATTAATAATACCATGTTTTATCTTTGTGGAAAACAAGATTATTTACATGGCATTTTCTTATGCACTCCAAAGTGTGGAGTAAGGCCCAGCAAAAGAATTTAAGGAAAGTTCCAAGTGGAAAATAGATGGAGATGACCATGTTTGAGTAAGCTTGGGACTTGCTAGTGTGTATGTGCCACTAGTCATTTAGTAAGCCCAACAATATTCCAACATGATAATAACCCCAAAACAATCCCTATGGAAGCCATGAAAAAGGTTCCACTCACAAAGCATGCAAAGGTGGCCATGTGGCTCTCATATATCAATGAGGTAAAAACAACATGATGCCAAGATGAGAGCATGTGGAAAAGAATTGGATCCATCCCAACCCACATGAGCTAGAGGTAAAACCAATAAGGTGCAAAGCTCATATTTAGTTGGATGGTGGGCTCATAAGGTGGTGAAGGAAAAGGTGGTGGAGTTAATAAGAGATATGCCCCCAACTCAACTTGGGCATTGAAACAATATATCAAGAACCAAATACAATATCAAGAGGCAAATACAATTAATAATGCATATGAGATAAGAACCAAAAGAGAAAGGGTTTTATATGATGCTCAAATGCAAGGTGGCATGATGACATGAGCATGATATAATGATGATGCAACAATTATATATTTGAAGTAGCCATTATATTACTAGACCAAGTAGCATTACAATTGTTAGACAATTGGCATGCTACAGTTTTCTCATTAACCACAACTAGAGTCATTGAATGTGTGTGCTTTTCATAGACCACATATGGAACCACCAGTGTCTTTGCATGTGTGTTCTTCTCAAAGACCATATCTGGAGTCATTCCATGTCTATTCTTTTCACACACCACATATGGATCCACCAATGTCATTGAAATGTGTGTTCTCTTCAGAGACCACACATAGATCCACCAGTGTCATTGCATGTGTGTTATTTTTACTAACAACAACTAGAGTCATTGCATGTGTGTTGTTTTCACAATCCACCTATGGATCCACCAGGGTCATTACATCTGTGTTCTTCTCAGAGACCACATCTGGAGTCACTGGATGAGTGTTCATTTCACAAACCACATATGGATCCACCACTATCATTGAAATGTGTGTTCTCTTTGGAGACCACACATGGTTCCACCAGTGTCATTGCATGTGTGTTCTTTTTACTAACAACAACTAGAGTCATTCCATGTGTGTTCTTTTCACAATCCACATATGGATCCACCAGTGTCATTGCATGTGTGTTCTTCTCATTAACCATAATTAGAGTCATTGCATGTGTGTTCTTTTCACAAACCACATATGGATCCACCATTGTCATTGAAATGTGTGTTCTTTCATTAACCATAGCTAGAGTCATTGCATGTGTGTTCTCTTTAGAGACCACACATGGATCCACCAGTGTCATTGCATGAGTGTTCTTCTTACTAGCAACAACTGGAGTCATTTCATGTCTATTCTTTTCATAGACCACATCTGGATCCACCAGTGTCATGGCATGTTTGTTCTCTTCACAGACCACACATAGATCCACCAGAGTCATTGCATCTGTATTATTTTCACAATCCACATATGGATCCACCGGTGTCATTGCATGTGTGTTATTTTCACAATCCACATATGGATCCACCGGTGTCATTGCATGTGTGTTCTTCTCATTAACCACAGCTAGAGTCATTGCACGTGTGTTCTTTTCACAGACCACATATGGATCCACCATTGTCATTGAAATGTGTGTTCTTTCATTAACCACATCTGGAGTCATTTCATGTCTATTATTTTCACATACCACATATGGATCCACCATTGTCATTGAAATGTGTGTTCTCTTCAGAGAACACACAGGGATCCACCAGTGTCATTGCATGTGTGTTATTTTTACTAACAAAAACTGGAGTCATTGCATGTGTGTTATTTTCACAAACCACATATGGATCCACCATTGTCATTGAAATGTGTGTTCTTTCATTAACCACACCTGGATTCATTTCATGATCGTTCTTTTCAAAGACCACACATGGATCCACCAGTGTCATTGCATGTGTGTTATTTTTACTAACAACAATTGGAGTCATTTCATGACTATTCTTTTCACGGACCACATATGGATCCACCAGTGTCATTGCATGTGTGTTCTCTTCAGAGACCACACATGAATCCACCAGTGTCATTGCATGTGTCATGTTTTTACTAACAACAACTCGAGTCATTGCATGTGTGTTCTTTTCACAATCCACCTATGGATCCACCAGTGTCATTGCATGTGTGTTCTTCTCAGAGACCACATCTGGAGTCACTAGATGAGTGTTCTTTTCACAAACCACATATGGAATCACCACTATCATTTAAATGTGTGTTGTCTTCAGAGACCACACATGGTTCCACCAGTGTCATTGCATGTGTGTTCTTTTTACTGACAACAACTAGAGTCATTGCATGTGTGTTATTTTCACAATCCACATATGGATCCACCAGTGTCATTGCATGTGTGTTCTTCTCATTAACCACTGCTAGAGTCATTGCATGTGTGTTATTTTCACATCCACCATTGTAATTGAAATGTGTGTTCTTTCATTAACCATACCTAGAGTCATTGCATGTGTGTTCTCTTCAGATACTACACATGGATCCACCAGTGTCATTGCATGTGTGTTCTTCTTACTAACAACAACTGGAGTCATTTCATGACTATTCTTTTCACAGACCACATCTGGATCCACTAGTGTCATTGCATGTGTGTTCTCTTCACAGGCCACACATGGATCCACCAGTGTCATTGCATGTGGTTCCACCAGAGTTCATTGCATGTGTGTTCCTTTCACAATCCACCTATGGATCCACCAGTGTCATTGCATGTGTGATCTTCTCATTAACCACAACTAGAGTAATTGCAAGTGTGTTCTTTTCACAAACCACATATGGAACCACCATTGTCATTGAAATGTGTATTCTTTCATTAACCACAACTGGAGACATTTTATGACTGTTCTTTTCAAATACCACATATGGATCCACCTGTTTCATTGAAATGTGTGTTCTCCTCAGAGACCACACATGGATCCACCAGTGTCATTCATGTGTGTTCTTTTTACTAACAACAACTAGAGTCATTGCATGTGTGTTCTTTTCACAATCCACATAGGGATCCACCGGTGTCATTGCATGTGTATTCTTCTCATTAACCATAGCTAGAGTCATTGCATGTGTGTTCTTTTCACAGACCACATATGGATCCACCATTGTCATTGAAATGTGTGTTCTTTCATTAACCACGTCTAGAGTGATTTCATGTCTATTCTTTTCACAAACCACATATGGATCCACTAGTGTCATTGAAATGTGTGTTCTCTTCAGAGACCACACATGGATCCACCAGTGTCATTGCATGTGTGTTCTTTTTACTAAAAACAACTAGAGTCATTGCATGTGTGTTATTTTCACAATCCACATATGGATCCACCAGTGTCATTGCATGTGTGTTCTTCTCATTAACCACAGCTAGAGTCATTGCATGTGTGTTCTTTTCACAAACCACATATGGATCCACCATTGTCAATGAAATGTGTGTTCTTTCATTAACCACACCTGGATTCATTTCACGACTATTCTTTTCAAACACCACATATGGGTCCACCAGTGTCATTGAAATGTGTGTTCTCTTCAGAGACCACACATGGATCCACAAGTGTCATTGCATGTGTGTTATTTTTACTAACAACAACTAGAGTCATTGCATGTGTGTTATTTTCGCAATCCACATATGGATCCACCAGTGTCATTCCATGTGTGTTCTTCTTATTAACCACAGCTAGAGTCATTGCATGTGTGTTCTTTTCACAAACCACATATAGATCCACCATTGTCATTGAAATGTGTGTTCTTTCATTAACCACACCTGGATTCATTTCATGACCGTCCTTTTCAAAGACCACATATGGATTCACCAGTGTCATTGAAATGTGTGTTCTCTTCAGAGACCACACATAGATCCACAAGTGTCATTGCATGTGTCTTCTTTTTACTAACAACAACTAGAGTCATTGCATGTGTGTTATTTTCACAATCCACATATGGATCCACTAGTGTCATTGCGTGTGTTCTCTTCATAGACCACACATGGATCCACTAGTGTCATTGCATGTGGTTCCACCAGAGTTCATTGCATGTGTGTTCTTTTCACAAGCCACCTATGGATCCACCAGTGTCATTGCATGTGTGTTCTTCTCATTAACCACAGCTAGAGTCATTGCATGTGTGTTCTTTTCACAGACCAGATATGGGACCACCAGTGTCATTGCATGTGTGTTCTTCTCAGAGACCACATCTGGAGTCATTTCATGTCTATTCTTTTCATAGACCACATCTGGATCCACCAGTGTCATTGCATGTGTGTTCTCTTCATAGACCACACATGGATCCACCAGTGTCATTGCATGTGTGTTATTTTCACAATCAACATATGGATCCACCGGTGTCATTGTATGTGTGTTCTTTTCATTAACCACAGCTAGAGTCATTGCATGTGTGTTCCTTTCACAGACCATATGGATCCACCATTGTCATTGAAATGTGTGTTCTTTCATTAACTACATCTGGAGTTATTTCATGTCTATTCTTTTCACAGACCACATATGGATCCACCATTGTCATTGAAATGTGTGTTCTCTTTAGAGACCACACATGGATCCACTAGTGTCATTGCATGTGTGTTCTTTTTACTAACAACAACTAGAGTCATTGCATGTGTGTTCTTTTCACAATCGACCTATGGATCCACCAGTGTCATTGCATGTGTGTTCTTCTCATTAACCACATCTAGAGTCATTGCATGTGTGTTCTTTTCAGAGACCACACATGGATCCACCAGTGTCATTGCATGTGTGTTCTTTTTACTAACAACAACTGGAGTCATTTCATGACTATTATTTTCACAGACCACATATGGATCCCCCAGTGTCATTGCATGTGTGTTCTCTTTACAGACCACACATGGATCCACAAGTGTCATTGCATGTGTGTTCTTTTTACTAACAACAACTAGAGTCATTGCATGTGTGTTCTTTTCACAATCCACCTTTGGAGCCACCAGTGTCATTGCATGTGTGTTCTTCTCAGAGACCACATCTGGATTCACTAGATGAGTGTTCTCTTCACAAACCACATATGGAATCACCACTATCAATGAAATGTGTGTTCTCTTCAAAGACCACACATGGTTCCACTAGTGTCATTGCATCTGTGTTCTTTTTACTAACAACAACTAGAGTCATTGCATGTGTGTTATTTTCACAATCCACATATGGATCCACCGGTGTCATTGCATGTGTGTTCTTCTCATTAACCACAGCTAGAGTCATTGCATGTGTGTTCTTTTCACAAACCACATATGGATCCACCATTGTAATTGAAATGTGTGTTCTTTCAGTAACCACAGCTAGAGTCATTGCATGTGTGTTCTCTTTAGACACTACACATGTATCCACTAGTGTCATTGCATGTGTGTTCTTATTACTAACAACAACTGGACTCATTTCATGACTATTCTTTTCACAGACCACATCTAGATCCACCAGTGTCATTACATGTGTGTTCTCTTCACAAACCACACATGGATCCACCAGTGTCATTGCATGTGGTTCCACCAGAGTTCATTGCATGTGTGTTATTTTCACAATCCACCTATGGATCCACCAGTGTCATTGCATGTGTCTTCTTCTCATTAACCACAGCTAGAGTCATTGCATGTGTGTTCTTTTCGCAGAACACATATAGAACCACCAGTGTCATTGCATGTGTGTTCTTCTCAGAGACCACATCTGGAGTCATTTCATGTCTATTCTTTTCACAGACCACATCTGGATCCACCCGTGTCATTGTTTGTGTGTTCTCTTCACAGACCACACATGGATCCACCAGTGTCATTGCATGTGTGTTACTTTCACAATCCACATATGGATCCACCGGTGTCATCGTATGTGTGTTCTTCTCATTAACCACATCTAGAGTCATTGCATGTGTGTTCTTTTCACAGACCACATATGGATCCACCATTGTCATTGAAATGTGTGTTCTTTTATTAACCACATCTAGAGTCATTTCATGTCAATTCTTTTCACAGACCACATATGGATCCACCATTGTCATTGAAATGTGTGTTCTCTTCAGAGACCACACATGGATCCACCAGTGTCATTGCATGTGTGTTCTTTTTACTAACAACAACTAGAGTCATTGCATGTGTTTTCTTTTCACAATCCACATATGGATCCACCAGTGTCATTGCATGTGTGTTCTTCTCATTAACCACACCTGGAGTCATTGCAAGTGTGTTCTCTTCAGAGACCACACATGGATCCATCAGTGTTATTGCATGTGTGTTCTTTTTACTAACAACAACTGGAGTCATTTCATGACTATTCTTTTCACAGACCACATATGGATCCACCAGTGACATTGCATGTGTGTTCGCTTCAGAGACCACACATGGATCCACCAGTGGCATTGCATGTGTGTTCTTTTTACTAACAACAACTAGAGTCATTGCATGTGTGTTCTTTTCACAATCCACCTATGGATCCACCAGTGTCATTGCATGTGTGTTCTTCTTAGAGACCACATATGGACTCACTCGATGAGTGTTCTTTTGACAAACCACATATGGAATCACCACTATCATTGAAATGTGTGTTCTCTTCAAAGACCACCCATGTTTCCACCAGTGTCATTGCATGTATGTTCTTTTTACTAACAACAACTAGAGTCATTGCATGTGTGTTATTTTCACAATCCACATATGAATCCACCGGTGTCATTGCATGCGTGTTCTTCTCATTAACCACGGCTAGAGTCATTGCATGTGTGTTCTCTTCACAAACCACATATGGATCCACCATTGTAATTGAAATGTGTGTTCTTTCATTAACAACAGCTGGAGTCATTGCATGTGTGTTCTCTTCAGATACTACACATGGATCCACCAGTGTCATTGCATGTGTGTTCTTCTTACTAACAACAACTAGAGTCATTTCATGACTATTCTTTTCACAGACCACATCTGGATCCACCAGTGTCATTGCATGTGTATACTCTTCACATACCACACATGGATCCACCAGTGTCATTGGATGTGGTTCCACTAGAGTTCATTGCATGTGTGTTCTTTTCACAATCCACCTATGGATCCACCAGTGTCATTGCATGTGTGTTCTACTCATTAACCATAGCTAGAGTCATTGCATGTGTATTATTTTCACAGACCACATATGGAACCACCATTGTCATTGAAATGTTTATTCTTTCATTAACCACAATTGGAGTCATTTCATGACTGTTCTTTTCAAAGACCACATATGGATCCACTTGTGTCATTGAAATGGGTGTTCTCTTCAGAGACCACACATGGATCCACCAGTGTCATTGCATGTGTGTTCTTTTTACTAACAACAACTAGAGTCATTGCATGTCTATTCTTTTCACAATCCACATATGGATCCATCGGTGTCATTGTATGTGTATTCTTCTCATTAACCACAACTAGAGTCATTGCAGGTGTGTTCTTTTCACATACCACATATGGATCCACCATTGTCATTGAAATGTGTGTTCTTTTATTAACCACATCTGGAGTCATTTCATGTCTATTCATTTCACAAACCACATATGGATCCACTAGTGTCATTGAAATGTGTGTTCTCTTTAGAGACCACACATGGATCCACCAGTGTCATTGCATGTGTGTTCTTTTTACTAACAACTAGAGTCATTGCATGTGTGTTATCTTCACAATCCACATATGGATCCACTAGTGTCATTGCATGTGTGTTCTTCCTATTAACCACAGCTAGTCATTGCGTGTGTGTTCTTTTCACAGACCACATATGGATCCACCATTGTCATTGAAATGTGTGTTCTTTCATTAACCACATCTGGAGTCATTTCATGTCTATTCTTTTCACAGACCACATATGGATCCACCATTATCATTGAAATGTGTGTTCTCTTCAGAGACCACACATGGATCCACCAGTGTCATTGCACATGTGTGTTCTTTTTACTAACAACAACTAGAGTCATTGCATGTGTGTTATTTTCACAATCCACATATGGATCCACTAGTGTCATTGCATGTGTGTTCTCTTCACAGACCACACATGGATCCACTAGTGTCATTGCATGTGGTTCCACTAGAGTTCATTGCATGTGTGTTCTTTTCACAATCCACCTATGGATCCACCAGTGCCATTGCATGTGTGTTCTTCACATTAACCACAGCTAGAGTCATTGCTTGTGTGTTCTTTTCACAGACCACATATGGAACCACCAGTGTCATTGAATGTGTGTTCTTCTCAGAGACCACATCTAGAGTAATTTCATGTCTATTCTTTTCACAGACCACATCTGGATCCACCAATGCCGTTGCATGTCTGTTCTCTTGACAGACCACACATGGATCCACCAGTGTCATTGCATGTGTGTTATTTGCACAATCCACATATGGATCCATCGGTGTCATTGTATGTGTGTTCTTCTCATTAACCACAGCTAGAGTCATTGCATGTGTGTTCTTTTCACAGACCACATATGGATCCACCATTGTCATTGAAATGTGTGTTCTTTCATTAACCACATCTGGAGTCATTTCAGGTCTATTCTTTTCACAGACCACATATGGATCCACCATTGTCATTGAAATGTGTGTTCTCTTTAGAGACCACACATGGATCCACTAGTGTCATTGCATGTGTGTTCTTTTTACTAACAACGACTAGTCATCGCATGGGTGTTCTTTTCACAATCCACCTATGGATCCACCAGTGTCATTGCGTGTGTGTTCTTGTCATTAACCACATGTAGAGTCATTGCATGTGTGTTCTCATCAAAGACGACACATGGATCCACCAATGTCATTGCATGTGTGTTCTTTTTACTAACAACAACGGGAGTCATTTCATGACTATTCTTTTCACAAACCACATATGGATCCACCAGGGTCACTACATGTGTGTTCTCTTCAGAGACCACACATGGATCCACCAGTGTCATTGCATGTGTATTCTTTTTACTAACAACAACTAGTGTCATTGCATGTGTGTTCTTTTCACAATCCACCTATGGATCCACCAGTGTCATTGCATGTGTGTTCTTCTCAGTGACCACATCTGGAGTCACTAGACGAGTGTTCTTTTCACATACCACATATGGAATCACCAATATCATTGAAATGTGTGTTCTCTTCAGAGACCACACATGGATTTACCAGTGTCATTGCATGTGTGTTCTTTTTACTATAAACAACTAGAGTCATTGCATGTGTGTTATTTTCACAATCCACATATGAATCCACCGGTGTCATTGCATCTTTGTTCTTCTCATTAACCACACCTAGAGTCATTGCATGTGTGTTCTTTTCACAGACCACATATGGATCCACCATTGTAATTGAAATGTGTGTTCTTTCATTAACCACAGCTAGAGTCATTGCATGTTTTTCTCTTCAGAGACCACACATGGATCCTCCACTGTCATTGCATGTGTGTTCTTTTTACTAACAACAACTGGAGTCATTTCATGACTATTTTTTTCACAGACCACATCTGGATCCACCAGTGTCATTGCATGTGTGTTCTCTACACAGACCACACATGGATCCACCAGTGTCATTGCATGTGGTTCCACCAGAGTTCATTGCGTGTGTGTTGTTTTCACAATCCTCCTATGGATCCACCAGTGTCATTGCATGTGTGTTCTTCTCATTAACCACAGTTAGAGTCATTGCATGTGTGTTCTTTTCACATACCACATATGGAACCACCATTGTCATTGAAATGTGTATTCTTTCATTAACCCCAACTGGAGTCATTTCATGGCTGTTCTTTTCAAACACCACATATGGATCCACCAATGTCATTGAAATGTGTGTTCTCTTTAGAGACCACACATGGATCCATCAGTGTCACTGCACGTGTATTCTTTTTACTAACAACAACTAGAGTCATTGCATGTGTGTTCTTTTCACAATCCACATATGGATCCACCGGTGTCATTGCATGTGTGTTCTTCTCATTAACCACATCTAGAGTCATTGCATGTTTGTTTTTTCAAAGAGCACATATGGATCAACCATTGTCATTGAAATGTGTGTTCTTTCATTAACCACATATGGAGTCATTTCATGTCTATTCTTTTCACAGACCACATATGGATCCACCATTGTAATTGAAATGTGTGTTCACTTCAGAGACCACACATGGATCCACAAGTGTCATTGCATGTGTGTTCTTTTTACTAACAACGACTAGTCATCGCATGTGTATTCTTTTCACAATCCACCTATGGATCCACCAGTGTCATTGCATGTGTGTTCTTCTCATTAACCACATGTAGAGTCATTGCATGTGTGTTCTCTTCAAAGACCACACATGGATCCACCAGTTTCATTGCATGTGTGTTCTTTTTACTAACAACAACTGGAGTCATTTCATGACTATTCTTTTCACAGACCACATATGGATCCACCAGTGTCACTGCATGTGTGTTCTCTTCAGAGACCACACATGGATCCACCAGTGTCATTGCATATGTATTCTTTTTACTAACAACAACTAGTGTCATTGCATGTGTGTTCTTTTCACAATCCACCTATGGATCCACTAGTGTCATTGCATGTGTGTTCTTCTCAGAGACCACATCTGGAGTCACTGGATGAGTGTTCTTTTCACAAACCACATATGGAATCACCAATATCATTGAAATGTTCGTTATCTTCAGAGACCACACATGGATTTACCAGTGTCATTGCATGTGTGTTCCTTTTACTAAAAACAACTAGAGTCATTGCATGTGTGTTATTTTCACAATCCACATATGGATCCACCGGTGTCATTGCATGTGTGTTCTTCTCATTAACCACAGCTAGAGTCATTGCATGTGTGTTCTTTTCAAAAACCACATATGGATCCACCATTGTAATTGAAATGTGTGTTCTTTCATTAACCACAACTAGAGTCATTGCATGTGTGTACTCTTCGGAGACCAAACATGGATCCACCAGTGTCATTGCATGTGTGTTCTTTTCACAGACCACATATGGAATCACCATTGTCATTGAAATGTGTATTCTTTCATTAACCCCAACTGGAGTCATTTCATGACTGTTCTTTTCAAACACCACATAAGGATCCGCCAATGTCATTGAAATGTGTGTTCTCTTCAGAGACCACACATGGATCTACCAGTGTCATTGCACGTGTATTCTTTTTACTAACAACAACTAGATTCATTGCATGTGTGTTGTTTTCACAATCCACATATGGATCCACCGGTGTCATTGCATGTGTGTTTTCTCATTAACCATAGCTAGAGTCATTGCATGTGTGTTCTTTTGACAGACCACATATGGATCCACCATTGTCATTGAAATGTGTGTTCTTTCATTAACCACATCTGGAGTCATTTCATGTCTATTCTTTTCACAGACCACATATGGATCCACCATTGTCATTGAAATGTGTGTTCTCTTCAGAGACCACACATGGATCCACCAGTGTCATTGCATGTGTGTTCTTTTTACTAACAACAACTAGTCATCGCATGTGTGTTCTTTTCACAATCCACCTATGGATCCACCAGTGTCATTGCATGTGTGTTCTTCTCATTAACCACATGTAGAGTCATTGCATGTGATTTCTCTTCAAAGACCACACATGGACCCACCAGTGTCATTGCATGTGTGTTCTTTTTACTAACAACAACTGGCGACATTTCATGACTCTTCTTTTCACAGACCACATATGGATCCACCATTTTCATTGAAATGTGTGTTCTCTTCAGAGCCCACACGTGGATCCACCAGTGTCATTGCATGTGTATTCTTTTTACTAACAACAACTAGTGTCATTGCATGTGTGTTCTTTTCACAATACACCTATGGATCCACCAGTGTCATTGCATGTGTGTTCTTCTCAGAGACCACATCTGGAGTCACTAGATGAGTGTTCTTTTCACAAACCACATATAGAATCACCAATATCATTGAAATGTGTGTTCTCTTCAGAGACCACACATGGATTTACCAGTGTCATTGCATGTGTGTTCTTTTTACTAAAAACAACTAGGGTCATTGCATGTGTGTTATTTTCACAATCCACATATAGATCCACCGGTGTCATTGCATGTGTGTTCTTCTCATTAACCACAGCTAGAGTCATTGCATGTGTGTTCTTTTCACAAACCACATATGGATCCGCCATTGTAATTGAAATGTGTGTTCTTTCATTAACCACAGGTAGAGTCATTGCATGTGTGTTCTCTTCAGAGACCAAACATGGATCCACCAGTGTCATTGCATGTGTGTTCTTCTTACTAACAAAAACTGGAGTCATTTCATAACTATTCTTTTCACAGACCACATCTGGATCCACCAGTGTCATTGCATGTGTGTTCTCTTCACGGACAACACATGGATCCACCAGTGTCATTGCATGTGGTTCCACCATAGTTCATTGCATGTGTGTTCTTTTCACAATCCACCTATGGATCCACCAGTGTCATTGCATGTGTGTTTTTCTCATTAACCATAGCTAGAGTCATTGCATGTGTGTTGTTTTCACAGACCACATATGGAACCACCATTGTCATTGAAATGTGTATTCTTTCATTAACCCCAACTGGAATCATTTCATGGCTGTTCTTTTCAAACACCACATATGGATCCACCAATGTCATTGAAATCTGTGTTCTCTTCAGAGACCACACATGGATCCACTAGTGTCATTGCATGTGTGTTCTTTTTACTAACAACAACTAGAGTCATTGCATGTGTGTTCTTTTCAAAATCCACATATGGATCCACCGGTGTCATTGCATGTGTGTTCTTCTCATTAACCACAGCTAGAGTCATTGCATGTGTGTTCTTTTCACAAACCACATATGGATCCACCATTGTCAATGAAGTGTGTGTTATTTCATTAACCACACCTGGATTCATTTCATGACTGTTCTTTTCAAATACCACATATGGATTCACAAGTGTCATTGAAATTTTTGTTATCTTCAGAGATCATACATGGATCCACCAGTGTCATTGCATGTGTGTTCTTTTTACTAACAACAACTAGAGTCATTGCATGTGTGTTCTTTTCACAATCCACCTGTGGATCCACCAGTATCATTGCATGTGTGATCTTCTCATTAACCACATCTAGAGTCATTGCATGTGTGTTCTCTTCAGAGACCACACATGGATCCACCAGTGTCATTGCATGTGTGTTCTTTTTATTAACAACAACTAGAGTCATTTCATGACTATTCTTTTCATAGACCACATATGGATCCACCAGTGTCACTGCATGTGTGTTCTCTTCAGAGACCACACATGGATCCACCAGTGTCATTGCATGTGTGTTCTTTTTACTAACAACAACTAGAGTAATTGCATGTGTGTTCTTTTCACAATCCACCTATGGATCCACCAGTGTCATTGCATGTGTGTTCTTCTCAAAGACCACATCTGGAGTCACTGGATGAGTGTTCTTTTCACAAACCACATATGGAATCACCAATATCATTGAAATGTGTGTTCTCTTCAAAGA
This sequence comes from Avena insularis, assembly GCA_023614405.1. NCBI lineage: Eukaryota > Viridiplantae > Streptophyta > Magnoliopsida > Poales > Poaceae > Avena > Avena insularis. The sequence continues at coordinate 326,709,368 of CM042690.1, read as the reverse complement.
CCACACATGGAATTACCAGTGTCATTGCATGTGTGTTCTTTTTACTAAAAACAACTAGAGTCATTGCATGTGTGTTATTTTCACAATCCACATATGGATCCACCGGTGTCATTGCATGTGTGTTCTTCTCATTAACCACAGCTAGAGTCATTGCATGTGTGTTCTTTTCACAAACCACATATGGATCCACCATTGTAATTGAAATGTGTGTTCTTTCATTAACCACCGCTAGAGTCATTGCATGTGTGTTCTTCTTACTAACAACAACTAGAGTCATTTCATGACTATTCTTTTCACAGACCACATCTGGATCCACCAGTGTCATTGCATGTGTGTTCTCTTCACAGACCACACATGGATCCACTAGTGTCATTGCATGTGGTTCCACCAGAGTTCATTGCATGTGTGTTCTTTTCACAATCCACCTATGGATCGACCAGTGTCATTGCATGTGTGTTCTTCTCATTAACCACAGCTAGAGACATTGCATGTGTGTTCTTTTCACAGACCACATATGGAACCACCATTGTCATTGAAATGTGTATTCTTTCATTAACCCTAACTGGAGTCATTTCATGTCTGTTCTTTTCAAAGACCACATATGGATCCACCAGTGTCATTGAAATGTGTGTTCTCTTCAGAGACAACACATGGATCCAACAGTGTCATTGCACGTGTATTCTTTTTACTAACAACAACTAGAGTCATTGCATGTGTGTTCTTTGTACAATCCACATATGGATCCACCGGTGTCATTGCATGTGTGTTCTTCTCATTAACCATAGCTAGAGTCATTGCATGTGTGTTCTTTTCACAGACCACATATGGATCCACCATTGTCATTGAAATGTGTGTTCTTTCATTAACCACATCTAGAGTCATTTCATGTTTATTATTTACACAGACCACATATGGATACACCAGTGTCATTGAAATGTGTGTTTTCTTCAGAGACCACACATGGATCCACCAGTGTCATTGCATGTGTGTTCTTTTTACTAACAACAACTAGAGTCATTGCATGTGTGTTATTTTCACAATCCACATATGGATCCACCAGTGTCATTGCATGTGTGTTCTTCTCATTAACCACAGCTAGAGTCATTGCATGTGTGTTCTTTTCACAAACCACATATGGATCCACCATTGTCATTGAAATGTGTGTTCTTTCATTAACCACACCTGGATTCATTTCATGACTGTTCTTTTCAAAGACCACATATGGATCCACCAGTGTCATTGAAATGTGTGTTCTTTTCAGAGACCACACATGGATCCACCAGTGTCATTGCATGTGTGTTCTTTTTACTAACAACAACTAGAGTCATTACATGTGTGTTATTTTCACAATCCACATTTGGATCCACCAGTGTCATTGCATGTGTGTTCTCTTCACAGACCACACTTGGATGCACCAGTGTCGTTACATGTGTGTTCTCTTCATAGACCACACATGGATCCACCAGTGTCAATGCATTTGGTTCCACCAGAGTTCATTGCATGTGTGTTCTTTTCACAATCCACCTATGGATCCAGCAGTGTCATTGCATGTGTGTTCTTCTCATTAACCACATCTAGAGTCATTGCATGTGTGTTCTTTTCACAGACCACATATGGAACAACCAGTGTCATTGCATGTGTGTTCTTCTCAGAGACCACCTCTGGACTCATTTCATGTCTATTCTTCTTAGAGACCGTATCTGGATCCACCAGTGTCATTGCATGTGTGTTCTCTTCATAGACCACACATGGATCCACCAGTGTCATTGCATGTGTGTTATTTTCACAATCCACATATGGATTTACCGGTGTCATTTCATGTGTGTTCTTATCATTAACCACAGCTAGAGTCATTGCATGTGTGTTCTTTTCACAGACCACATATGGATCCACCATTGTCATTGAAATGTGTGTTCTTTCATTAACCACATCTGGAGTTATTTCATGTCTATTCTTTTCACAAACCACATATGGATCCACTAGTGTCATTGAAATGTGTGTTCTCTTCAGAGACCACACATGGATCCACCAGTGTCATTGCATGTATGTTCTTTTTTACTAACAACAACTAGAGTCATTGCATGTGTGTTATTTTCACAATCCACCTATGAATCCACTAGTGTCATTGCATGTGTGTTCTTCTCATTAACCATAGCTAGAGTCATTGCATGTGTGTTCTTTTCACAAACAACATATGGATCCACCATTGTCAGTGAAATGTGTGATCTTTCATTAAGCACACCTGGATTCATTTCATGGCTGTTTTTTTTCAAAGACCGCATATGGATCCACCAGTGTCATTGAAATGTCTGTTCTCTTCAGGGACCACACATGGATCCACCAGTGTCATTGCATGTGTGTTCTTTTTACTAACAACAACTCGAGTCATTGCATGTGTGTTATTTTCACAATCCACATATGGATCCACTAGTGTCATTGCATGTGTGTTGTCTTCACAGACCACACATGGATCCACCAGTGTCATTGCATGTGGTTCCACCAGAGTTCATTGCATGTGTGTTCTTTTCACAATCCACCTATGGATCCACCAGTGTCATTGCATGTGTGTTCTTCTCATTAACCACAACTAGAGTCATTGCATGTGTGTTCTTTTCACAGACCACATATGGATCCACCATTGTAATTGAAATGTGTGTTCTTCTCAGAGACCACATCTGGAGTCATTTCATGTCTATTCTATTCACAGACCACATTTGGATCCACCAGTGTCATTGAATGTGTGTTCTGTCCACAGAGCACACATGGATCCACCAGTGTCATTGCATGTGTGTTATTTTCACAATCCACATATGGATCCACAAGTGTCATTGCTTGTGTCTTCTTCTCATTAACCATAGCTAGAGTCATTGCATGTGTCTTCTTTTCACAGACCACATATGGATCCACCAGTGTCGTTGCATGTGTGCTCTTTTTAAAATAACCAGAGTCATTGCATGTGTGTTATTTTCACAATCCACATATGGATCCACCGGTGTCATTGTATGTGTTTTCTTCTGATTAACCACAACTAGAGTCATTGCATGTGTGTTCTTTTCACATACCACATATGGATCCACCAGTGTCATTCAAATGTCCGTTCTTTCATTAACCACATCTGGAGTCATTTCATGTCTATTCTTTTCACCGAACACATATGGATCCACCATTGTCATTGAAATGTGTGTTCTCTTCAAAGACCACACAAGGATCGACAAGTGTCATTGCATGTGTGTTCTTTTTACTAACAACAACTAGAGTCATTGCATGTGTGTTCTTTTCACAATCCACCTATGGATCCACCAGTGTCATTGCATGTGTGTTTTTCTCATTAACAACATCTAGAGTCATTGCATGTGTGTTCTCTTTAGAGACCACACATGGATCCACCGGTGTCATTGCATGCGGGTTCTTTTTACTAACAACAACTAGAGTCATTTCATGTCTATTCTTTTCACAGACCACATATGGATCCACCAGTGTCTTTGCATGTGTGTTCTCTACAAAGACCACACATGGATCGACCAGTGTCATTACATTTGTGTTTTTTTACTTACAACAACTAGAGTCATTGCATGTGTGTTCTTTTCACAATCCACATATGGATCCACCGGTGTCATTGCATGTGTGTTCTTCTCATTAACCACAGCTAGAGTCATTGCATGTGTGTTCTTTTCACAGAGAACATATGGATCAACCATTGTCATTGAAATGTGTGTTCTTTCATTAACCACTTCTGGAGTCATTTCATGTCTATTCTTTTCACAGACCACATATGGTCCACCATTGTCATTGAAATGTGTGTTCACTTCAGAGACCACACATGGATCCACAAGTGTCATTGCATGTGTGTTCTTTTTACTAACAACAACTAGTCATTGCATGTGTGTTATTTTCAGAATCCACCTATGGATCCACCAGTGTCATTGCATGTGTGTTCTTCTCATTAACCACATGTAGAGTCATTGCATGTGTGTTCTCTTCAAAGACCACACATGGATCCACCAGTGTCATTGCATGTGTGTTCTTTTTACTAACAACAACTGGAGTCATTTCATGACTATTCTTTTCACAGACCACATATGGATCCAGTGTCCTTTGCATGTGTGTTCTCTTCAGAGACCACACATGGATCCACCAGTGTCATTGCATATGTATTCTTTTTACTAACAACAACTAGTGTCATTGCATGTGTGTTCTTTTCACAATCCACCTATGGATCCACTAGTGTCATTGCATGTGTGTTCTTCTCAGAGACCACATCTGGAGTCACTGGATGAGTGTTCTTTTCACAAACCACATATGGAATCACCAATATCATTGAAATGTGTGTTATCTTCAGAGACCACACATGGATTTACCAGTGTCATTGCATGTGTGTTCCTTTTACTAAAAACAACTAGAGTCATTGCATGTGTGTTATTTTCACAATCCACATATGGATCCATCGGTGTCATTGCATGTGTGTTCTTCTCATTAACCACAGCTAGAGTCATTGCATGTGTGTTCTTTTCAAAAACCACATATGGATCCACCATTGTAATTGAAATGTGTGTTCTTTCATTAACCACAACTAGAGTCATTGCATGTGTGTACTCTTCAGAGACCAAACATGGATCCACCAGTGTCATTGCATGTGTGTTCTTTTCACAGACCACATATGGAACCACCATTGTCATTGAAATGTGTATTCTTTCATTAACCCCAACTGGAGTCATTTCATGACTGTTCTTTTCAAACACCACATAAGGATCCGCCAATGTCATTGAAATGTGTGTTCTCTTCAGAGACCACACATGGATCTACCAGTGTCATTGCACGTGTATTCTTTCTACTAACAACAACTAGACTCATTGCATGTGTGTTGTTTTCAAAATCCACATATGGATCCACCGGTGTCATTGCATGTGTGTTCTTCTCATTAACCACAGCTAGAGTGATTGCATGTGTGTTCTTTTGACAGACCACATATGGATCCACCATTGTCATTGAAATGTGTGTTCTTTCATTAACCACATCTGGAGTCATTTCACGTCTATTCTTTTCACAGACCACATATGGATCCACCATTGTCATTGAAATGTGTGTTCTCTTCAGAGACCACACATGGATCCACCAGTGTCATTGCATGTGTGTTCTTTTTACTAACAACAACTAGTCATCGCATGTGTGTTCTTTTCACAATCCACCTATGGATCCACCAGTGTCATTGCATGTGTGTTCTTCTCATTAACCACATGTAGAGTCATTGCATGGTGTTCTCTTCAAAGACCACACATGGACCCACCAGTGTCATTGCATGTGTGTTCTTTTTACTAACAACAACTGGAGTCATTTCATGACTCTTCTTTTCACAGACCACATATGGATGCACCATTTTCATTGAAATGTGTGTTCTCTTCAGAGCCCACACGTGGATCCACCAGTGTCATTGCATGTGTATTCTTTTTACTAACAACAACTAGTGTCATTGCATGTGTGTTCTTTTCACAATCCACCTATGGATCCACCAGTGTCATTGCATGTGTGTTCTTCTTAGAGACCACATCTGGAGTCACTGCATGAGTGTTCTTTTCACAAACCACATATAGAATCACCAATATCATTGAAATGTGTGTTCTCTTCAGAGACCACACATGGATTTACCAGTGTCATTGCATGTGTGTTCTTTTTACTAAAAACAACTAGGGTCATTGCATGTGTGTTATTTTCACAATCCACATATAGATCCACCGGTGTCATTGCATGTGTGTTCTTCTCATTAACCACAGCTAGAGTCATTGCATGTGTGTTCTTTTCACAAACCACATATGGATCCGCCATTGTAATTGAAATGTGTGTTCTTTCATTAACCACAGCTAGAGTCATTGCATGTGTGTTCTCTTCAGAGACCAAACATGGATCCACCAGTGTCATTGCATGTGTGTTCTTCTTACTAACAAAAACTGGAGTCATTTCATAACTATTCTTTTCACAGACCACATCTGGATCCACCAGTGTCATTGCATGTGTGTTCTCTTCACGGACCACACATGGATCCACCAGTGTCATTGCATGTGGTTCCACCATAGTTCATTGCATGTGTGTTCTTTTCACAATCCACCTATGGATCCACCACTGTTGTTGCATGTGTGTTTTTCTCATTAACCATAGCTAGAGTCATTGCATGTGTGTTGTTTTCACAGACCACATATGGAACCACCATTGTCATTGAAATGTGTTTTCTTTCATTAACCCCAACTGGAGTCATTTCATGGCTGTTCTTTTCAAACACCACATATGGATCCACCAATGTCATTGAAATGTGTGTTCTCTTCAGTTACCACACATGGATCCACCAGTGTCATTGCACGTGTATTCTTTTTACTAACAACAACTAGAGTCATTGCATGTGTGTTCTTTTCACAATCCACATATGGATCCACCGGTGTCATTGCATGTGTGTTCTTCTCATTAACCACAGCTAGAGTCATTGCATGTGTGTTCTTTTAACAAACCACATATGGATCCACCATTGTCATTGAAATGTGTGTCCTTTCATTAACCACATCTAGAGCCATTTCATGTTTATTATTTTCACAGACTAGATATGGATCCACCCGTGTCATTGAAATCTGTGTTCTCTTCAGAGACCACACATGGATCCACTAGTGTCATTGCATGTGTGTTCTTTTTACTAACAATAACTAGAGTCATTGCATGTGTGTTCTTTTCGAAATCCACATATGGATCCACCAGTGTCATTGCATGTGTGTTCTTCTCATTAACCACAGCTAGAGTCATTGCATGTGTGTTCTTTTCACAAACCACATATGGATCCACCATTGTCAATGAAGTGTGTGTTATTTCATTAACCACACCTGGATTCATTTCATGACTGTTCTTTTCAAATACCACATATGGATTCACAAGTGTCATTGAAATTTGTGTTATCTTCAGAGACCATACATGGATCCACCAGTGTCATTGCATGTGTGTTCTTTTTACTAACAACAACTAGAGTCATTGCATGTATGTTCTTTTCACAATCCATCTATGGATCCACCAGTATCATTGCATGTGTGATCTTCTCATTAACCACATCTAGAGTCATTGCATGTGTGTTCTCTTCAGAGACCACACATGGATCCACCAGTGTCATTGCATGTGTGTTCTTTTTATTAACAACAACTAGAGTCATTTCATGACTATTCTTTTCACAGACCACATATGGATCCACAAGTGTCACTGCATGTGTGTTCTCTTCAGAGACCACACATGGATCCACCAGTGTCATTGCATGTGTGTTCTTTTTACTAACAACAACTAGAGTAATTGCATGTGTGTTCTTTTCACAATCCACCTATGGATCCACCAGTGTCATTGCATGTGTGTTCTTCTCAAAGACCACATCTGGAGTCACTGGATGAGTGTTCTTTTCACAAACCACATATGGAATAACCAATATCATTGAAATGTGTGTTCTCTTCAAAGACCACACATGGAATTACCAGTGTCATTGCATGTGTGTTCTTTTTACTAAAAACAAATAGAGTCATTGCATGTGTGTTATTTTCACAATCCACATATGGATCCACCGGTGTCATTAGATGTGTGTTCTTCTCATTAACCACAGCTAGAGTCATTGCATGTGTGTTCTTTTCACAAACCACATATGGATCCACCATTGTAATTGAAATGTGTGTTCTTTCATTAACCACCACTAGAGTCATTGCATGTGTGTTCTTCTTACTAACAATAACTAGAGTCATTTCATGACTATTCTTTTCACAGACCACATCTGGATCCACCAGTGTCATTGCATGTGTGTTCTCTTCACAGACCACACATGGATCCACTAGTGTCATTGCATGTGGTTCCACCAGAGTTCATTGCATGTGTGTTCTTTTCACAATCCACCTATGGATCGACCAGTGTCATTGCATGTGTGTTCTTCTCATTAACCACAACTAGAGACATTGCATGTGTGTTCTTTTCACAGACCACATATGGAACCACCATTGTCATTGAAATGTGTATTCTTTCATTAACCCTAACTAGAGTCATTTCATGTCTGTTCTTTTCAAAGACCACATATGGATCCACCAGTGTCATTGAAATGTGTGTTCTCTTCAGAGACAACACATGGATCCAACAGTGTCATTGCACGTGTATTCTTTTTACTAACAACAACTAGAGTCATTGCATGTGTGTTCTTTTCACAATCCACATATGGATCCACCGGTGTCATTGCATGTGTGTTCTTATCATTAACCATAGCTAGAGTCATTGCATGTGTGTTCTTTTCACAGCCCACATATGGATCCACCATTGTCATTGAAATGTGTGTTCTTTCATTAACCACATCTAGAGTCATTTCATGTTTATTATTTACACAGACCACATATGGATACACCAGTGTCATTGAAATGTGTGTTCTCTTCAGAGACCACACATGGATCCACCAGTGTCATTGCATGTGTGTTCTTTTTACTAACAACAACTAGAGTCATTGCATGTGTGTTATTTTCACAATCCACATATGGATCCACCAGTGTCATTGCATGTGTGTTCTTCTCATTAACCACAGCTAGAGTCATTGCATGCGTGTTCTTTTCACAAACCACATATGGATCCACCATTGTCATTGAAATGTGTGTTGTTTCATTAACCACACCTGGATTCATTTCATGACTGTTCTTTGCAAAGATAAAATATGGATCCACCAGTGTCATTGAAATGTGTGTTCTTTTCAGAGACCACACATGGATCCACCAGTGTCATTGCATGTGTGTTCTTTTTACTAACAACAACTAGAGTCATTACATGTGTGTTATTTTCACAATCCACATTTGGATCCACCAGTCTCATTGCATGTGTGTTCTCTTCACAGACCACACTTCGATGCACCAGTGTCGTTACATGTGTGTTCTCTTCATAGACCACACATGGATCCACCAGTGTCAATGCATTTGGTTCCACCAGAGATCATTGCATGTGTGTTCTTTTCACAATCCACCTATGGATCCAGCAGTGTCATTGCATGTGTGTTCTTCTCATTAACCACATCTAGAGTCAGTGCATGTGTGTTCTTTTCACAGACCACATATGGAACCACCAGTGTCATTGCATGTGTGTTCTTCTCAGAGACCACCTCTGGACTCATTTCATGTCTATTCTTCTCAGAGACCGTATCTGGATCCACCAGTGTCATTGCATGTGTGTTCTCTTCATAGACCACACATGGATCCACCAGTGTCATTGCATGTGTGTTATTTTCACAATCCACATATGGATTTACCGGTGTCATTTCATGTGTGTTATTATCATTAACCACAGCTAGAGTCATTGCATGTGTGTTCTTTTCACAGACCACATATGGATCCACCATTGTCATTGAAATGTGTGTTCTTTCATTAACCACATCTGGAGTCATTTCATGTCTATTCTTTTCACAAACCACATATGGATCCACTAGTGTCATTGAAATGTGTGTTCTCTTCAGAGACCACACATGGATCCACCAGTGTCATTGCATGTATGTTCTTTTTTACTAACAACAACTAGAGTCATTGCATGTGTGTTATTTTCACAATCCACCTATGGATCCACTAGTGTCATTGCATGTGTGTTCTTCGCATTAACCATAGCTAGAGTCATTGCATGTGTGTTGTTTTCACAAACAACATATGGATCCACCATTGTCAGTGAAATGTGTGATCTTTCATTAACCACACCTGGATTCATTTCATGGCTGTTTTTTTTTCAAAGACCGCATATGAATCCACGAGTGTCATTGAAATGTCTGTTCTCTTCAGAGACCACACATGGATCCACCAGTGTCATTGCATGTGTGTTCTTTTTACTAACAACAACTCGAGTCATTGCATGTGTGTTATTTTCACAATCCACATATGGATCCACTAGTGTCATTGCATGTGTGTTGTCTTCACAGACCACACATGGATCCACCAGTGTCATTGCATGTGGTTCCACCAGAGTTCATTGCATGTGTGTTCTTTTCACAATCCACCTATGGATCCACCAGTGTCATTGCATGTGTGTTCTTCTCATTAACCACAACTAGAGTCATTGCATGTGTGTTCTTTTTGCAGACCACATATGGATCCACCATTGTAATTGAAATGTGTGTTCTTCTTAGAGACCACATCTGGAGTCATTTCATGTCTATTCTATTCACATACCACATTTGGATCCACCAGTGTCATTGAATGTGTGTTCTGTCCACAGAGCACACATGGATCCACCAGTGTCATTGCATGTGTGTTATTTTCACAATCCACATATGGATCCACAAGTGTCATTGCATGTGTCTTCTTCTCATTAACCATAGCTAGAGTCATTGCATGTGTCTTCTTTTCACAGACCACATATGGATCCACCAGTGTCGTTGCATGTGTGCTCTTTTTAAAATATCCAGAGTCATTGCATGTGTGTTGTTTTCACAATCCACATATGGATCCACCGGTGTCATTGTATGTGTTTTCTTCTGATTAACCACAGCTAGAGTCATTGCATGTGTGTTCTTTTCACATACCACATATGGATCCACCAGTGTCATTGAAATGTCCGTTCTTTCATTAACCACATCTGGAGTCATTTCATGTCTATTCTTTTCACCGAACACATATGGATCCACCATTGTCATTGAAATGTGTGTTCTCTTCAAAGACCACACAAGGATCCACAAGTGTCATTGCATGTGTGTTCTTTTTACTAACAACAACTAGAGTCATTGCATGTGTGTTCTTTTCACAATCCACCTATGGATCCACCAGTGTTATTGCATGTGTGTTTTTCTCATTAACAACATCTAGAGTCATTGCATGTGTGTTCTGTTTAGAGACCACACATGGATCCACTGGTGTCATTGTATGCGTGTTCTTTTTACTAACAACAACTAGAGTCATTTCATGTCTATTCTTTTCACAGACCACATATGGATCCACCAGTGTCTTTGCATGTTTGTTCTCTTCAAAGACCACACATGGATCGACCAGTGTCATTACATTTGTGTTTTTTACTTACAACAACTAGAGTCATTGCATGTGTGTTATTTTCACAATCCACCTATGGATCCACCAGTGTCATTGCATGTGTGTTCTTCTTAGCGACCACATCTGGAGTCACTGGATGAGTGTTCTTTTCACAAACCACATATGGATCCACCACTATCATTGAAATGTGTGTTCTCTTCAGAGACCACACATGGTTCCACCAATGTCATTGCATGTGTGTTCTTTTTACTAACAACAACTAGAGTCATTGCATGTGTGTTATCTTCACAATCCACATATGGATCCACCGGTGTCATTGCATGTGTGTTCTTGTCATTTAGCACAGGTAGAGTCATTGCATGTGTGTTCTTTTCACAAACCACAGAGGGATCCACCATTGTCATTGAAATGTGTGTTCTTTCATTAACCACAGCTAGAGTCATTGCATGTATGTTCTCTTTAGAGACCATAGATGGATCCACCAGTGTCATTGCATGTGTGTTCTTCTTACTAACAACAACTAGACTCATTTCATGACTATTCTTTTCATAGACCACATCTTGATCCACCAGTGTCATTGCAAGTGGTTCCACCAGAGTTCATTGCATGTGTGCTTTTCACAATCCACGTATGGATCCACCGGTGTCATTGCATGTGTGTTCTTCTCATTAACCACTGCTAGAGTCATTGCTTGTGTGTTCTTTTCACAGACCACATATGGAACCACCAGTGTCATTGCATGTGTGTTTTCTCAGAGACCACATCTGGAGTCATTTCATGTCTATTCTTTTCAAATACCACATCTGGATCCACTAGTGTCATCGCATATGTGTTCTCTTCATAGACCAAACTTGGATCCACCAGTGTCATTGCATGTGTGTTATTTTCACAATCCACATATGGATCAACCAGTGTCATTGCATGTGTGTTCTTTTCATTAACCACAGCTAGAGTCATTGCATGTGTGTTATTTTCAAAGACCACATATGGATCCAACATTGTCATTGAAATGTGTGTTCTTTCATTAACCACATCTGGAGTCATTTCATGTCTATTCTTTTCACAGACAACATATGGATCCACCATTGTCATTGAAATGTGTGTTCTCTTCAGAGACCACACATGGATCCACCAGTGTTGTTGCATGTGTGTTATTTTTACTAAGTACAACTAGAGTCATTGCCTGTGTGTTCTTTTCACAATCCACCTATGGATCCACCAGTGCCATTGCATGTGTGTTCTTCTCATTAACCACAGCTAGAGTCATTGCATGTGTGTTCTTTTCACAGACCAGATATGGAACCACCATTGTCATTGAAATGTGTATTCTTTCATTAACCACATTTGTAGTCATTTCATGTCTATTCTTTTCATAGACCACATATGGATCCACCATTGTCATTGAAATGTGTGTTCTCTTCAGAGACCACACATGGATCCACCAGTGTCATTGCAGGTGTGTTCTCTTTACTAACAACAACTAGAGTCATTGTTCTTTTCACAATCCACATATGGATCCACCAGTGTCATTGCATGTGTGTTCTTCTGATTAACCACATCTAATGTCATTGCATGTGTGTTCTTTTCACAAACTACATATGGATCCACCACTGTCATTGAAATGTGTGTTCTCTTCAGAGACCAAACATGGATCCACCAGTGTCATTGCATGTGTGTTCTTTTTACTAAAAACTAGAGTTATTGCATGTGTGTTCTTTTCACAATCCACCTATGGATCCACCGGTGTCATTGCTTGTGTGCTCTTCTCATTAATCACATCTAGAGTCATTGCATGTGTGTTCTCTTTAGAGACCACACATGGATCCATAGGTGTCCTTGCATGTGTGTTCTTTTTACTAACAACAACTGGAGTCATTGCACGTGTGTTATTTTCACAATCCACATATGGATCCACCAGTGCCATTGCATGTGTGTTCTTCTCATTAACCAGAGCTAGAGTCATTGCATGTGTGTTATTTTCACAATCCACATATGGATCCACCAGTGTCATTGCATGTGTGTTCTCTTCACAGACCACGCATGGATCCACCAGTGTCATTGCATGTGGTTCCACCAGAGTTCATTGCATGTGTGTTATTCTCACAATCCACCTATGGATCCACCAGTGTTATTGCATGTGTGTTCTTCTCATTAACCACAGCTAGAGTCATTGCATGTGTGTTCTTTTCACAGACCACATATGGAACCACCAGTGTAATTGCATGTGTGTTCTTCTTAGAGACCACATCTGGAGTCATTTCATGTCTATTCTTTTCAAAGACCACATCTAGATCCACCAGTGTCATTGCATGTGTGTTCTCTTCACATACCACACATGGATCCACCAGTGTCATTGCATGTGTGTTATTTTCACAATCCACATATGGATCCACTGGTGTCATTGCATGTGTTTTCTTCTCATTAACCACAGCTAGAGTCATTGCATGTGTGTTCTTTTCACAAACCACATATGGATCCACCATTGTCATTGAAATGTGTGTTCTTTCATTAACCACATCTGGAGTCATTTCATGTCTATTCTCACAGACCACATATGCATCCACCATTGTCATCGAAATGTGTGTTCTCTTCAGAGACCACACATGGAGCCACCAGTGTCATTGCATGTGTGTTCTTTTTACTACCAACAACTAGAGTTATTGCATGTGTGTTCTTTTCACAATCCACCTATGGATCCACCAGTGTCATTGCATGTGGGTTCTTCTCATTAACCACATCTAGAGTCATTGCATGTATGTTCTTTTCAGAGACCACACATGGATCCACCAGTGTCATTGCATGTGTGTTGTTTTTACTAACAACAACTAGAGTCATTGCATATGTATTATCTTCACAATCCACATATGGATCCACCGGTGTCATTGCATGTGTGTTCAATTCACATACCACACATGGATCCACCAGAGTTCATTGCATGTGTGTTCTTTTAACAATCCACCTATGGATCCACTAGTGTTATTGCATGTGTGTTCTTCTCATTAACCACAACTAGTGTCATTGCATGTGTGTTCTTTTTACAGACCACATATGGGTCCACCATTGTCATTGAAATGTGTATTCTTTCATTAACCACAACTGGAGTCATTTCATAACTGTTCTTTTCAAAGACCACATATGGATCCACCATTGTCATTGAAATGTCTGTTCTCTTCAGAGACCACACATGGCTCCACCAGTTTCATTGCATGTGTGTTCTTTTTACTAGCAACAACTAGAGTCATTGCATGTGTGTTATTTTCACAATGCACCTATGGATCCACCAGTGTTATTGCATGTGTGTTCTTCTCCTTAACCATAACTAGAGTCATTGCATGTGTGTTCTTTTCACAGACCACATTTGGAACCACCAGTGTCATTGCATGTGTGTTCTTCTTAGAGACCACATCTGGAGTCATTTCATGTCTATTCTTTTCACAGACCACATATGGATCCACCAGTGTCATTGCATGTGTGTTCTCTTCAGAACCACACATGGATCCACCAATGTCATTGCATGTGTGTTCTTTTTACTAACAACAACTAGAGTCATTGCATGTGTGTTATTTTCACAATCCAGTTATGGATCCACCAGTGTCATTGCATGTGTGTTCTTCTCAGATACTGATACATTGCAAATGTATCTATAATTTTTGATGTTCCATGCTTGGTTTTACCCACTTTCTTGTGTTTTGCCCACACTTTGGAGTACTTTTCATATGATTTCTTGGACTAACCTATTAACAAGAGCCACAGTTGCCACATTTTCTGTTGTTTTTGGTTCCAGGAAAGTCAGAAAATGAATATTCTCGGAATTGGACGGGACAAAAGCCAAAGTGCCTATTTTTCCGGAAGTCATCAGATGCCAAAGTACGAGACGGAGAGGGGCCAGGGGGCCACCACACCACCTGGCCGCGAGGCCCAGCCTAGCCCGCGCCAGGGGGTGGTCTGTCCACCTCCGGCACGCCCTCGGCCTCCCCTTCCGCCTATATATTACCCTCGGGACGAAAACCCTAAGTACCCGATCAAAAATCCATGAAAGAGTCTGTAGCCGCCGTCATCTCCATCCCTAGATCGGGAGGGATCTGAAGCTCTTCCCGGCACCCTACCGAAGAGGGGAATTCACCCTGGAGGCCTTCTTCATCACCATGCAAGCCTCCGGTGTGATGCGTGAGTAGTTCATCCTTGGACTACGGATCCATGTAGTAGCTAGATGGCTGGTTCTCCTCCTTTGTGCTTTCATGTTTAGATCTTGTGAGCTCCGTTCATGATCAAGATCATCTATTTGTAATCATACATGTTGTGTTTGCGGGGATCCGATGGATATTGAGATGCTATTTCAGATTGATTATTGATTCTGTCATGTCTTTGTTATTTGTGATCTTGCATGCTTTCCGTTGTTAGTAGCTATCTTGGCCAAGTAGATGCTAGCTCAAGAGTTAGTATTTATGCTCGATAGTGGGTTCATGCCTATGGTAATCTGGGGAAGTGACAGAAATCTCTAAGGTACTAGATGTGATGTTGCTACTAGGGAGAAAACAACAATCCTTTGTTCATAGAACAATCATATTGTTTACTTTACACGCAGTTCGTAAAGCAATAATATGTTGCTTGCAACTTAATACTGGAGGGGGTTCGGATGATAACCTGAAGGTGGATTATTAGTCATAGATGCAGTTGGATGGCAGTCTATGTATAATGTTGTAATGCCCAATCAAGTTCCAAAGGAGTCAATATGATTAGTATATGCATGTATTGCTTTCTCGATGTTTGTCAATTGCCCCGCTGTAATTTGTTCACCCAGCATGTTATCTATCTTAAGGAGAGCCACCTCTAGTGAACTATGGATCCCGGTCCTTTTCTTTACATACAATCTACAAACTGTTTACTGCTTTGTGTTTACTTTATGCAAACTATTACTTCTTTCCATTCGATATGTTTAATCCTTTGTTTTCAGCAAAACACGGTGAGATTGACAACCTCATCGCAAGTTGGGGACAGAGTTCTGTGGTTGTGTTGTGCAGGTCTCCACGTTGCTACTAGCACCGGTAGTGCGCCCTGCCAAGGCTTAGCTAGCAACACCTTTGGGGTGTTTCCTTGCTCCTACTGGTTCGATTAAACCTTGGTTTCATAACTGAGGGAAACTTGCTACTGTGCTCATCATACCTTCCTCTTGGGGTTCCCAACGAGCTCTACATCAACCACGAGCCATCAAGCATTTTTCTGGCGCCGTTGTCTGGGAACAAAGAAGAAGAAACTCCCACGTCAACACCGCACCAGCATTTTTCTGGCGCCGTTGCCGGGGAGTCAAGGACATCTTCACAAGGGGAGTCCCTCATAACCAATCTCTTTACTTTGTTATTTTTGTTTTGCTTAGTTTCTTTTTTCTTTGTTTGCTTGTTTTGTTATCAAAAACACAAAACAATTAGTTTTACTAGTTTGCTTTCTTTACCAAAAACACAAAAAAATTAAGTCTCCTTTAGTTGTCACCTCTTCCTTAGCTCACCATGTTGATCCCTAAATTCACCCTGAAAGACCTTTCAATTGGTAGTGGTTCTATAATTGGGAAAGATAATATTGAAGAATTCTTTAATCGTGTTAGTAAGCATGAAGATACTGAGGATAGATCCCTTGCAGAACTTTCTCCAAACTATGAGATTGCTGCAGCTTCTTTAATTCACATGCTAGAAGCTAGGTTTGTTAACCTCAACCCCTTAATGCAAGTAATGTTTCTTAAGCTTAAAGAAATTGAGGACCCTGAAAAGAGGGATTTTATTCTAGAAACCATGTTTAAGGAGTTCTATGATGTTGCCAAGGAAGCTAGGAAAGTCTTTTAACGTTTCAATATGCTAGGCTCATGTGTAGATGTTGTTGGTGCACGAGAAAAGATGAACAAAACTAAACCTAATGGGGAGGAACCTAAGATACCAATACCCTTTAAACTAGTAGCAATACATGATGCCATAGAAAAGAATCTTGATTGGATTGTTCCTGCAAACCCTTTTGATGAGAATAGTGAACCTAAGAGAATTGAGAGAGGATCCTCTAGAACTTATTTGGATGATATACCTTGCCTTGTTGACAATATTTCTGGTATTGGTCTTAATGCTTCTTCATTTGAGAACACTTGATTCTTTTTCTTACTTCTTATGCCTAACTTAAAGGTGTTAAAGAAAAGTACTTATTGGGAGATAACCCAAAAGTTTTAGATGAGTCTTGGAATTTATTACTTCAGTAATAACCGCTCCTTATCCTTTTTATTTGCTTTTTGTGCCAAGAGTAACCTCTAATGAGAGAGAAGTAATGATTGGAAAAGTTGCTGTCCCGAAACAGATTTCTGTGCTTCACCGTAAAAATTTGTATAAAATCTCTGAACGTCTTTTTGAGGAGTGAAGTTTTGTGCTTCTGGCCCAGGTTGTTCTCTAACTTTCGTTAGTTCAACACTTTTTGATTTGAGCAACATAAGGTCTTCGAAAAAATTCGTCTTTACCTGCTGGTCTGTTTTGACAGATTTCTGCCATTTTCTGCATTTGCTTCTTGTTGGTTCCTTTTTGAGTTCTTTTGGGGAATTTAGATTTTTGAGGGAAGTGCTACAGTAGCTAGTGTTCTAATGTAACTTTATTTGGTGTTAGAACTGAATCTTAAGACTTATTTATCTTGAGTGCACTAATGTTGCTAATAAAGATTGTGTGAAGTTTTGTATGAAGGAAAAATTTCAGGTGTATGGAAGGAATGAGTAATGAGATGAAGGATGGACTAAAGATCAAGCTTTGGGATGCCACACGTGTCATCCCAAGAAATATCCAAGAAGTACAAGCATCAAAGCTTGGGGATGCCCAAGGCATCCCCTTCTTCATCAATAAAAATTCCAGGTTTCTTCCAAACGCTTCATTTTTATTGTTTCATGCACAATTGTTGTTCTTGGAGCGTCTTCTTTTTCGTTTTCGTTTTGGTTTTTCATTTGCTTTGTTTGCTTAGTTTTCTGAATAAATTGGTTGGACCCCCTCTTTCATACATTGGTTTGCAAATAGTTTGGTTTGGTTTGGAAAAGAGTAGGAAAGTTCATTCTTATGTGGTAAAAAGATCTTGTTTTTGACTGTGGCCTATGCTTTGTCATGACATGCTTGATATTGTTTTGGCTTTATGCTTAGTATTCTTTGTTGTAGCATGACTTGTTATAAACAATTGAGATTGCTTTATGTGCCTTGGATGAATCATGCGTTGTTTTAGCATATTAAAGCATAGTATAGTGGTATTCTCCTTTGATGCTTTATTTGGGTTGACTTGGCACATGCTCACACCATGTTATGACTATCTCAAGTCACCATAGCCTTGATGATCCTTTAGTTTTCCACTTGTAGTATCACTTTATGCTTTGATCAATGATGTTTTGTCGCTCTACATGATTATGGCAATTATTGCTCTCTTAGTTTGTCGCTTCCAGTCTTTTGCTAGCCTCCACAACCAAGTATGAGTTCCACTCATGCATCCAACTCCCTAAACCAAGTTATTCCAAAGAGTTCACCATACCTACCTACTAGCATATGTTATTCCAAGTATATTCATGCTTTTGTTTACCTTCCAAATTAAACTTGTTATGAGAAAACTAGTGATTAAAGCTATCACGAACTTGATGGCACACTTTACTTTTTTGCATCTAATAAACTTGAACCATTGGGTCCTTCTTTGTTGCGTATATGCTTGCGCTTTATAAGTTGAAGTTAGCAGAACCATGTACCATGGGGAACGCTTTCAACATTGCACTTTTACTTTGTACCCCATTGATATCATGTTCTTTTGCTTACGGATCCCGGCGGTGTGAAATACAAGTGGAACTTGTAAGATCATGGAGTTTGTATGTGTGTTAGAGAAACGCCTGGGCCGCTAGCCTAAGCCATGCCTAATCATGGTGGAAACTTGCAGCATTACCATAATGATCACTCTATGAAGCATCCTCAATAAAAACCTATGCAAATAGCAAATAAAAAGATCGCCCAGATGCTCATTGTCTGCTTGCCTTGTCATTTTGATTATGGGATAGCTCCTGTATCATGTGCAA
This sequence comes from Avena insularis, assembly GCA_023614405.1. Classification (NCBI taxonomy): domain Eukaryota; kingdom Viridiplantae; phylum Streptophyta; class Magnoliopsida; order Poales; family Poaceae; genus Avena; species Avena insularis. The sequence goes on along the minus strand of CM042690.1, from coordinate 326,690,318 downwards.
GGGGTACCCCATTGGCGGTTCTTTATGATACACATGTACTTACAATGACAAGATCTTACTCGTGACTAAAGTTGAGTAGCATGAGGATCGGTCTTCGTAAGTAAGGGGCATGAGATTTCGGTTTATAACTTGTCAAGCATATCCTCTTAGTTGTGTCACTTTAACCTTAATCACCTTAAAGATGCTTATGATAGGGGCAATGAGAGCTGAAAGCTATAAGTACCATAATTTTTGGAAGCTCTTTATGAGACTTGAATCCCTACTTCCTTTTATAAAGGCCTTTCTTCCACCATTATATTGAGTCTCCACCTTCTACCTTTATGCACCTACTGTGAGAGCATAGTGGCCATTCTTAGTTCTATGTGCATTGTCCCAAGACTAGTTGATTGATGCATGACATGATATTGCTTATTTTAAACTATTTGTATCTACTCACTCTTATGAACTTTGAAGGTGTCCTATGCATTTATATTTGCTACTCTATGAGGGACAAGCTGAATACTATTATTCTATGTTTTCTTTATGTGAAACAAACAAACGTCTTACAAAGCATTGTTATTCATTATTCTTTTGTTTGTGCCTTTTCATGTTGCAACATAGTTTCTTTGTATTATTGCTAGAACTTTGTCTTTTATGTTATGATTGAAGTACTATGATCCTAGCTTTGAATGTTTTACAAATACTTTGATCAATTCTTTGATGGTGCATGTCACCTCAAAAATTATTCTTTCTTTTTATCACTTACCTACTCGAGGACGAGCAGGAGTTAAGCTTGGGGATGTTGATACATTGCAAATGTATCTATAATTTTTGATGTTCCATGCTTGGTTTTATCCACTTTCTTGTGTTTTGCCCACACTTTGGAGTACTTTTCATATGATTTCTTGGACTAACCTATTAACAAGAGCCACAGTGCCAGCTGCCTGTTTTCTGCTGTTACGGGACAAAAGCCAAAGTGCCTATTTTTCTAGAAGTCATCAGAAGCCAGAGTACGAGACGGAGAGGGGCCAGGGGGCCACCACACCACCTGGCCACGTGGCCTAGCCTGGCCCGCGCCAGGGGGTGGTCTGGCCACCTCCGGCACCCCCTCGGCCTCTCCTTCCGCCTATATATTGCCTCGACGAAACCCTAAGTACCGATCAAAAATCCACGAAAAGAGTCTATAGTCGCCGTCATCTCCATCCCTAGATCGGAGGGATCAAGCTCTTCTGGCACCTCACGGAGAGGAATTCACCACAGGCCTTCTTCATCACCATGCAAGTCTCCGGTGTGATGCATGAGTAGTTCATCCTTGGACTATAGATTCATGTAGTAGCTAGATGGCTGGTTCTCCTCCTTTGTGCTTTCATGTTTAGATCTTGTGAGCTCCGTTCATGATCAAGATCATCTCATTGTAATCATACATGTTGTGTTTGCGGGGATCCGATGGATATTGAGATGCTATTTCAGATTGATTATTGATTCTATCATGTCTTTGTTATTTGTGATCTTGCATGCTTTCTGTTGTTAGTAGCTATCTTGGCTAAGTAGATGCTAGCAACTCCAAGATTTAGTATTTAAGCTTGATAGTGGGTTCATGCCTCTGGTAATCTGGGAAGTGACAGAAATCTCTAAGGTACTAGATGTGCTGTTGCTACTAGGGAGAAAACAACAATCCTTTGTTCATAGAACAATCGTATTGTTTACTTTACACGCGATTAAGAAGCAATAATCTATTGCTTGCAACTTAATACTGGAGGGGGTTCGGATGATAACCTAAAGGTGGATTATTAGTCATAGATGCGGTTGGATGGCGGTCTATGTATAATGTTGTAATGCCCAATCAAGTTCCAAAGGAGTCAAAATGATTAGTATATGCATGTATTGATTTCTTGATGTTTGTCAATTGCCCCGCTGTAATTTGTTCACCCAGCATGTTATCTATCTTAAGGAGATCCACCTCTAGTGAACTATGGATCCCGGTCCTTTTCTTTACATACAATCTACAAACAGTTTACTGCTTTGTGTTTACTTTCTGCAAACTATTACTTCTTTCCATTCGATACGTTTAATCCTTTGTTTTCAGCATAACACGGTGAGATTGACAACCTCATCGCAAGTTGGGGACAGAGTTATGTGGTTGTGTTGTGCAGGTCTCCATGTTGCTACTAGCACTTTGCATCTCGCCAAGCTTTCAACTAGCAACACCTTTGGGGTGTTTCCTTGCTCCTACTGGTTCGATTAAACCTTGGTTTCATTACTGAGGGAAACTTGCTACTGTGCTCATCATACCTTCCTCTTGGGGTTCCCAACGAGCTCCACATCAACCACGAGCCATCAAGAATTTTTCTGGCGCCGTTGTCGGGGAAGGAAGAAGAAGAAACTCCCACGTCAACACCGCACCAGAGACCACATCTAGACTAACTGGATGAGTGTGCTTTTCACAAACCACATATGGATCCACCACTATCATTGAAATGTGTGTTCTCTTCAGAGACCACACATGGTTCCACCAGTGTCATTGCATGTGTGCTCTTTTTACTAACAACAACTAGAGTCATTGCATGTGTGTTATTTCCACAATCCACATATGGATCCACCGGTGTCATTGCATATGTGTTCTTCTCATTAACCATAGCTAGAGTCATTGCATGTGTGTTCTTTTCACAAACCACGTATGCATCCACCATTGTCATTGAAATGTGTGTTCTTTCATTAACCATATCTAGAGTCATTGCATGTATGTTCTCTTCAGAGACTATACATGGATCCACAAGTGTCATTGCATGTGTGTTCTTCTTACTAACAACAACTAGAGTCATTTCATGACTATTCTTTTCACAGACCACATCTGGATCCACCAGTGTCATTGCATGTGTGTTCTTTTTACTAACAACAACCAGAGTCATTGCATGTGTGTTCTTTTCACAATCCACCTATGGATCCACCAGTGTCATTGCATGTGTGTTCTTCTCATTAACCACAGCTAGAGTCATTGCATGTGTGTTCTTTTCACAGACCACATATGGAACCACCAGTGTCATTGCATGTGTGTTCTTCTCACATACCACATCTAGAGTCATTTCATGTCTATTCTTTTCACATACCACATCTGGATCCACCAGTGTCATTGCATGTGTGTTCTCTTCACAAACCACACTTGGATCCATAAGTGTCATTGCATGTGTGTTATTTTCAAAGACAACATATGGATCCACCATTGTCATTGAAATGTGTGTTCTTTCATTAACCACATCTGGAGTCATTTCATGTCTATTCTTTTCACAGACCACATATGGATCCACCATTGTCATTGAGATGTGTGTTCTCTTTAGAGACCACACATGGATCCACCAGTGTCGTTGCATGTGTGTTCTTTTTACTAAGTACAACTAGAGTCATTGCATGTGTGTTCTTTTCACAATCCACCTATGGATCCACCAGTGTCATTGCACGTGTGTTCTTCTCATTAACCACAACTAGAGTCATTGCATGTGTGTTCTTTTCATAGACCACGGAATGGAACCACCATTGTCATTGAAATGTGTATTCTTTCATTAACCACATCTGGAGTCATTTCATGTCTATTATTTACACAGACCACATATGGATCCACCATTGTCATTGAAATGTGTGTTCTCTTTAGAGACCACACATGGATCCACTAGTGTGATTGCATGTGTGTTCTTTTTACTAACAACTAGAGTCATTGCATGTGTGTTCTTGTCACAATCCACCTATGGATCCACCAGTGTCATTGCACATGTGTTCTTCTCAGAGACCACATCTAGAGTCACTAGATGAGTGTTCTTTTCACTAACCACATATGGATCCACCACTATCATTGAAATGTGTGTTCTCTTCAGAGACCACACATGGATCCACTAGTGTCATTGCATGTGTGTTCTTTTTACTAACAACAACTAGAGTCATTGCATGTGTGTTATTTGCACAATCCAACTATGGATCCACCAGTGTCATTGCATTGTGTTATTCTCATTAACAACATCTAGAGTCATTGCATGTGTGTTCTCTTCAGAGACCACACATGGATCAACAGGTGTCATTGCATATGTGTTCTTTTTACTAACAACAACTGGAGTCATTTCATGACTATTCTTTTCACAGACCACATCTGGATCCACCAGTGTCATTGCATGTGTGTTCTCTTCATAGACCACACATGGATCCACCAGTGTCATAGCGTGTGGTTCCACCAGAGTTCATTGCATGTGTGTTCTTTTCACAATCCACCAATGGATCCACCAGTGTCATTGCATGTGTGTTTTTCTCATTAACCACAGCTAGAGTCAGTGCATGTGTGTTCTTTTCATAGACCAGATATGGAACCACCATTGTCATTGAAATGTGTATTCTTTCATTAACCACATCTGGAGTCATTTAATAACTGTTCTTTTCAAAGACCACATATGGATCCGCGAGTGTCATTGAAATGTGTGTTCTCTTTAGAGACCACACATGGATCCACCAGTGTCATTGCATGTGTGTTCTTTTTACTAACAACAACTAGAGTCATTGCATGTGTGTTATTTTCACAATCCACATATGGATCAACCGGTGTCATTGCATATGTGTTCTTCTCATTAACCATAGCTAGAGTCATTGCATGTGTGTTCTTTTCACAAACCACGTATGCATCCACCATTGTCATTGAAATGTGTGTTCTTTCATTAACCATAGCTAGAGTCATTGCATGTATGTTCTCTTTAGAGACTATACATGGATCCACAAGTGACATTGCATGTGTGTTCTTCTTACTAACAACAACTAGAGTCATTTCATGACTATTCTTTTCACAGACCACATCTGGATCCACCAGTGTCATTGCATGTGTGTTCTTTTTACTAACAACAACCAGAGTCATTGCATGTGTGTTCTTTTCACAATCCACCTATGGATCCACCAGTGTCATTGCATGTGTGTTCTTCTCATTAACCACAGCTAGAGTCATTGCATGTGTGTTCTTTTCACAGACCACATATGGAACCACCAGTGTCATTGCATGTGTGTTCTTCTCACATACCACATCTAGAGTCATTTCATGTCTATTCTTTTCACATACCACATCTGGATCCACCAGTGTCATTGCATGTGTGTTCTCTTCACAAACCACACTTGGATCCATAAGTGTCATTGCATGTGTGTTATTTTCAAAGACAACATATGGATCCACCATTGTCATTGAAATGTGTGTTCTTTCATTAACCACATCTGGAGTCATTTCATGTCTATTCTTTTCACAGACCACATATGGATCCACCATTGTCATTGAGATGTGTGTTCTCTTTAGAGACCACACATGGATCCACCAGTGTCATTGCATGTGTGTTCTTTTTACTAAGTACAACTAGAGTCATTGCATGTGTGTTCTTTTCACAATCCACCTATGGATCCACCAGTGTCATTGCACGTGTGTTATTCTCATTAACCACAGCTAGAGTCATTGCATGTGTGTTCTTTTCATAGACCACGTATGGAACCACCATTGTCATTGAAATGTGTATTCTTTCGTTAACCACATCTGGAGTCATTTCATGTCTATTATTTACACAGACCACATATGGATCCACCATTGTCATTGAAATGTGTGTTCTCTTCAGAGACCACACATGGATCCACCAGTGTGATTGCATGTGTGTTCTTTTTACTAACAACTAGAGTCATTGCATGTGTGTTCTTGTCACAATCCACCTATGGATCCACCAGTGTCATTGCACGTGTGTTCTTCTCAGAGACCACACCTGGAGTCACTAGATGAGTGTTCTTTTCACTAACCACATATGGATCCACCACTGTCATTGAAATGTGTGTTCTCTTCAGAGACCACACATGGATCTACTAGTGTCATTGCATGTGTGTTCTTTTTACTAACAACAACTAGAGTCATTGCATGTGTGTTATTTGCACAATCCAACTATGGATCCACCAGTGTCATTGCATTGTGTTATTCTCATTAACAACATCTAGAGTCATTGCATGTGTGTTCTCTTTAGAGACCACACATGGATCAACAGGTGTCATTGCATATGTGTTCTTTTTACTAACAACAACTGGAGTCATTTCATGACTATTCTTTTCATAGACCACGTCTGGATCCACCAGTGTCATTGCATGTGTGTTCTCTTCATAGACCACACATGGATGCACCAGTGTCATAGCGTGTGGTTCCACCAGAGTTCATTGCATGTGTGTTCTTTTCACAATCCACCAATGGATCCACGAGTGTCATTGCATGTGTGTTCTTCTCATTAACCACAGCTAGAGTCAGTGCATGTGTGTTCTTTTCATAGACCACATATGGAACCACCATTGTCATTGAAATGTGTATTCTTTCATTAACCACATCTGGAGTCATTTAATAACTCTTCTTTTCAAAGACCACCTATGGATCCGCGAGTGTCATTGAAATGTTTGTTCTCTTTAGAGACCACACATGGACCCACCAGTGTCATTGCATGTGTGTTCTTTTTACTAACAACAATTAGAGTCATTGCATGTGTGTTCTTTTCACAATCCACATATGGATCCACTGGTGTCATTGCATGTGTGTTCTTCTCATTAAGCACAACTAGAGTCATTGCATGTGTGTTCTTTTCACAAACCACATATGGATCCACCATTGTCATTGAAATGTGTATTCTTTCATTAACCACACATGGAGTCATTTCATGACTATTCTATTCAAAGACCACATATGGATCCACCAGTGTCATTGAAATGTGTGTTTTCTTAAGAGACCACACATGGATCCACCAGTGTTATTACATGTGTGTTCTTTTTACTAACAACAACTAGATTCATTACATTTGTGTTCTTTTCACAATCCACCTATAGATCCACCAGTGTCATTGCATATGTGTTCTTCTCATTAACCACAACTACAGTCATTGCATGTGTGTTCTTTTCACAGACCACATATGGATCCACCATTGTCGTTGAAATGTGTATTCTTTCATTAACCACCCATGGAGTCATTTCATGACTATTCTTTTCAAAGACCACACATGGATCCACCAGTGTCATTGCATGTGTGTTCTTTTTACTAACAACAACTAGAGTCATTGCATGTGTGTTATTTTCACATTCCACATATGGATCCTTCAGTGTCATTGCATGTGTGTTCTTCTCATTAACCACAGCTAGAGTAATTGCATGTGTGTTCTTTTCACAACCACATATGGATCCACCAGTGTCATTGAAATGTGTGTTCTTTCATTAACCACATCTAGAGTCATTTCATAACTGTTCTTTTCAAAGGCCACATATGGATCCACCATTGTCATTGAAATGTGTGTTCTCTTCAAAGACCACACATGGATCCACCAGTGTCATTGCATGTGTGTTGTTTTCACAATCCACATATGGATCCACCAGTGTCATTGCATGTGTGTTCTTCTCATTAACCACAACTAGAGTCATTGCATGTGTGTTCTTTTCATAGACCACACATGGATTCACCATTGTCATTGAAATGTGTGTTCTTTCATTAACCACATATGGAGTCATTTCATGTCTATTCTTTTCACAGACCACATATGGATCCACCAATGTCATTGAAATGTGTGTTCTCTTCACAGACCACACACGGATCCACCAGTGTCATTGCATGTGGTTCCACCAGAGTTCATTGCATCTGTGTTCTTTTCACAATCCACCTATGGATCCAACAGTGTCATAGCATGTGTGTTCTTCTCATTAACCACAGCTAGAGTCACTGCATGTGTGTTATTTTCACAGACCACGTATGGAACCACCAGTGTCATTGCATGTGTGTTCTTCTCAGAGACCACATCTAGAGTCACTAGATGAGTGTTCTTTTCATAGACCCCATATGGATGCACTAGTGTCATTGAAATGTGTGTTCTCTTCAGAGACCACACAAGGATCCACCAGTGTCATTGCATGTGTGTTCTTTTTACTAACAACAACTGGAGTCATTTCATGACTATACTTTTCACATACCACATATGGATCCACCAGTGTCATTGAAATGTGTGTTCTCTTTAGAGACCACACATGGATCCACCTGTGTCATTGCGTGTGTGTTCTTTTCTCTTTAGAGACCACACATGGATCCAGCAGTGTCATTGCATGTGTGTTCTTTTTACTAACAACAACTGGAGTCATTTCATGACTATTCTTTTCACATACCACATATGGATCCACCAGTGTCATTGAAATGTGTGTTGTGTTCTACTAACAACAACCAGAGTCATTGCATGTGTGTTCTTTCACAATCCACCTATGGATCCACCAGTGTCATTGCATGTGTGTTCTTCTCATTAACTACAGCTAGAGTCATTGCACGTGTGTTCTTTTCACAGACCACATATGGATCCACCATTGTCATTGAAATGTGTGTTATTCTCATTCACGCACCACATATGAATCCACCATTGTCATTGAAATGTGTGTTCTCTTCAGAGACCACACATGGATCCACTAGTGTCATTGCATGTGTGTTCTTTTTACTAACATAAACTAGGGTCATTGCATGTGTGTTCTTTTCACAATCAGCCTATGGATCCACCAGTGTCATTGCATGTGTGTTCTTCTCATTAACCACATCTAGAGTCATTGCATGTGTGTTCCTTTTACTAACAACAACTAGAGTCCTTGCATGTGTGTTCTTTTCACAATACACCTATGGATCCACAAGTGTCATTGCATGTGTGTTCTTCTCATTAACCACATCTAGAGTCATTACATGTGTGTTCTCTTCGAGACCACACATGGATCCACCCGTGTCATTGCATGTGTGTTCTTTTTACTAACAACAACTAGAGTCATTTCATGACTATTGTTTTCACAGACCACATATGGATCCACCAGTGTCATTGCATGTGTGTCTCTTCACATACCACACATGGATCCACCAGTGTCGTTGCATGTGGTTCCACCAGAGTTCATTGATGTGTGTTCTTTTGACAATCCACCTATGGATCCACCATTGTCATTGCATGTGTGATCTTCTCATTAACCACTGCTAGAGTCATTGCACGTGTGTTCTTTTCACAGACCACATATGGAACCACCATTGTGATTGAAATGTGTATTCTTTCATTAACCACATCTGGAGTTATTTCATGACTGTTCTTTTCAAAGACCACATATGGCTACACCAGTGTCATTGAAATGTGTGTTCTCTTTAGAGACCACACATGGAACCACCAGTGTCATTGCATGTGTGTTCTTTTTACTAACAACAACTAGAGTCATTGCATGTGTGTTCTTTTCACAATCCACATATGGATCCACCGGTGTCATTGCATGTGTGTTCTTCTCATTAACCACAGCTAGAGTCATTGCATGTGTGTTCTTTTCACAGACCACATATGAAACCACCATTGTGATTGAAATGTGTATTCTGTCATTAACCACATCTAGAGTCATTTCATGACTGTTCTTTTCAAAGACCACATATGGATACACCAGTGTCATTGAAATGTGTGTTCTCTTCAGAGACCACACATGGAACCACCAGTGTCATTGCATGTGTGTTCTTTTTACTAACAACAACTAGAGTCATTGCATGTGTGTTCTTTTCACAATCCACATATGGATCCACCAGTGTCATTGCATGTGTGTTCTTATCATTAACCATAGCTAGAGTCATTGCATGTGTGTTCTTTTCACAAACCACATATGGATCCACTAGTGTCATTGAAATGTGTGTTCTTTCATTAACCACATCTAGAGTCATTTCATGTCTATTCTTTTCACAGACCACATATGGATCCACCAGTGTCATTGCATGTGCGTTCTTTTCACAATCCACATATGGATCCACCGGTGTCACTCCATGTGTGTTCTTCTCATTAACCACAATTAGACTCATTGCATGTGTGTTCTTTTCACAAATCACATGTGGATCCACCATTGTCATTGAAATGTGTATTCTTTCATTAACCACACCTGGAGTCATTTCATGACTGTTCTTTTCAAACACCTCATATGGATCCACCAGTGTCATTGAAATGTGTGTTCTCTTCAAACACCACACATGGATCCACCAGTGTCATTGCATCTGTGTTTTTTTTATTAACAACAACTAGAGTCATTACATGTGTGTTCTTTTCACATTCCACATATGGATCCATCGGTGTCATTGCATGTGTGTTCTTCTCATTAACCACAGCTAGAGTCATTGCATGTGTGTTCTTTTCACAAAACACATATGGATCCACCATTGTCATTGAAATGTGTATTCTTTCATTAACCACACCTGGAGTCATTTCATGGCTGTTATTTTCAAAGACCACATATGGATCCACCAGTGTCATTGGATGTGTGTTCTTTTTACTAACACCAACTAGAGTCATTGCATGTGTGTTATTTTCACAATCCACATATGGATCCACCAGTGTCATTGCATGTGTGTTCTTCTCATTAACCATAGCTAGAGTCATTGCATGTGTGTTCTTTTCACAAACCACATATGGATCCACCAGTGTCATTGAAATGTCTATTATTTTCAACGACAACCATTGGCCACAAACAATCGGGACGCAGAGCTAACCAGCAACCCTCCGGGCTTCTAGAAGACCCAATCCCCGATTGTTAGGCGCTGTTGGATTGGGGTGCGTGGACGATAAGGATATCCTTTGCGACGGCGATCCGCGAGAAGTCTATTCTGCGAACTGATTGGTAGTGGCAACAACGCTGGGCCTACATCCTTGCCCTTATCCCCTTAACCTCGGGGCCGAAGCTCAGATCATGTTCCTTCATCGCCATGGAGAGGGAGAGGCCCAAACTCAGCTTGCACGAGGCTCAGATGTTCGCCCACTACGACATACTCACGTCGCTGTTCGTGAGGCTTCCGGCCGGCTTCGAGCTCAGCTACGCCAGGGTTCTTGTCGTGCCGCTCTTGCGCGACAACTTGTTGGCGACGAAGATAGAGGAGCTCCGCCGCCAGCTGCCAGAGCGGAAGAGGGCAATGTCACGGTTCTCGCGCACGAGCGCGTACTGGCGAAAGCTGTTCAAGAAGGAGCTGGCTGCGTTGATTGAGCTGTGCAGAACCCACCGGCGGGAGATCCACCCGGATCTACCCGAAGGGAGGCAGTGCTTCTAGGCAGTGCCTGGGCGTACGACCTCCACTATTATCGATGCGGCGCATCGTGAAGAATCCATGAGGAGGAGGAACGCTGCCGGGAACATCGACATCGATTCCGACGCGAAGGAGGCTGGCAGCGACGAGGACAACGTCGTCGATGATGGAGACTGTGGGAGCGTCATAGTCGATTAGGTCCACTTAAGCATAAATTAAATCTATGTACGGTATCTTAATGCCCTCATTGGATCTGGGTCACTTGACTCATAGTCGATTATCGTCATAATCTATATATGTTTGCCATGTTTTAGTTGTCTTTGTCTTTGAAACTAGTCGAAACCTGTCCGATCCTGAAAATAAAGTTCGCGCATTCTTAGCATATCGGATGGGACAATACACTGACTCTGCTCCCAGCACTTGGTGGCATATCCATAATTTGGAGTGCGCCAGAGGAGAAGGGATCGAGCGTGTTGTAATAGTGTACTACTCTTGTCCAGATATAACTGACTTAGTTTTTTTAGATATTTAATAAATGTGTCTATACCCAAAACATGTCTAGCTACATGTTTTAGGTTTCTCTGTCTTTCAAACTAATCAAAAGTCGTCAAATTTTGAACAAATAAAGTCATTGCGTTCACATCTGATGGGACAATACACTGACTCTGCTACTTGATAGCACAACCATAATTCTGGAGTGCGCTAGAGGAGATGGGAATCCAAGGGATATGGGAACTAGTAGCTGCGTCCTTACGCAGGTAAAAAATTAATTTAATAATATTTAAAAAATTGTAATCTGGTCCACATGACCCCATCACAGACACGTTGTACGCGCCAGATATAAATAAAGACGACACGACTAGTTTAGTTTCAATGATATAATTCAACATATGATGTTACTATGCCCGCATCTTTCTACTCCTCTTATTAGTCTGCTAGCCCACGGTGCATTAAGCATCAGTTGACGAGGATAAAAAATGATAAAATGGCAAATAAAACAATTATTCAGCTTACCTTTCATCTGGAGAATCGTACAAAGATGAAGTTGGCAGGCATTTATTATTTCTCCTGTAGTTAGCCAAAAGATCCTCAAGAACATCCTCAATCACCCCTGCAACTTCTTCATATTCTAATACACCTCCATTATTTGTCCTTTCCTCCCCGTTCCACTTACCCTTTTGTTCCTTTTCACACCCTTTTCTCGTCGGCACCTCCACTTCTTCATAAATTGGCTGCTTACGTATGTTTTCCTACGAGTGCTCATCACTGTTTTCCTCCACCTGCTGCACTTCCTCCAGTTCTAGCTGAGAAGCCTCATTTTCTGCCACCGGGGTGTGAACAGGGACTAAATCATGTGTAACTGGGTTTTTACACAACCTCTTGATAGGGCCGACTCCGCCACAACATTTGCATTTCCTTTTCCTAGCTCCTAGCCTTGAACCTTTATCAGTGGAGGCTTCGATCCATAGCTTTCTAGGCCTCCCAGGTAGCCTCCTGAGAACTAGTGGTTGAAGTTTGGACCCTGGATCGACAATCTCCCAATCATTTTCATCAGCCATAGGTGGTATGTTTTCTGCATAAGTTGCAGCAAACTTGTCCACGGAGAAATAGTTGTCGACATAGTTCTCTATTTCAGCTCCGCTACCTCTAAGCTTTAAGATGAAGTAAATTGCATGGTGACATGTCAGACCAGTAATCTGCCACTGCCTGCATGAACAAGTCTTGTTTCCAATGTCTATAGTGTACCTCCGTTCACTTCCATGCTTGTATTCTGCATAAACCTCAGCCAATGTTCTGGAACTTCTAACCATCCTCATCTTTATCATTCTCATTGCCTGGTTCTTGCATTCAGTAACATAACCACCTTTGGAACTATTTTATGGCCTAAAAATTTTCTTGCACAAATTCTTTGCCTTAAATCTATCTTCACCATTATGCACTATCTTACTGCATAAAACAAAATAACAATTCCAAGTGTCTTCTTGCCCGAAATCTTATCATTGAAACTCTCTGCCAAATTATTGCAAGCAAAATCCACCTTGCTTAACTCACCAAACTTGCTTCTAGCCCATAGCTTGGCGTGATGTTCTTCAAGGTATTTTTTCACCTTTGGCACTACATACATGTTCTGCAAGTAAGTAACATGTGTGCTTGGGGTGTATGTGTATGCTGATCGCCACAAGTCCTCTTCAAAGATCTTTCCTTTGAACTTCTTCATGAAGTTAGTAGCGAGGTGCCGCATGCATTCCCTATGCTCAACCCCAGGAAACACAACATCAACAACATTCTCAAGACCCTCGCATGCACCGGTGTGTATCACCAAGCCTTCAGGGTGACCAATTACTGCCCGTAGTCTCTGCATGAACCATGTCTAGCTTTCATTTGATTCACCCTCTAGAAAAGCATAAGCTATGGGTAGAAGCCAATTATGCGCGTCCAGAGCACAAGTAGAAGCAACATGTCCCCTAAACTTCCCAATTAAAGAAGTTGTGCCTATTTCCAAGTATGGCCTGCAGCCGTCTAGGAACCCAATCTAGCATGCCTTCAGGCAGACAAAACATCTCCTAAAGCATATCTTACTCTGCATGCTTATACTTGACCCCCTCGAGACCTTTTCTCTTCCTTTTACAACCTCGCAATCGATGTCAACAACACTACCAGGTGATGTTTTCTCTACTTGAGCTTTGAAACTATACAACATATGAAAATTGTCATTCCACTTGCCTTGAATGAAGTCTAGAGCCATCTCCTTCCCATCAAAGACTCTGTGGTAAGGAATCAGAACATTAATTTTTTTGCTAATCTTTGCTCAGAGTTCAGCAGGTCTAATGTTATGATCCTGCCTCACCCAGTCTAGTACAGTAGGAGCAATCCACTTGGTAGTCGCCGGTCTAATTTTATCACTTAAAGAAGTATTAGGGCAATTGTGTTTCTTTGTGTTTACTTTGATCTGCATTCGATAAGAATCCAAATAATTCAGAGCTAGTTATTAGCAGAATAAATATCAGAAAGACTGAAACTAAATTTAGCTATTGCAACCTGAAATGGGTGTCCACCCCGCATTGGAGATGCATGTAATCTCCATTTACACACATTACTTTCCCTATAGTGCACCCTAAATCTCTTTTGTTCGCTCTTTTCAATGATAAATTCGAACCCAACTCTGATTGCATAGGTTGCAACTGCATATCTGCAGTCCTCCACATTCTCAAAGACAGTCCCCTCATCAATTGTAGGATTGTCCCTGTCAAAGTGTATCACTGGCCTGTCCTCGTATTCGTCATCATATCTATATCCCATTTCCACATCTTCACATTCCTCTTCCTCATCAGTCCCATAGTCAGGCTCAAAGTTCGAATCAACCAAATATTCCCTACTCTCCATCCTATCAGCGTCAGCAGCCATGTTTGGATATGCTTTCTCATCATCCTCCGCATCACCACACATTTTAGTGCCTTCATGCTCGCTTGACAAAGCATCATGCTCAAGAACAAGCTGTACAGACGTCCTGCGGTTACCAACACATATCCTTGCCATCACCACGAGACTAGAAACGCTAATTAGGGTATGCAAAAAAGGAATCACAGTTCTTACCCTTCAATGTGGACGCACGGCACCTTCTCCGGGCTCCATACCTCCAAAGCTCTGCACCCCGCTTCCTCTTCCCCTGTTTCGCTCTCCTCTATGCTCTCTAGACTTGAAGGAGATTTCGTGCTCTCTAGCCGCACAGGACCCATCTCCATGTTCTCAAGCCTCGCAGGATCCATCTCCGAGCAGGATCCGAATCACCAGCGTCGTTGGGCACCTAACCCAACGGCCGACTCTCGGTTTTCGTTTCCAGACATGCTTGGGCGATGGACGGCAGCAAGGAGACATGGCAGGGAGGGGAGGGGATGTGAGGGGATGGCAGGGAGGGGAGGGCGGGAGGACGACGACCCAAGGGGACGACGAGAGCGGTGCACGACTAAGCGAAGTGGCGGTGGCAGGAGCAGAGGAGCGGAGCTGGTTGCGACAAAACATGGAAAATTGCACAATAATGTATTGGTGGGCGGCACAAACCCTCGAACCTGGGACGCGCGCCGTCGAAGGTGGAGGAGGCGCCCGCCAATCAAAAAACATGCCACCTTTCAGTGCACTATGCACTGTAGCACTTCACGGAATTTTTTAGCAGGTCCCACATGTCAGTCTGTTTGATCAAAACTTACATGAAGTGCATGGCTGGTTCATGCGCTAGTTCTGAAAAAAAGCCCGTTGATCCAAACTTGAAGTGGCAGTTCCGCTTTGTCAACACCCGGATTTTTAATCCAAGATGCCTGTTATGCCATACATCGCAATCCCAGGATTACCATTTCTGCAAGACATAACATATTGGATATCACAGTACATCATCCATTACAAACCATAATAAGGTCTTACACAAATAATGGATCTCATGATCCAGTCTTAAATACAAACAAGTAGCGGAATAATAAGCGTAGAAGCAGGCTCCATCTTCAGTGTCACAGGCAATGCTGACTATGGGAGATGATCCTACTTGTCATAGCCGTCCTGCTGTCCTTCCTCTTGGTAGTCCTCCTCATAGTCTGGCCACGGGAATAGCCAGGGACAAAGCCATGAGTATCTTTTAAGTACTCGCAAACTATCACTAAGAAGTAAGGTAGTTCTAGTAGGAATCCTAAGCTCTAAGTTTATTTGTAAAAAGCTAGATTTATCTAAACTGAGTTTAGAAGCAAAGAAAGTTAACTTAAATGTTCTAAATCATTTAAGTTGGGAACCTAGTTTTCATATTCACAACCCTGTTGTGGTCAAGTCAAAATCATAGTTCACTTCACAAGTCATTTTGAAAACACCTGACGACGGAACAGTATGGCCACTCCAACTGTCCATGACCGCGGACATGGCTATTCTAATAATTTGACACTCTGCAGAGGCGGTACACTTTCACCACAACATTCGATACATCCATCAAGGATAACCCTGAATCATCATACTTAGTATGTGGATAATCAATCATAACCTTTCCTTTACACACTCTAGTATAAGCACCTCTCCTATGAGCTTGGCCTCCCATCCATGGCCATTTGCCATCCTGGCACTACATAGGTGGACATCATCAAGAGGTAGCCTCAGCTCAAACCTCTTCCACGAGGGAACCCATACTAATGCATATAAACTTCTGGCTAGGCCTTACCTAATTCAGGTATTGTGGTTGTACGGTAAAATTGGAATGGTATCCATCCGAACCCAACCATCAGTTTTTTTAAAGGGCTAAGGCTCATGCCTCAACATTTTCATCATCAACACCATTTGTGTTTCTCAACACATGTCAAAACAATTTCAATAGAATGAAGCATCATTCCAAGGTTTTCATAATCATTTTCACCAAGTATTCCCATCTAAAATGATCAAGTTTTATGCTTAGCACTAGCCACTAATTTAAGAGTGTTCACTGATGAGGGATGCTAATCTCAATCTCATTCCATAGAATGACATCTAGTATAGGCCTAGTTTTATACTCTTTATGATATCTATACTACTTTCCGAAATCTCACAAAGCATTACTAAAAGTAAAGAAACTTTGGTAAAGTAAAAAGTAAAGCTTGCAAGTAAAACTTGGGATGGGTATAAATCAAAATGTATAACCAAAGCATGCCTAAGGCATCTTTCTTAGGTTAACTTGTATCTAGTGATGGCTTGCCTTGATTGGTGCAGTGATTGAAGTTTTCTTCGTCTTCTTTGGGGTAGAACTCCTCCCCCTCATAGACTTGGTCGGTATTATCGTCTATAAATGAATACGGGGTACACAATCACCAAACAATACTTAACTAAGTCTAATTGTCACACTAAGGAACACACTTGATGATCTAGCATCATCACACTCATCACCAGATTTCAAGAACTAGTTTCATTTATTTTATTTGAGAAAAGTAATTTCTACTCATTGAAATTAATTAAGATTTAATATTCTCCAATTAAAATATGGGATCATGTGGACACATGTCATCACCACATATTCTAATACATGGGAATGTGATTTAAAGGGTTGGTCACATTTTATAAAGTTTAATATTATCATTTAAATGATTTAAAGTGACTAGAAATGCCCTAATAGCATTATTTTGGTACTAATCCAATGTCACTGCATGCAAACCTAAATATTATTCCATATTCATATAGATATTATCAAATGTGATTTTTGAGAGTTGGAATCAACTCAAAAGCTATTATGGTTGATTTTTTAAAAATGTTTGAAGTTGCAAAAGTCTCTTTCTTGTTATTTTTGCTATAGATTATCTCTAATTCGAAATGATTTAAATCCAAGAGGCTTGGATAGATATGTTAATTACCTTTCTAGTAAAATTTTAATCATGCCATTTGGTTAAGTAAAACTCTCTGAATTGATTTTTGAATAAGTGGACAGAATAGAATTTAAACTAAAAAGGAAAATCCTTATTTAAATTTCCAGGCCTGGGCGAGAATGATAAACGGGCCATCTAACCTGCTGTGATCTTGGTGATGAGAGGGTCCACTGGTCAGTGACTCATCTAACACGAATCGGTATCTTTCAATCTGGACGCTACGATCTAAATCTAATCCAACGGCTGAGGGTCGTCGTCGACGACGAATAGGTCCGACGATGAGCTAAACCTAACGCGGCGGTGGGGGTATCACGGGGACCACCTGGGCTCCAGCTAGGCTCGGCGACGGGGGTAAACGACTTGGTAGACGATGGCGAGTCAAGGCACGGTCACGGCAGGGCTCGGGGTAGTCGGAATCAACGACGCCCTTCTCCTCCAGCAGCGGCGAACTCCGATGCAATTTCAGTACGGTGGTGCTCGCCTTGCTCCAGGGAGAGGTGGGCAAGGTCAGTGAGGAGTGGGGAGTCAAGTGGTGTGCAGAATGGAGGCGGGGGTGGCCTCCTTTTATAGCTCGACGAGGGGACCGAGCGGTGCGGCGGGGATCTCGATGGTGTCATCGTTCTAGGCAGCTAATGGCATGGGCGAGGGCGTAGGACGGTGTGGTGCTCCCTGGTGGTTCTCACGGACTTAATGGCGTGCCGTGGGGCGGCTTGGTTTGGTCTAGCGTGTGCGGTGCTCTGAGTGGAGGCAGAGGTGCTTGCGGCGACGTGCGGCTACTATGGGTCGCTCGGCGGCGAACGCGGTGTCTGCCAGGGTGGCGTGATCATGGCAAGGCTGCACGTGCATGGTGAGGGCAAGGCGAGAGCTGCCGGGGCTGGTCGGGCACGACTTGGCGGGCGCGCCTAGACACGGCAGCTTGAGAGGCGCGCGATGGTGCTAGTATGTGGTGGGCATGGGGCTCGACAGGAGTGGTGGTACTTGTGATGCGGCGTTAGTGGGATATGCCGATAGGCTAGGGATGGGGATGGTGCGAGCTGGCCATGGTTGTCCGGTGATGACCACATTTGGACGGCGCTCCACTGTGCAAGCGGTGAAGGGGGGAGCTGGTCTTGGGCTGGGTTAGGAGAATATCATTTTGCAGCCCGAAAGTTGGGGTGCCCAGGCAACGTGGTACCCGAGTTGATTTTAATCACCGCGATTCAAAAAGTTGGGGCGCCAATTGGTGAGAGGGGTGTTTTGAGTGAACGATGGCCAAACCCAATATTTTCAAATCGCGCCCATTAAGTCAGGATATTCTGTTACACTAGTTCCTGTTGTGCCCCTTCTTCGCCTGTCACTCTTCTTAGCCACCCTGCACATGTCGTAGGGGCAAATCCATTACTGTACTTTCCTTACTCTCGACACTGAATCTGGCTGCGGTCCCTTTTCTTCCCTTCCCCGACCCCGAATCTGCCAGCGGCAGAGGACCTTTTTTCTCCCGCCCCCGACACTGAATCCGACGACGGTGGCCCAACATGTCTTGCAAGGCGAAGGTTGTAGCTACCTTGCCGACTGATTCGGGTCTGTCGGGGCCAAAGTCTTGGTCTCAACGTGAAGCAGCAGTGAGGTCTTTAGCCCCAGTTAACAAGAAGGCCAGCAAGGATTCTGCTCCCAAGGTACCTACAAGTAGCGGGTTGAAGAGAAAAGCAAGGCCGGCGGCGGATTGTTTGGCTTCGGTGGGCGGATGCGGCACCCAGATCTCGAAGAAAAACCCAGGAGAAGAGCGAGAGGTGAATTTTTCTTATCTGTGCGTTATCTTGCAAGTAGATTAGTTATGGCATAATAGAATCGAATGAACTGAAAGGTTCCCCTTTTTAATCAAATTAGGCACAACTTTGATACAAGGGACCTATATGAGTTGACAGTTCATGTTCGCCAGTACACTGCAAAACTTGATTTTGGTTGTGAGAGGGTTGTGTTCGGGCAAGATGTGCATCTGCTTGTGAATTGCAAAGAGGTTGTGTCTGTTTCGCAGCTGGTAGATATGATTGCCGCTAGAATTTCCTGGGGTTCTAGACAGAGGGCAAAATTGGTGTGGTGCAACATGAATGATACCTATCAGCAAATTGAGCACTCCCATGAGCTTCAGATGGTTTGGGAGTGTTGTGCAGCTGATCGTAAGGTGAAAGTTGAAGCGATGATTGATGATATGTATGGAGATGCTGGAGATCTTGCTGCCAGAGCTTCTGCTCCTAGAGAATACGTACCAATAGATGCTGATCTAGATAAGTTTAGTATACGCATAGAGGTGGATTCATACATGGCAAAACTTGATGAGGGAGTTAATAAGCCAGTTTCGTCATGTACTGTCGAGATCACTGTCGATTCCAAAAACACAAGTCTTGATGAAATGAGAGATATGATCGGTAAGGAAATCAGTATTGACCCTAAGCAGATGGCAAAAATCTGGTGGTGGCATCATAAGAAGCAGCAATTCATAGATATTTTGGATACGGAAGATCTTATGCAGATTATGCGACGAAAGAAGCGAACCAGGAAGGTGTTCTTCCTTGGTACCATTTCTGATGTTATTGAACAGGTTATAGTGGATGTAGAGGCCCTTGTAGTGGCTGAACAGAATGAGGTGGTCGACGTTGATGAGATCGGATGAGAGCTTCTACCCTAGGCTTGTCATATGGACCGCGGGGTTCCCGTGCCTGTATTTGTAATATTGACTACTGTTGCATTTAGAGCGTGTTTCTATGATTATGTTTGTTGAGAGATTGCGATATAATGTTGTGCGAGCTGTTGAGATTTTCAGACATGTCACTCACTGAAACCATCGTTGTTGTAATAAGACATAAGTACATTGTAGTTTCTGTTATTATGTTTCTTAAGATGATGTACCGTACTTGTTTCTGTTATTATGTTTGTTGGGACATTGTAACGTAATGTTTTGTGAAACCATGATTGGACAAGTGATGCATAAATACATTGTAGTTGACATGATTATGTTTATTGAGATGATGTACTGTACTTGTTTCTGT
This sequence comes from Avena insularis, assembly GCA_023614405.1. Lineage (NCBI taxonomy): Eukaryota > Viridiplantae > Streptophyta > Magnoliopsida > Poales > Poaceae > Avena > Avena insularis. The sequence goes on along the minus strand of CM042690.1, from coordinate 326,669,886 downwards.
TATTTTGTTTGTTGAGAGATTGTAATGTAATGTTTTGTGAAACCATGACTAGACAAGTGATGCGTAAGTACCTTGTAGTCGACATGATTGTGTTTCTTGAGTTGATGTAGTATACTTGTTTTTGTGATTATGTTTGTTGAGAGATTGTAATGTGATGTTTTGTGAAACCATGATGTGATTATGTTTGTTGAGAGATTGTAATGTAATGTTTTGTGAAACCATGACTGAACAAGTGATGCATAAGTACCTTGTAGTTGACATGATTTTGTTTCTTTAGATGATGTAATATACTGGTATGTTTTCATTGGGCAATGAAATGAGGATAGAGGGAGTACATGTATAATTTTTGAAATAATAATGTATGAAGAGAATCCATATTAGGCAGGAGACAGTAATCCAGGGAAAGGGCATGGTATCTATTAAACTATTGTAACATGCCAATTTAGTCATTGTTGCAGTGGTAGAAGGGCTGCGCTCTCTCTCTCTTCTCTTCTCTCTCTCTCTCTCTCTCTCTCTCTCTCTCTCTCTCTCTCTCTCTCTCTCTCTGCGATGCCGACACTGTCTCCTGCGACAACGCAATCGCCATGCTGTCCTTGAACGGCGAGGACGACCAGTCGAGCAGCGGAAATCTTCTCTCCGACATCGAGTATTCCTTCCACGATGTGAGTTCCTTTGTTTTCTAGGGATAGGGTTAGGCAATGGTAAATCTCTCGATCTGAGCTCCATATGTGCATGCAATTGTGTTCAATTTCAGCTTTGCGTTTACCTATAGGTACCACGGACGATCTATGACTCCAAATGGGAGGGCCTAGATCTCGATGAAGAAGTGCCATGTGACCATGGGCTAAAACTGAGGAGATATGTTGCATTCAAAGGCAGTAACGCTGGGAGAAGGTTTTTGGGCTGTACAAATCAGGTTTGTTTACATTATGTACAATTGTGACATGAAGTAAAATGTATCATGCATGTTCATAACACTATAGTGTGTGTGTTTTTAGGTTGGCCCGGTGTGTAAAGCAGTAGAGTGGGTGGATCTTAAGTGGCCAGATGCACTTACGAAATGTTTGGCACAACTATGGGAGATGTATGAGTTGGAAAGGTCGGAGAAATTTACTAATGTAAGTGATGCAACTGAAAAAAATTACAAGTTGTCAGTACGAAATAATGAGCTAGAACAAGAAATCGAGAATTTGCAGTCAGAGCTAACTGACAGAATCAATGGGAGCTTGGTTGTTGGAATTGCAAAGAAGCTTTAGGATAGTCACATGTTGCTGATTCATAATGCAGAAAAGGAGAGGGATCAGCTCAGGGAAGACAAGAAGAAGCTAGAGTACTGCATTAATGATCTGTTGAAGGAACTGAAGAAGGCGCGCGAGGGTGAACAAGGACAGACTATAGAGGATAAAGGAAATTTGAGATGAATAATTTATGTTGTGCCAATGCCTGAAACTAGTTAACTATAAGACTTGTAGTTGCACTTTCTTAACTAAGCTAAACTCAATCCTTGAGCAAATTAATTTCAGACGAACACATATATCGTGCATAGAGTTAAGTTCACGCTTACAAAATCACCACTATAGAGGATAAACCAGGCAGTTCAGTACTAAATAGACATATGTTGTGTTCAAGCGATCCTGGCCTGGAGCTGCTTGTTTTCCTCCCTAAGATCGGCCAGCTCCTTCAGTACTTTGTCGCGCTTCAATCGTAGGTTCTAGCACTCCGTCATGGATTGGAGAAGTTGGTCCATAGCCATACGATTTTCCTTCAAGACCCCTTTCATGATCTCCATCTGCTTCTTAGCCGAGGTGCGACCTTCACTATGTAGCTTCACCCAGTCGGTGTTTAACTCCTTTAGTTTCTGGCACTTGTCAGAAAGGACCGCGAGTTCAGCGCGCAGGTGGTCAAAGGCCAGTTTCTAGGAATTCTGCTTCTCCCTTTGGATTGCTATCTTGTCATTTAGCCAGGTCGCTAGGTCCTGGTCGATCTTTCACCTCTTTCCCTGCAACAAAAATACATAGTATGGTTTGTTCAGTTCACCAGGACAAGCTGGTTAGTTTCCATAATTAACTGAATCGACTAGTGGCACTATCATAATTTCAAGGAAGAAGAAATCTAGGACTAATCAACATTTTATGAATCGACTAGTGGCACTGTCATAATTTCAATTTCAAAGACAAATAAGGTTTATCTACAGTTTAGTGTGCTGTGGGTTTTTCCCAATATCACCAAATAGTAGTGGGCTAGTGGCAAACTCATAATGCAGAAACCCGTGTCTAGATACATAATGGAAAGAGCACATGGTGTCCATTCATGAACATGAACACCAACACATGTCCAGAAAGATAAGGAGTTGCCCTAGGATTCTTATTGCACCCTATAATGGGAAGCAGACTTGGGCATTTCTCCCTGAACCCTAAACATTACAGAAGGAGTGGAGGACGAACTGATATTCGTGTCCCCGCTAACGGGAATCAGACTTGGGCATTTCTCCGATACGCCTCTAGACAAGCCCTTAGCTCCTCGTTCTCTTTCCGAACACCCTCGAGTATGGTGATTCCTCTGCTCATGTCCTCCTTCATCTCCTTCAATGCATCGAGGCAACGGTTCATGTCATGGTAGGCTTGGATGGTAGCCTTGGTTTCCTCAACGGTTCTTGCCTGTTCAAGTTACGGTCGAGCACTTTCTGCAACCTCATGATGTCACGTGCAAAATCTAGCGAGATCTCCTTCTGCACAGATAATTGCTTGCGTAGGCTCTCATTGGCCTGGGTGAGGGAGCGTGCAAGATCATATTGGTTGTCAATCTTGGCACTGATCGCGGCCACCTTGTCACGGTACTCGGCCTTCGATCGCTGCATCGTTCATGTTAATTGAAATAGGAATTCTATAATTACACTCCAGGTTCAAGGTGAATGCTAATACAGATCAAAAAATCCCCGTTGAATCTATTGACTGCAGTGTTAAAAAATGGACCTAGAGATCTATTCATGACCACGATAAACTAACCCTAATCACAAAAAATCCATAGTGATTCTATGAACAGCGGTATTAAGGAAAGACCAAGATATCCAGTCATATTCATGAAAACTAATACAACTCGCAAAACAAGAAGAAAAACCAATGCGGGGCGGACACGATCTAAGAAATCCACATCACAACTTGGAGAAATAACAATGTGGAGATTTTCTACCTCGCTGAGATGTGGAACGGGGCTGAACGGGTCATGCAACGCCTCCGTCATGGTGGATTTGGGCTCCACGACCGGCATGTAATACGTAGAAGAGGAAGAGCAAGAAGAAGAAGAAAAACAAGAATAAGCTGAATAAGATCATGATGGATAGGGAGATGGAGAAGAAGTAGAACAAGAAGACCGTACCGAGAGGAGCCCTCGCCTGCTAGAAAATTCGGCGCCATTGTCGGGGGAGATTGGGCCTTGATGAGAGGGGAGCTTGAGCGGCTGGTAGAGCAAGAAGTGCCTCGTGGCAATTTCTCTCCCTTTTCTCCGCGAGGATCGTCGACCGGCCTCTCCCCCTCCTCAGGGGAGCCATGGCTTGCAGGGTGAGGGTGGCGGTGGTAGGAGGAAGAAGATAGTGATTAGTGTGGGAGAAGAGTCAAAGAGTACAGGCCTTGGTCCAGTAGTACTAGTACTATTATACAAGACGACCATATATGGTCTACCTTCTCAAAGAATCCAGGGAGGCAGGGGTAGGGAATCAATGGGACTTGTCTTTATTGCAATGGACACTTCAATGGTCTTCGGCGCCGCCCAAGAATCTAGTATATAATAAGGGGAGTGCGACCCAGGTGGTCATCACGGGCATCGGCGCGCACATCCCGCGTGCGTGTGTCACGTGTTGATGGGGCAATAACACGCGCAACTGCTACACGATCACGTCGGCACGTCGAACTCCACGTCGACAGGCACACACGGGATATTTACTAGTCTAGAATACACTGTGCCACTTTTGTTGTGATCAAATTATGTTCAGTACGCGAGATATTACTTTTTTTGATAATCGACAAATGCATGCGTGGACACGACGCACGAAACCGCTGCTCACCCCACTCTGTGTACCCGCCATCGACCATTCGGAGCAACTACCTCGGGCATGATGCCCCCTCGGCGTGGCAATGGCGGGTCCAAGCTGTCCACTGACCATCCTGCATCCCCAGCTCTTCGATGCATCGTTCGAGCGCGCGAGTCGCCTGCTGAGGCAGCACGTCATGTCTGACCGCGCCAGGATCCATTGACATTGGCACTCGAGGACACCACGATGTCGAAGCTCATACCGACCGCGCAGGAGGAGCGTGGGGTACCTGCAGCGTCGGACGAGCGCAAAGCAGCAGTTAGGACGGGGGCACGTGTTGCATCGGAGAGTACAAACAAGAAGAGGAACGAGAATAAGACCAGGAAGAAGAGAGGAGATAGCTATTTGGACGAGTCTGACTCGGCCAACGAGGAGGCGTTCATCGATCGATTGGGCGAAGCGGAGAGTGACGTGGACCCATGGGACTACGAAGAGGAGGAGGAGGACTCCGAAGAGGATATAGCACGCTTATTCAAGGAAGGGGGCGGTGTCGAGTCGTTAGAGGAGGACACCAACGACGGCGATGGCAGGGACCATTGCATTGACGAAGACGAGGACGAACCGGAAGATGAAGACGATAGCTCTTTTGAAATATGATCATTTATTTTATTTACATGGATTTTCACATATTTATAGAGGTAAAGTATCGGTGGCACGGATAGAGAGGTGGCACGGATAGAGAGGTGGCACGGATTGACCATGCATAAAAAAAGTGGAGAAGAGAGGGGTTATCCTGCCCGTTGGATCACATAGGATCAACGGTTGGTGGAGACGATCCGTGACATCCGTGGTCGACCAATCGGGCGTGCACCGAGTGAGCACACGTTTGGGCTTTTGTGAGATTTGTGACCAACAGAGAGGGCAAATCTCTTTTCACAATCCACCTATGGATCGACCAGTGTCATTGCATGTGTGTTCTTCTCATTAACCTCAGCTAGAGTCATTGCATGCGTGTTTTTTCAGAGACCACACATGGATCCACCTGTGTCATTGAAATGTGTGTTCTTTTTACTAACCACATCTAGAGTCATTTCATGACTTTTCATTTCGAAGACCACATATGGATCCACCAGTGTCATTGAAATGTGTGTTCTCTTCAGAGACCACACATGGATCCACCAGTGTCATTGCATGTCTGTTCTGTTTACTAACAACAACCAGAGTCATTGCATGTGTATTCTTTTCATAATCCACCTATGGATCCACCAGTGTCATTGCATGTGTGTTCTTCTCATTAACAACAACCTTAGTCATTGCATGTGTGTTCTTTTCATAGACCACATATAGAACCACCATTGTCATTGCATGTGTGTTCTTTTTACTAACAACAACTGGAGTCATTTCATGGCTATTCTTTTCACATACCACTTATGGATCCACAAGTGTCATTGAAATGTGTGTTCTCTTCAGAGACCACACATGGATCCACCAGTGTCATTACATGTATGTTCTTTTTACTAACAACAACCAGAGTCATTGCATGTGTGTTCTTTTCACAATCCACCTATGGATCCACCAGTGTCGTTGCATGGGTGTTCTTCTCATTAACCACAGCTAGAGTCATTGCACGTGTGTTCTCTTTAGAGACCACACATGGATCCACCAGTGTCATTGCATGTGTGTTGTTTTTACAAACAACAACTGGAGTCATTTCATGACTATTCTTTTCACATACCACATATGGATCCACCAGTGTCACTGAAAGGTGTGTTCTCTTCAGAGACCACACATGGATCCACCAGTGTCATTGCATGTCTGTTCTGTTTACTAACAACAACCAGAGTCATTGCATGTGTGTTCTTTTCATAATCCACCTATGGATCCACCAGTGTCATTGCATGTGTGTTCTTCTCATTAACCACAACCTTAGTCATTGCATGTGTGTTCTTTTCATAGACCACATATGGAACCACCGTTGTCATTGCATGTGTGTTCTTTTTACTAACAACAACTGGAGTCATTTCATGGCTATTCTTTTCACATACCACATATGGATCCACTAGCGCCATTGAAATGTGTGTTCTCTTTAGAGAGCACACATGGATCCACCAGTGTCATTGCATGTGTGTTCTTTTTACTAACAACAACCAGAGTCATTGCATGTGTGTTCTTTTCACAATCCACCTATAGATCCACAAGTGTCATTGCATGTGTGTTCTTTTTACTAACAACAACTGGAGTCATTTCAAAACTATTCTTTTCACATACCACATATGGATCCACCAGTGTCATTGAAATGTGTGTTCTCTTCAGAGACCATACATGGATCCACCAGTGTCATTGCATGTGTGTTCTTTTTACTAACAACAACGAGATTTATTGCATGTGTGTTCTTTTCACAATCCACCTATGGATCCACCAGTGTCATTGCATGTGTTTTCTTCTCATTAACCACAGCTAGAGTCATTGCATGTGTGTTCTCCTCAGAGACCACACATGGATCCACCAGTGTCATTGCATCTGTGTTCCTTTTACTAACAACAACTGGAGTCATTTCATCACTATTCTTTTCACATACCACATATGAATCCACTAGTGTCATTGAAATGTGTGTTCTCTTCAGAGCCCACACATGGATCCACCAGTGTCATTGCATGTGTGTTCTTTTTACTAACAACAACTAGAGTCATTGCATGTGTGTTCTTTTCACAATCCACCTATGGATCCACTAGTGTCATTGCATGTGTGTTCTTCTCATTAACCACAACTAGAGTCATTGCATGTGTGTTCTCTTCAAAGACCACACATGGATCCACTAGTGTCATCGCATGTGTGTTCTTTTTACTAACATCAACTGGAGTCATTTCATGGCAATTCTTTTCACATACCACACATGGATCCACCAGTGTCATTGCATGTGTGTTCTTTTTACTAACAACAACCAGAGTCAGTGCATGTGTGTTCTTTTCATAGTCCACCTAAGGATCCAGTAGTGTCATTGCATGTGTGTTCTTCTCATTAACCACAGCTAGGGTCATTGCATGTGTGTTCTTTTCACCGACCACATATGGAACCACCAGTGTCATTGCATGTGTGCTCTTTTTACTAACAACAACTGGAGTAATCTCATGACTATTCTTTTCACATACCACATATGGATCCACCAGTGTCATTGAAATGTATGTTCTCTTCAAAGACCACACATGGATCCACCAGTGTCATTGCATGTGTGTTCTCATTAACCATAGCTAGGGTCTTTGCATGTGTGTTCTCTTCAGAGACCACACAAGGATCTACCAATGTCATTGCATGTGTGTTCTTTTTACTAACAACAACTAGAGTCTTTTCATGACTATTCTTTTCACCGACCACATATGGATCCACCAGTGTCACTGAAATGTGTGTTCTCTTCAGAAACCACACATCGATCCACCAGTGTCATTGCATGTCTGTTCTTTTTACTAACAACAACCAGAGTCGTTGCATGTGTGTTCTTTTCACAATCTACCTATGGATCCACCAGTGTCATTGCATGTGTGTTCTTCTCATTAACCACAGCCTTAGTCATTGTATGTGTGTTCTTTTCACAGACCACATATGAAACCACCATTGTCATTGCATGTGTGCTCTTTTTACTAACAACAACTGGAGTCATTTCATGACTATTCTTTTCACATACAACATATGGATCCACCAGTGTCATTGAAATGTGTGTTCTCTTCAGAGACCACACATGGATCCACCTGTGTCATTGCACGTGTGTTCAGTTTACTAACAAGAACCGGAGTTGTTGTATGTGTTTTTTTCACAATCCACCTATGGATCCACCAATGTCATTGCATGTGTGTTCTTCTCATTAACCACAGCTAGAGTCATTGCATGTGTGTTCTCTTCAGAGACCACACATGGATCCACCAGTGTCATTGCATGTGTGTTCTTTTTAGTAACAACAACTAGAGTCATTTCATGACTATTCTTTTCACACACCACATATGGATCCACCAGTGTCATTGAAATGTGTGTTCTCTTTAGAGACCACACATCGATCCACCAGTGTCATTGCATGTGTGTTCTTTTGACTAACAACAACCAGAGCCATTGCATGTGTGTTATTTTCACTATCCACCTATGGATCCACCAGTGTCATTGCATGTGTGTTCTCTTTGGAGACCACACATGGATGCACCAGTCTCATTGAATGTGTGTTCTTTTTACTAACAACAACTGGAGTCATTTCATGACTATTCTTTTCACATACCACATATGGATCCACCAGTGTCATTGAAATGTGTGTTCTCTTCAGAGAGCACACATGGATCCACCAGTGTCATTGCATGTGTGTTGTTTTTACTAACAACAACTAGAGTAATTGCATGTGTGTTCTTTTCACAATCCACCTATGGATCCACTAGTGTCATTGCATGTGTGTTCTCCTAATTAACCACAGCCTTAGTCATTGCATGTGTGTTCTTTTCACAGACCACACATGGATCCACCAGTGTCATTGCATGTGTGCTCTTTTTACTAACAACAACTTGAGTCATTTCATGACTATTCTTTTCACATACCACATATGGATCCACCAGTGTCATTGAAATGCGTGTTCTCTTCAGAGACCACACATGGATCCACTAGTGTCATTGCATGTGTGTTCTTTTTACTAACAACAACCAGAGTCATTGCATGTGTGTTCTTTTCACAATCCACCTATGGATCCACCAGTGTCATTGCATGTGTGTTCTTCTCATTAACCACAACTAGATTAATTGCCTGTGTGTTCTTTTCAGAGACCACACATGGATCCACTAGTGTCATCGCATGTGTGTTCTTTTTACTAAGAATAATTAGAGTCATTTCATGGCTATTCTTTTCACATACCACACATGGATCCACGAGTGTCATTGCATGTGTGTTCTTTTTACTAACAACAACCAGAGTCATCGCTTGTGTGTTCTTTTTACTAACAACAACCAGAGTCATTGCATGTATGTTATCTTTAGAGACCACACATGGATCCACCAGTGTCATTCCATGTGTGCTCTTTTTACTAACAACAACCGGAGTCATTTCATGACTATTCTTTTCACATAGCACATATGGATCCACTAGTGACATTGTAATGCGTGTTCTCTTTAGATACCACACATGGATCCACCAGTGTCATTGCATGTGTGTTCTTTTTACTAACAACAACCACAGTCATTGCATGGGTGTTCTTTTCACAATCCACCTATGGATCCACCAGTGTCATTGCATGTGTGTTCTTCTCATTAACCACAGCTAGAGTCATTGCATGTGTTTTTTTTTCACCGACCACATATGGAACCACCAGTGTCATTGCATGTGTGTTCTTTTTACTAACAACTAGATTCATTTCATGACTATTCTTTTCACATACCACATATGGATCCATCAGTGTCATTGCATGTGTATTCTTCTCATTAACCACAGCTAGAGTCATTGCATGTGTGTTCTCTTCAGAGACCACACAAGGATCCTGATGTCATTACTGTGTGCTCTTTTACTAACAACTGGAGTCATTTCATGACTATTCTTTTCACATACCACATATGGCTCCACCAGTGTCAATGAAATGTGTGTTCTCTTCAGATACCACACATGGATCCACGATGTCATTGCATTTGTATTCATTTTACTAACAAGAACCAAAGTCGTTGCATGTGTGTTCTTTTCACAATCCACCTATGGATCTACCAATGTCATTGCATGTGTTTTCTTCTCATTATCCACAGCTAGAGTCATTGCATGTGTGTTCTCTTTAGTGACCACACATGGATCCACCAGTGTCATTGCATGTGTGTTCTTTTTACTAACAACAACTGGAGTCATTTCATGACTATTCTTTTCACATACAACATAATGATCCACTAGTTTCATCAAATGTGTGTTCTCTTTAGAGACCACATGGCTCCACCATGTCATTGCATGTGTGTTCTTTTTACTAACAACAACCAGAGTCATTGCATGTGTGTTCTTTTCACAATCCACCTATGGATCCACCAGTATCATTGCATGTGTGTTCTTTTTACTAACAACAACTGGAGTCATTTCATGACTATTCTTTTCACAGACCACATATGGATCAACCAGTGTCATTGAAATGTGTGTTTTCTTTAGAGACCACACATGGATCCACCAGTGTCATTGCATGTCTGTTCTTTTTACTAACAACAACCAGAGTCATTGCATGTGTATTCTTTTCTCAATCCACCTATGGATCCACCAGTGTCATTGCATGCGTGTTCTTCTCATTAACCACAGCCTTAGTCATTGCATGTGTGTTCTTTTCACAGACCACATATGGAACCACCATTGTCATTGCATGTGTGCCCTTTTTACTAACAACAACTGGAGTCATTTCATGACTATTCTTTTCACGTACCACATATGGATCCACCAGTGTCATTGAAATGTGTTCTCTTCAGAGACCACACATGGATCCACCAGTGCCATTGCATTTGTGTTCATTTTACTAACAAGAACCCAAGTCATTGCATGTGTGTTCTTTTCACAATCCACCTATGGATCCACCATTGTCATTGCATGTGTGTTCTTCTCATTATCCATAGCTAGAGTCATTGCATGTGTGTTCTCTTCAGAGACAACACATGGATCCACCATTGTCATTGCATGTGTGTTCTTCTCATTAACCACAACTAGATTAATTGCCTGTGTGTTCTTTTCAGAGACCACACATGGATCCACTAGTGTCATCGCATGTGTGTTCTTTTTACTAAGAATAATTAGAGTCATTTCATGGCTATTCTTTTCACATACCACACATGGATCCACGAGTGTCATTGCATGTGTGTTCTTTTTACTAACAACAACCAGAGTCATCGCTTGTGTGTTCTTTTTACTAACAACAACCAGAGTCATTGCATGTATGTTATCTTTAGAGACCACACATGGATCCACCAGTGTCATTCCATGTGTGCTCTTTTTACTAACAACAACTGGAGTCATTTCATGACTATTCTTTTCACATAGCACATATGGATCCACTAGTGACATTGAAATGCGTGTTCTCTTTAGATACCACACATGGATCCACCAGTGTCATTGCATGTGTGTTCTTTTTACTAACAACAACCACAGTCATTGCATGGGTGTTCTTTTCACAATCCACCTATGGATCCACCAGTGTCATTGCATGTGTGTTCTTCTCATTAACCACAGCTAGAGTCATTGCATGTGTGTTTTTTTCACCGACCACATATGGAACCACCAGTGTCATTGCATGTGTGCTCTTTTTACTAACAACAACTAGATTCATTTCATGACTATTCTTTTCACATACCACATATGGATCCATCAGTGTCATTGCATGTGTATTCTTCTCATTAACCACAGCTAGAGTCATTGCATGTGTGTTCTCTTCAGAGACCACACAAGGATCCACCAGTGTCATTGCCTGTGTGCTCTTTTTACTAACAACAACTGGAGTCATTTCATGACTATTCTTTTCACATACCACATATGGCTCCACCAGTGTCATTGAAATGTGTGTTCTCTTCAGATACCACACATGGATCCACCAGTGTCATTGCATTTGTATTCATTTTACTAACAAGAACCAAAGTCGTTGCATGTGTGTTCTTTTCACAATCCACCTATGGATCTACCAATGTCATTGCATGTGTTTTCTTCTCATTATCCACAGCTAGAGTCATTGCATGTGTGTTCTCTTTAGTGACCACACATGGATCCACCAGTGTCATTGCATGTGTGTTCTTTTTACTAACAACAACTGGAGTCATTTCATGACTATTCTTTTCACATACCACATAATGATCCACTAGTTTCATCAAAATGTGTGTTCTCTTTAGAGACCACACATGGCTCCACCAGTGTCATTGCATGTGTGTTCTTTTTACTAACAACAACCAGAGTCATTGCATGTGTGTTCTTTTCACAATCCACCTATGGATCCACCAGTATCATTGCATGTGTGTTCTTTTTACTAACAACAACTGGAGTCATTTCATGACTATTCTTTTCACAGACCACATATGGATCAACCAGTGTCATTGAAATGTGTGTTTTCTTTAGAGACCACACATGGATCCACCAGTGTCATTGCATGTCTGTTCTTTTTACTAACAACAACCAGAGTCATTGCATGTGTATTCTTTTCTCAATCCACCTATGGATCCACCAGTGTCATTGCATGCGTGTTCTTCTCATTAACCACAGCCTTAGTCATTGCATGTGTGTTCTTTTCACAGACCACATATGGAACCACCATTGTCATTGCATGTGTGCCCTTTTTACTAACAACAACTGGAGTCATTTCATGACTATTCTTTTCACGTACCACATATGGATCCACCAGTGTCATTGAAATGTGTTCTCTTCAGAGACCACACATGGATCCACCAGTGCCATTGCATTTGTGTTCATTTTACTAACAAGAACCCAAGTCATTGCATGTGTGTTCTTTTCACAATCCACCTATGGATCCACCATTGTCATTGCATGTGTGTTCTTCTCATTATCCATAGCTAGAGTCATTGCATGTGTGTTCTCTTCAGAGACAACACATGGATCCACCATTGTCATTGCATGTGTGTTCTTTTTACTAACAACAACTGGAGTCATTTCATGACTATTCTTTTCACATACCACATATGGATCGATTGGTGTCATAGAAATGTGTGTTCTCTTCAGAGACCACACATGGATCCACCAGTGTCATTTCATGTGTGTTGTTTTTACTAACAATAACCAGAGTCATTGCATGTGTGTTCTTTTCACAATCCACGTATGGATCCACCAGTGTCATTGCATGTGTGTTCTCCTCATTAACCACAGCCTTAGTCATTGCATGTGTGTTATCTTCAGAGACCACACATGGATCCACCAGTGTCATTCCATGTGTGCTCTTTTTACTAACAACCACTAGAGTCATTTCATGACTATTCTTTTCACATACCACATATGGATCCACCAGTGTCATTGAAATGTGTGTTCTCTTTAGAGACCACACATGGATCCACTGGTGTTATTGCATGTGTGTTCTTTTTACTAACAACAACCAGAGTCATTGCATGTGTGTTCTTTTCACAATCCACTTATGGATCAACCAGTGTCATTGCATGTGTGCTCTTCTCATTAACCACAGCTGGAGTCATTGCATGTGTGTTCTTTTCAGAGACCACATATGGAACCACCATTGTCATTTCATGTGTTTTCTTTGTACTAACAACAACTAGAGTCATTTCATGACTATTCTTTTCACATACCACATATGGATCCAAAAGTTTCATTGAAATGTGTGTTCTATTCAGAGACCACACATGGATCCACCAGTGTCATTGCATGTGTGTTCTTTTCACAATCCACCTATGGATCGACTAGTGTCATTCCATGTGTGTTCTTTTTACTAAAAACAACTAGAGTTATTTCATGACTATTCTTTTCACAGACCACATATGAAACCACCAGTGTCATTGCATGTGTGCTCTTTTTACTAACAACAACTGGAGTCATTTCATGACTATTCTTTTCACATACCACATATGGATCCACCAGTGTCATTGAAATGTGTCTTATCTTTAAAGACCACACATGGATCCACCAGTGTCATTGCATGTGTGTTCTTCTCATTAACCACAGCTAGAGTGATTGCATGTGTGTTCTCTTTTAGAGACCACACATGGATCCAGCAGTGTCATTGCATGTGTGTTCTTTTTACTAAAAACAGCTGGAGTCATTTCATGACTATTATTTTCACATACCACATATGGATCCACCCGTGTCATTGAAACGTGTGTTCTCTTCAGAGACCACACATGGATCCACCAGTGTCATTGCACGTGTGTTCTTTTTACTAACAACAAGAAGAGTCATTATATGTGTGTTCTTTTCACAATCCACCTATGGATCCACCAGTGTCATTGCATGTGTGTTCTTCTCATTAACCACAGCTAGTGTCATTGCATGTGTGTTCCCTTTAGAGACAACACATAGATCCACTAGTGTTATTGCATGTGTTTCCTTTTTACTAACAACATTTGGAGTCATTTCATGACTATTCTTTTCACATACCACATATGGATCCACCAGTGTCATTGTAATGTGTGTTCTCTTCAGAGACCACACATGGATCCACGAGTGTCATTGCATGTGTGTTGTTTTTACTAACAACAACTAGAGTCATTGCATGTGTGTTCTTTTCACAATCCACCTATGGATCCACCAGTGTCATTGCATGTGTGTTCTCCTCATTAACCACAGCCTAAGTCATTGCATGTGTGTTATCTTTAGAGACCACACATGGATCCACCAGTGTCATTGCATGTGTGCTCTTTTTACTAACAACAACTGGAGTCATTTCATGACTATTCTTTTCACATACCACATATGGATCCACCAGTGTCATTGAAATGTGTGTTCTCTTCAGAGACCACACATGGATCCACCCGTGTCATTGCATGTGTGTTCATTTTACTAACAAGAACCGGAGTCATTGTATGTGTTTTTTTTCAGAATCCACCTATGGATCCACCAATGTCATTGCATGTGTGTTCTTCTCATTAACCACAGCTAGAATCATTGCATGTGTGTTCTCTTCAGAGACCACACATGGATCCACCAGTGTCATTGCATGTGTGTTCTTTTTAGTAACAACAACTAGAGTCATTTCATGACTATTCTATTCACACATCACATATGGATCCACCAGTGTCATTGAAAATGTGTGTTCTCTTTAGAGACCACACATCGATCCACCAGTGTCATTGCATGTGTGTTCTTTTGACTAACAACAACCAGAGCCATTGCATGTGTGTTATTTTCACTATCCACCTTTGGATCCACCAGTGTCATTGCATGTGTGTTCTCTTTGGAGACCACACATGGATCCACCAGTCTCATTGAATCTGTGTTCTTTTTACTAACAACAACTGGAGTCATTTCATGACTATTCTTTTCACATACCACATATGGATCCACCAGTGTCATTGAAATGTGTGTTCTCTTTAGAGAGCACACATGGATCCACCAGTGTCATTGCATGTGTGTTGTTTTTACTAACAACAACTAGAGTAATTGCATGTGTGTTCTTTTCACAATCCACCTATGGATCCACTAGTGTCATTGCATGAGTGTTCTCCTAATTAACCATAGCCTTAGTCATTGCATGTGTGTTCTTTTCACAGACCACACATGGATCCACCAGGGTCATTGCATGTGTGGTCTTTTTACTAAAAACAACTGGAGTCATTTCATGACTATTCTTTTCACACACCACATATGGATCCACCAGTGTCATTGAAATGCGTGTTCTCTTCAGAGACCACACATGGATCCACTAGTGTCATTGCATGTGTGTTCTTTTTACTAACAACAAACAGAGTCATTGCATGTGTGTTCTTTTCACAATCCACCTATGGATCCACCAGTGTCATTGCATGTGTGTTCTTCTCATTAACCACAACTAGATTAATTGCATGTGTGTTCTCTTCAGAGACCACACATGGATCCACTAGTGTCATCGCATGTGTGTTCTTTTTACTAACAACAACTAGAGTCATTTCATGGCTATTCTTTTCACATACCACACATGGATCCACGAGTGTCATTGCATGTGTGTTCTTTTTACTAACAACAACCAGAGTCATTGCTTGTGTGTTCTTTTTACTAACAACAACTAGAGTCATTGCATGTGTGTTATCTTTAGAGACCACACATGGATCCACCGGTGTCATTGCATGTGTGCTCTTTTTACTAACAACAACTGGAGTCATTTCATGACTATTCTTTTCACATACCACATATGGATCCACCAGTGTCATTGAAATGCGTGTTCTCTTCAGAGACCACACATGGATCCACCAGTGTCATTGCATGTGTGTTCTTTTTACTAACAACAACCACAGTCATTGCATGGGTGTTCTTTTCACAATCCACCTATGGATCCACCAGTGTCATTGCATGTGTGTTCTTCTCATTAACCATAGCTAGAGTCATTGCATGTGTGTTCTTTTCACCGACCACATATGGAACCACCAGTGTCATTGCATGTGTGCTCTTTTTACTAACAACAACTAGATTCATTTCATGACTATTCTTTTCACATACCACATATGGATCCACCAGTGTCATTGCATGTGTATTCTTCTCATTAACCACAGCTAGAGTCATTCATGTGTGTTCTCTTCAGAGACCACACAAGGATCCACGAGTGTCATTGCCTGTGTGTTCTTTTTACTAACAAGAACTGGAGTCATTTCATCACTATTCTTTTCACATACCACATATGGATCCACCAGTGTCATTGAAATGTGTGTTCTCTTCAGATACCACACATGGATCCACCAGTGTCATTGCATTTGTGTTCATTTTACTAACAAGAACCAAAGTCGTTGCATGTGTGTTCTTTTCACAATCCACCTATGGATCTACCAATGTCATTGCATGTGTGTTCTTCTCATTATCCACAGCTAGAGTCATTGCATGTGTGTTCTCTTCAGAGACCACACATGGATCCACCAGTGTCATTGCATGTGTGTTCTTTTTACTAACAACAACTGGAGTCATTTCATGACTATTCTTTTCACATACCACATATGGATCCACCAGTTTCATTGAAATGTGTGTTCTCTTTAGAGACCACACATGGATCCACCAGTGTCATTCCATGTTTGTTCTTTTTACTAACAACAACCAGAGTCATTGCATGTGTGTTCTTTTCACAATCCACCTATGGATCCACCAGTGTCATTACATGTGTGTTCTTTTTACTAACAACAACTAGAGTCATTTAATCACTACTCTTTTCACATACCACATATGGATCCACCAGTGTCATTGAAATGTGTGTTCTCTTCAGATACCACACATGGATCCACCAGTGTCATTGCATTTGTGTTCATTTTACTAACAAGAACCAAAGTCGTTGCATGTGTGTTCTTTTCACAATCCACCTATGGATCTACCAATGTCATTGCATGTGTGTTCTTCTCATTATCCACAGCTAGAGTCATTGCATGTGTGTTCTCTTCAGAGACCACACATGGATCCACCAGTGTCATTGCATGTGTGTTCTTTTTACTAACAACAACTGGAGTCATTTCATGACTATTCTTTTCACATACCACATATGGATCCACCAGTTTCATTGAAATGTGTGTTCTCTTTAGAGACCACACATGGATCCACCAGTGTCATTGCATGTGTGTTCTTTTTACTAACAACAACCAGAGTCATTGCATGTGTGTTCTTTTCACAATCCACCTATGGATCCACCAGTGTCATTGCATGTGTGTTCTTTTTACTAACAACAACTGGAGTCATTTCATGACTATTCTTTTCACAGACCACATATGGATCAACCAGTGTCATTGAAATGTGTGTTTTCTTTAGAGACCACACATGGATCCACCAGTGTTGTTGCATGTCTGTTCTTTTTACTAACAACAACCAGAGTCATTGTATGTGTGTTCTTTTCACAATCCACCTATGGATCCACCAGTGTCATTGCATGCGTGTTCTTCTCATTAACCACAGCCTTAGTCATTGCATGTGTGTTCTTTTCACAGACCACATATGGAACCACCATTGTCATTGCATGTGTGCCCTTTTTACTAACAACAACTAGAGTCATTTCATGACTATTCTTTTCACATACCACATATGGATCCACCAGTGTCATTGAAATGTGTTCTCTTCAGAGACCACACATGGATCCACCAGTGCCATTGCATTTGTGTTCATTTTACTAACAAGAACCCAAGTCATTGCATGTGTGTTGTTTTCACAATCCACCTATGGATCCACCAATGTCATTGCATGTGTGTTCTTCTCATTATCCATAGCTAGAGTCATTGCATGTGTGTTCTCTTCAGAGACCACACATGGATCCACCAGTGTCATTGCATGTGTGTTCTTTTTACTAACAACTAGTGGAGTCATTTCATGACTATTCTTTTCACATACCACAAATGGATCCACGAGTTTCATTGAAATGTGTGTTCTCTTTAGAGACCACACATGGATCCACCAGTGTCATTGCATGTGTGTTCTTTTTACTAAGAACAACCAGAGTCATTGCATGTGTGTTCTTTTCACAACACCTATGGATCCACCAGTGTCATTGCATGTGTGTTCTTTTTACTAACAACAACTGGAGTCATTTCATGACTATTCTTTTCACATACCACATATGGATCGACCAGTGTCATAGAAATGTGTGTTCTCTTCAGATACCACACATGGATCCACCAGTGTCATTGCATTTGTGTTCATTTTACTAACAAGAACCAAAGTCGTTGCATGTGTGTTCTTTTCACAATCCACCTATGGATCTACCAATGTCATTGCATGTGTGTTCTTCTCATTATCCACAGCTAGAGTCATTGCATGTGTGTTCTCTTCAGAGACCACACATGGATCCACCAGTGTCATTGCATGTGTGTTCTTTTTACTAACAACAACTGGAGTCATTTCATGACTATTCTTTTCACATACCACATATGGATCCACCAGTTTCATTGAAATGTGTGTTCTCTTTAGAGACCACACATGGATCCACCAGTGTCATTCCATGTTTGTTCTTTTTACTAACAACAACCAGAGTCATTGCATGTGTGTTCTTTTCACAATCCACCTATGGATCCACAAGTGTCATTACATGTGTGTTCTTTTTACTAACAACAACTAGAGTCATTTCATCACTATTCTTTTCACATACCACATATGGATCCACCAGTGTCATTGAAATGTGTGTTCTCTTCAGATACCACACATGGATCCACCAGTGTCATTGCATTTGTGTTCATTTTACTAACAAGAACCAAAGTCGTTGCATGTGTGTTCTTTTCACAATCCACCTATGGATCTACCAATGTCATTGCATGTGTGTTCTTCTCATTATCCACAGCTAGAGTCATTGCATGTGTGTTCTCTTCAGAGACCACACATGGATCCACCAGTGTCATTGCATGTGTGTTCTTTTTACTAACAACAACTGGAGTCATTTCATGACTATTCTTTTCACATACCACATATG
Organism: Avena insularis; assembly: GCA_023614405.1. Taxonomy (NCBI): domain Eukaryota; kingdom Viridiplantae; phylum Streptophyta; class Magnoliopsida; order Poales; family Poaceae; genus Avena; species Avena insularis. The sequence continues at coordinate 326,650,825 of CM042690.1, read as the reverse complement.
GATCCACCAGTTTCATTGAAATGTGTGTTCTCTTTAGAGACCACACATGGATCCACCAGTGTCATTGCATGTGTGTTCTTTTTACTAACAACAACCAGAGTCATTGCATGTGTGTTCTTTTCACAATCCACCTATGGATCCACTAGTGTCATTGCATGTGTGTTCTTTTTACTAACAACAACTGGAGTCCTTTCATGACTATTCTTTTCACAGACCACATATGGATCAACCAGTGTCATTGAAATGTGTGTTTTCTTTAGAGACCACACATGGATCCACCAGTGTTGTTGCATGTCTGTTCTTTTTACTAACAACAACCAGAGTCATTGTATGTGTGTTCTTTTCACAATCCACCTATGGATCCACCAGTGTCATTGCATGCGTGTTCTTCTCATTAACCACAGCCTTAGTCATTGCATGTGTGTTCTTTTCACAGACCACATATGGAACCACCATTGTCATTGCATGTGTGCCCTTTTTACTAACAACAACTAGAGTCATTTCATGACTATTCTTTTCACATACCACATATGGATCCACCAGTGTCATTGAAATGTGTTCTCTTCAGAGACCACACATGGATCCACCAGTGCCATTGCATTTGTGTTCATTTTACTAACAAGAACCCAAGTCATTGCATGTGTGTTGTTTTCACAATCCACCTATGGATCCACCAATGTCATTGCATGTGTGTTCTTCTCATTATCCATAGCTAGAGTCATTGCATGTGTGTTCTCTTCAGAGACCACACATGGATCCACCAGTGTCATTGCATGTGTGTTCTTTTTACTAACAACAAGTGGAGTCATTTCATGACTATTCTTTTCACATACCACAAATGGATCCACGAGTTTCATTGAAATGTGTGTTCTCTTTAGAGACCACACATGGATCCACCAGTGTCATTGAATGTGTGTTCTTTTTACTAAGAACAACCAGAGTCATTGCATGTGTGTTCTTTTCACAACACCTATGGATCCACCAGTGTCATTGCATGTGTGTTCTTTTTACTAACAACAACTGGAGTCATTTCATGACTATTCTTTTCACGTACCACATATGGATCGACCAGTGTCATAGAAATGTGTGTTCTCTTCAGAGACCACACATGGATACACCAGTGTCATTTCATGTGTGTTGCTTTTACTAACAATAACCAGAGTCATTGCATGTGTGTTCTTTTCACAATCCACGTATGGATCCACCAGTGTCATTGCATGTGTGTTCTCCTCATTAACCACAGCCTTAGTCATTGCATGTGTGTTATCTTCAGAGACGACACATGGATCCACCAGTGTCATTGCATGTGTGCTCTTTTTACTAACAACCACTGGAGTCATTTCATGACTATTCTTTTCACATACCACATATGGATCCACCAGTGTCATTGAAATGTGTGTTCTCTTTAGAGACCACACATGGATCCACTGGTGTCATTGCATGTGTGTTCTTTTTACTAACAACAGCCAGAGTCATTGCATGTGTGTACTTTTCACAATCCACTTATGGATCAACCAGTGTCATTGCATGTGTGCTCTTCTCATTAACCACAGCTGGAGTCGTTGCATGTGTGTTCTTTTCACAGACCACATATGGAACCACCATTGTCATTTCATGTGTTTTCTTTGTACTAACAACAACTAGAGTCATTTCATGACTATTCTTTTCACATACCACATATGGATCCAACAGTGTCATTGAAATGTGTGTTCTATTCAGAGACCACACATGGATCCACCAGTGTCATTGCATGTGTGTTCTTTTCACAATCCACCTATGGATCCACTAGTGTCATTCCATGTGTGTTCTTTTTACTAACAACAACTGGAGTTATTTCATGACTATTCTTTTCACAGACCACATATGAAACCACCAGTGTCATTGCATGTGTGCTCTTTTTACTAACAACAACTGGAGTCATTTCATGACTATTCTTTTCACATACCACATATGGATCCACCAGTGTCATTGAAATGTGTGTTCTCTTCAAAGACCACACATGGATCCACCAGTGTCATTGCATGTGTGTTCTTCTCATTAGCCACAGCTAGAGTGATTGCATGTGTGTTCTCTTTCAAAGACCACACATGGATCCAGTAGTGTCATTGCATGTGTGTTCTTTTTACTAAAAACAGCTGGAGTCATTTCATGACTATCCTTTTCACATACCACATATGGATCCACCTATGTCATTGAAACGTGTGTTCTCTTCAGAGAACACACATGGATCCACCAGTGTCATTGCACGTGTGTTCTTTTTACTAACAACAACAAGAGTCATTATATGTGTGTTATTTTCACAATCCACCTATGGATCCACCAGTGTCATTGCATGTGTGTTCCCTTTAGAGACAACACATAGATCCACCAGTGTTATTGCATGTGTGTTCTTTTTACTAACAACATTTGGAGTCATTTCATGACTATTCTTTTCACATACCACATATGGATCCACCAGTGTCATTGTAATGTGTGTTCTCTTTAGAGACCACACATGGATCCACGAGTGTCATTGCATGTGTGTTGTTTTTACTAACAACAACTAGAGTCATTGCATGTGTGTTCTTTTCACAATCCACCTATGGATCCACCAGTGTCATTGCATGTGTGTTCTCCTCATTAACCACAACCTTAGTCATTGCATGTGTGTTATCTTTAGAGACCACACATGGATCCACCAGTGTCATTGCATGTGTGCTCTTTTTACTAACAACAACTGGAGTCATTTCATGACTATTCTTTTCACATACCACATATGGATCCACCAGTGTCATTGAAATGCGTGTTCTCTTCAGAGACCACACATGGATCCACCAGTGTCATTGCATGTGTGTTCTTTTTACTAACAACAACAACAGTCATTGCATGGGTGTTCTTTTCACAATCCACCTATGGATCCACCAGTGTCATTGCATGTGTGTTCTTCTCATTAACCACAACTAGATTCATTGCATGTGTGTTCTCTTCAGAGACCACACATGGATCCACTAGTGTCATCGCATGTGTGTTCTTTTTACTAACAACAACTAGAGTCATTTCATGGCTATTCTTTTCACATACCACAGATGGATCCACCAGTGTCATTGCATGTGTGTTATTTTTACTAACAACAACCCGAGTCATTGCTTCTATGTTCTTTTCACAATCCACCTAAGGATCCACCAGTTTCATTGCATGTGTGTTCTTCTCATTAACCACGGCTAGAGTCATTGCCTGTGTGTTCTTTTGACCGACCACATATGGAACCACCAGTGTCATTGCATGTGTGGTCATTTGACTAACAACAACTAGATTCATTTCATGACTATTCTTTTCACATACCACATATGGATCCACCAGTGTGATTGCATGTCTGTTCTCCTCATTAACCACAGCTAGAGTCATTGCATGTGTGTTCTCTTCAGAGACCACACAAGGATCGACCAGTGTCATTGCATGTGTGTTCTTTTTACTAAAAAGAACTGGAGTCATTTCATGACTATTCTTTTCACGGACCACATATGGATCCACCAGTGTCATTGCATGTCTGTTCTTTTTACTAACAACAACCAGAGTCATTGCATGTGTGTTCTTTTCACAATCTACTTATGGATCCACCAGTGTCATTGCATGTGTGTTCTTCTCATTAACCACAGCCTTAGTCATTGCATGTGTGTTCTTTTCATAGACCACATATGGAACCACCATTGTCATTGCATGGGTGCTCTTTTTACTAACAACAACTGGAGTCATTTCATGAGTATTCTTTTCACATACCACATATGGATCTACCAGTGTCATTGAAATGTGTGTTCTCTTCAGAGACCACACATGGATCCACTAGTGTAATTGCATTTGTGTTCATTTTACTAACAAGAACCAAAGTCATTGCATGTGGGTTCTTTTCACTATCCACCTATGGTCCACCAATGTCACTGCATGTGTGTTCTTCTCATTATCCACAACTAGAGTCATTGCATGTGGGTTCTCTTCAGAGACCACACATGGATCCACCAGTGTCATTGCATGTGTGTTCTTTTTACTAACAACAAGTGGTGTCATTTCATGACTATTCTTTTCACATACCACAAATGGATCCACGAGTTTCATTGAAATGTGTGTTCTCTTTAGAGACCACACATTGATCCACCAGTGTCATTGCATGTGTGTTCTTTTTACTAAGAATAACCAGAGTCATTCAATGTGTGTTCTTTTCACAACACATATGGATCCACCAGTGTCATTGCATGTGTTTTTTTTTACTAACAACAACTGGAGTCATTTCATGACTATTCTTTTCACATACCACATATGGATAGACCAGTGTCATAGAAATGTGTGTTCTCTTCAGAGACCACACATGGATCCACCAGTGTCATTTCATGTGTGTTGTTTTTACTAACAATAACCAGAGTCATTGCATGTGTGTTCTTTTCACAATCCACGTATGGATCCACCAGTGTCATTGCATGTGTGTTCTCCTCATTAACCACAGCCTTAGTCATTGCATGTATGTTATCTTCAGAGACCACACATGGATCCACCAGTGTCATTGCATGTGTGCTCTTTTTACTAACAACCACTGGAGTCATTTCATGACTATTCTTTTCACATACCACATATGGATCCACCAGTGTCATTGAAATGTGTGTTCTCTTTAAAAGACCACACATGGATCCACTGGTGTCATTGCATGTGTGTTCTTTTTACTAACAACAACAACAGTCATTGCATGGGTGTTCTTTTCACAATCCACCTATGGATCCACCAGTGTCATTGCATGTGTGTTCTTCTCATTAACCACAACTAGATTCATTGCATGTGTGTTCTTTTCACAGACCACATATGGAACCACCATTGTCATTTCATGTGTTTTCTTTGTACTAACAACAACTAGAGTCATTTCATGACTATTCTTTTCACATACCACATATGGATCCAACAGTGTCATTGAAATGTGTGTTCTATTCAGAGACCGCACATGGATCCACCAGTGTCATTGCATGTGTGTTCTTTTCACAATCCACCTATGGATCCACTAGTGTCATTCCATGTGTGTTCTTTTTACTAACAACAACTGGAGTTATTTCATGACTATTCTTTTCACAGACCACATATGAAACCACCAGTGTCATTGCATGTGTGCTCTTTTTACTAACAACAACTGGAGTCATTTCATGACTATTCTTTTCACATACCACATATGGATCCACCAGTGTCATTGAAATGTGTGTTCTCTTCAAAGACCACACATGGATCCACCAGTGTCATTGCATGTGTGTTCTTCTCATTAGCCACAGCTAGAGTGATTGCATGTGTGTTCTCTTTCAGAGACCACACATGGATCCAGCAGTGTCATTGCATGTGTGTTCTTTTTACTAAAAACAGCTGGAGTCATTTCATGACTATTCTTTTCACATACCACATATGGATCCACCCGTGTCATTGAAACGTGTGTTCTCTTCAGAGACCACACATGGATCCACCAGTGTCATTGCACGTGTGTTCTTTTTACTAACAACAACAAGAGTCATTATATGTGTGTTCTTTTCACAATTCACTTATGGATCCACCAGTGTCATTGCATGTGTATTCCCTTTAGAGACAACACATAGATCCACCAGTGTTATTGCATGTGTGTTCTTTTTACTAACAACATTTGGAGTCATTTCATGACTATTCTTTTCACATACCACATATGGATCCACCAGTGTCATTGTAATGTGTGTTCTCTTTAGAGACCACACATGGATCCACGAGTGTCATTGCATGTGTGTTGTTTTTACTAACAACAACTAGAGTCATTGCATGTGTGTTCTTTTCACAATCCACCTATGGATCCACTAGTGTCATTGCATGTGTGTTCTCCTCATTAACCACAGCCTTAGTCATTGCATGTGTGTTATCTTTAGAGACCACACATGGATCCACCAGTGTCATTGCATGTGTGCTCTTTTTACTAACAACAACTGGAGTCATTTCATGAGTATTCTTTTCACATACCACATATGAATCTACCAGTGTCATTGAAATGTGTCTTCTCTTCAGAGACCATACATGGATCCACTAGTGTAATTGCATTTGTGTTCATTTTACTAACAAGAACCAAAGTCATTGCATGTGGGTTCTTTTCACTATCCACCTATGGTCCACCGATGTCATTGCATGTGTGTTCTTCTCATTATCCACAACTAGAGTCATTGCATGTGTGTTCTCTTCAGAGACCACACATGGATCCACCAGTGTCATTGCATGTGTGTTCTTTTTACTAACAACAAGTGGAGTCATTTCATGACTATTCTTTTCACATACCACAAATGGATCCACGAGTTTCATTGAAATGTGTGTTCTCTTTAGAGACCACACATGGATCCACCAGTGTCATTGCATGTGTGTTCTTTTTACTAAGAACAACCAGAGTCATTGCATGTGTGTTCTTTTCACAACACCTATGGATCCACCAGTGTCATTGCATGTGTGTTCTTTTTACTAACAACAACTAGAGTCATTTCATGACTATTCTTTTCACATACCACATATGGATCGACCAGTGTCATAGAAATGTGTGTTCTCTTCAGAGACCACATGGATCCTGATGTCATTTCATGTGTGTTGTTTTTACTAACAATAACCAGAGTCATTGCATGTGTGTTCTTTTCACAATCCACGTATGGATCCACCAGTGTCATTGCATGTGTGTTCTCCTCATTAACCACAGCCTTAGTCATTGCATGTGTGTTATCTTCAGAGACCACACATGGATCCACCAGTGTCATTGCATGTGTGCTCTTTTTACTAACAACCACTGGAGTCATTTCATGACTATTCTTTTCACATACCACATATGGATCCACCAGTGTCATTGAAATGTGTGTTCTCTTTAGAGACCACACATGGATCCACTGGTGTCATTGCATGTGTGTTCTTTTTACTAACAACAACCAGAGTCATTGCATGTGTGTACTTTTCACAATCCACTTATGGATCAACCAGTGTCATTGCATGTGTGCTCTTCTCATTAACCACAGCTGGAGTCATTGCATGTGTGTTCTTTTCACAGACCACATATGGAACCACCATTGTCATTTCATGTGTTTTCTTTGTACTAACAACAACTAGAGTCATTTCATGACTATTCTTTTCACATACCACATATGGATCCAACAGTGTCATTGAAATGTGTGTTCTATTCAGAGACCACACATGGATCCACCAGTGTCATTGCATGTGTGTTCTTTTCACAGTCCACCTATGGATCCACTAGTGTCATTCCATGTGTGTTCTTTTTACTAACAACAACTGGAGTTATTTCATGACTATTCTTTTCACAGACCACATATGAAACCACCAGTGTCATTGCATGTGTGCTCTTTTCACTAACAATAACTGGAGTCATTTCATGACTATTCTTTTCACATACCACATATGGATCCACCAGTGTCATTGAAATGTGTGTTCTCTTCAAAGACCACACATGGATCCACCAGTGTCATTGCATGTGTGTTCTTCTCATTAGCCACAGCTAGAGTGATTGCATGTGTGTTCTCTTTCAGAGACCACACATGGATCCAGCAGTGTCATTTCATGTGTGTTCTTTTTACTAAAAACAGCTGGAGTCATTTCATGACTATTCTTTTCACATACCACATATGGATCCACCCGTGTCATTGAAACGTGTGTTCTCTTCAGAGAGCACACATGGATCCACGAGTGTCATTGCATGTGTGTTGTTTTTACTAACAAGAACTAGAGTCATTGCATGTGTGTTCTTTTCACAATCCACCTATGGATCCACCAGTGTCATTGCATGTGTGTTCTCCTCATTAACCACAGCCTTAGTCATTGCATGCGTGTTATCTTTAGAGACCACACATGGATCCACCAGTGTCATTGCATGTGTGCTCTTTTTACTAACAACAACTGGAGTCATTTCATGACTATTCTTTTCACATACCACATATGGATCCACCAGTGTCATTGAAATGCGTGTTCTCTTCAGAGACCACACATGGATCCACCAGTGTCATTGCATGTGTGTTCTTTTTACTAACAACAACCATAGTCATTGCATGGGTGTTCTTTTCACAATCCACCTATGGATCCACCAGTGTCATTGCATGTGTGTTCTTCTCATTAACCACAACTAGATTCATTGCATGTGTGTTCTCTTCAGAGACCACACATGGACCCACTAGTGTCATCGCATGTGTGTTCTTTTTACTAACAACAATTAGAGTCATTTCATGGCTATTCTTTTCACATACCACACATGGATCCACCAGTGTCATTGCATGTGTGTTCTTTTTACTAACAACAACCAGAGTCATTGCTTCTATGTTCTTTTCACAATCCACCTAAGGATCCACCAGTTTCATTGCATGTGTGTTCTTCTCATTAACCACGGCTAGAGTCATTGCCTGTGTGTTCTTTGGACCGACCACATATGGAACCACCAGTGTCATTGCATGTGTGGTCATTTGACTAACAACAACTATATTCATTTCATGACTATTCTTTTCACATACCACATATGGATCCACCAGTGTGATTGCATGTCTGTTCTCCTGATTAACCACAGCTAGAGTCATTGCATGTGTGTTCTCTTCAAAGACCACACAAGGATCGACCAGTGTCATTGCATGTGTGTTCTTTTTACTAAAAAGAACTGGAGTCATTTCATGACTATTCTTTTCACGGACCACATATGGATCCACCAGTGTCATTGCATGTCTGTTCTTTTTACTAACAACAACCAGAGTCATTGCATGTGTGTTCTTTTCACAATCTACTTATGGATCCACCAGTGTCATTGCATGTGTGTTCTTCTCATTAACCACAGCCTTAGTCATTGCATGTGTGTTCTTTTCATAGACCACATATGGAACCACCATTGTCACTGCATGGGTGCTCTTTTTACTAACAAGAACTGGAGTCATTTCATGAGTATTCTTTTCACATACCACATATGGATCTACCAGTGTCATTGAAATGTGTGTTCTCTTCAGAGACCACACATGGATCCGCTAGTGTAATTGCATTTGTGTTCATTTTACTAACAAGAACCAAAGTCATTGCATGTGGGTTCTTTTCACTATCCACCTATGGTCCACCAATGTCATTGCATGTGTGTTCTTCTCATTATCCACAACTAGAGTCATTGCATGTGTGTTCTCTTCAGAGACCACACATGGATCCACCAGTGTCATTGCATGTGTGTTCTTTTTACTAACAACAACTGGAGTCATTTCATGACTATTCTTTTCACATACCACATATGGATCCACCAGTGTCATTGAAATGTGTGTTCTCTTCAAAGACCACACATGGATCCACCAGTGTCATTGCATGTGTGTTCTTCTCATTAGCCAAAGCTAGAGTGATTGCATGTGTGTTCTCTTTCAGAGACCACACATGGATCCAGCAGTGTCATTGCATGTGTGTTCTTTTTACTAAAAACAGCTGGAGTCATTTCATGACTATTCTTTTCACATACCACATATGGATCCACCCGTGTCATTGAAACGTGTGTTCTCTTCAGAGACCACACATGGATCCACCAGTGTCATTGCACGTGTGTTCTTTTTACTAACAACAACAAGAGTCATTATATGTGTGTTCTTTTCACAATTCACCTATGGATCCACCAGTGTCATTGCATGTGTATTCCCTTTAGAGACAACACATAGATCCACCAGTGTTATTGCATGTGTGTTCTTTTTACTAACAACATTTGGAGTCATTTCATGACTATTCTTTTCACATACCACATATGGATCCACCAGTGTCATTGTAATGTGTGTTCTCTTTAGAGACCACACATGGATCCACGAGTGTCATTGCATGTGTGTTGTTTTTACTAACAACAACTAGAGTCATTGCATGTGTGTTCTTTTCACAATCCACCTATGGATCCACTAGTGTCATTGCATGTGTGTTCTCCTCATTAACCACAGCCTTAGTCATTGCATGTGTGTTATCTTTAGAGACCACACATGGATCCACCAGTGTCATTGCATGTGTGCTCTTTTTACTAACAACAACTAGAGTCATTTCATGAGTATTCTTTTCACATACCACATATGAATCTACCAGTGTCATTGAAATGTGTCTTCTCTTCAGAGACCACACATGGATCCACTAGTGTAATTGCATTTGTGTTCATTTTACTAACAAGAACCAAAGTCATTGCACGTGGGTTCTTTTCACTATCCACCTATGGTCCACCGATGTCATTGCATGTGTGTTCTTCTCATTATCCACAACTAGAGTCATTGCATGGGTGTTCTCTTCAGAGACCACACATGGATCCACCAGTGTCATTGCATGTGTGTTCTTTTTACTAACAACAAGTGGAGTCATTTCATGACTATTCTTTTCACATACCACAAATGGATCCACGAGTTTCATTGAAATGTGTGTTCTCTTTAGAGACCACACATGGATCCACCAGTGTCATTGCATGTGTGTTCTTTTTACTAAGAACAACCAGAGTCATTGCATGTGTGTTCTTTTCACAACACCTATGGATCCACCAGTGTCATTGCATGTGTGTTCTTTTTACTAACAACAACTGGAGTCATTTCATGACTATTCTTTTCACATACCACATATGGATCGACCAGTGTCATAGAAATGTGTGTTCTCTTCAGAGACCACACATGGATCCACCAGTGTCATTTCATGTGTGTTGTTTTTACTAACAATAACCAGAGTCATTGCATGTGTGTTCTTTTCACAATCCACGTATGGATCCACCAGTGTCATTGCATGTGTGTTCTCCTCATTAACCACAGCCTTAGTCATTGCATGTGTGTTATCTTCAGAGACCACACATGGATCCACCAGTGTCATTGCATGTGTGCTCTTTTTACTAACAACCACTGGAGTCATTTCATGACTATTCTTTTCACATACCACATATGGATCCACCAGTGTCATTGAAATGTGTGTTCTCTTTAGAGACCACACATGGATCCACTGGTGTCATTGCATGTGTGTTCTTTTTACTAACAACAACCAGAGTCATTGCATGTGTGTACTTTTCACAATCCACTTATGGATCAACCAGTGTCATTGCATGTGTGCTCTTCTCATTAACCACAGCTGGAGTCATTGCATGTGTGTTCTTTTCACAGACCACATATGGAACCACCATTGTCATTTCATGTGTTTTATTTGTACTAACAACAACTAGAGTCATTTCATGACTATTCTTTTCACATACCACATATGGATCCAACAGTGTCATTGAAATGTGTGTTCTATTCAGAGACCACACATGGATCCACCAGTGTCATTGCATGTGTGTTCTTTTCACAGTCCACCTATGGATCCACTAGTGTCATTCCATGTGTGTTCTTTTTACTAACAACAACTGGAGTTATTTCATGACTATTCTTTTCACAGACCACATATGAAACCACCAGTGTCATTGCATGTGTGCTCTTTTCACTAACAATAACTGGAGTCATTTCATGACTATTCTTTTCACATACCACATATGGATCCACCAGTGTCATTGAAATGTGTGTTCTCTTCAAAGACCACACATGGATCCACCAGTGTCATTGCATGTGTGTTCTTCTCATTAGCCACAGCTAGAGTGATTGCATGTGTGTTCTCTTTCAGAGACCACACATGGATCCAGATGTCATTTCATGTGTGTTCTTTTTACTAAAACAGCTGAAGTCATTTCATGACTATTCTTTTCACATACCACATATGGATCCACCCGTGTCATTGAAACGTGTGTTCTCTTCAGAGAGCACACATGGATCCACGAGTGTCATTGCATGTGTGTTGTTTTTACTAACAAGAACTAGAGTCATTGCATGTGTGTTCTTTTCACAATCCACCTATGGATCCACCAGTGTCATTGCATGTGTGTTCTCCTCATTAACCACAGCCTTAGTCATTGCATGCGTGTTATCTTTAGAGACCACACATGGATCCACCAGTGTCATTGCATGTGTGCTCTTTTTACTAACAACAACTGGAGTCATTTCATGACTATTCTTTTCACATACCACATATGGATCCACCAGTGTCATTGAAATGCGTGTTCTCTTCAGAGACCACACATGGATCCACAGTGTCATTGCATGTGTGTTCTTTTACTAACAACAACCATAGTCATTGCATGGGTGTTCTTTTCACAATCCACCTATGGATCCACCAGTGTCATTGCATGTGTGTTCTTCTCATTAACCACAACTAGATTCATTGCATGTGTGTTCTCTTCAGAGACCACACATGGACCCACTAGTGTCATCGCATGTGTGTTCTTTTTACTAACAACAATTAGAGTCATTTCATGGCTATTCTTTTCACATACCACACATGGATCCACCAGTGTCATTGCATGTGTGTTCTTTTTACTAACAACAACCAGAGTCATTGCTTCTATGTTCTTTTCACAATCCACCTAAGGATCCACCAGTTTCATTGCATGTGTGTTCTTCTCATTAACCACGGCTAGAGTCATTGCCTGTGTGTTCTTTGGACCGACCACATATGGAACCACCAGTGTCATTGCATGTGTGGTCATTTGACTAACAACAACTAGATTCATTTCATGACTATTCTTTTCACATACCACATATGGATCCACCAGTGTGATTGCATGTCTGTTCTCCTCATTAACCACAGCTAGAGTCATTGCATGTGTGTTCTCTTCAGAGACCACACAAGGATCGACCAGTGTCATTGCATGTGTGTTCTTTTTACTAAAGAACTGAGTCATTTCATGACTATTCTTTTCACGGACCACATATGGATCCACCAGTGTCATTGCATGTCTGTTCTTTTTACTAACAACAACCAGAGTCATTGCATGTGTGTTCTTTTCACAATCTACTTATGGATCCACCAGTGTCATTGCATGTGTGTTCTTCTCATTAACCACAGCCTTAGTCATTGCATGTGTGTTCTTTTCATAGACCACATATGGAACCACCATTGTCACTGCATGGGTGCTCTTTTTACTAACAACAACTGGAGTCATTTCATGAGTATTCTTTTCACATACCACATATGGATCTACCAGTGTCATTGAAATGTGTGTTCTCTTCAGAGACCACACATGGATCCACTAGTGTAATTGCATTTGTGTTCATTTTACTAACAAGAACCAAAGTCATTGCATGTGGGTTCTTTTCACTATCCACCTATGGTCCACCAATGTCATTGCATGTGTGTTCTTCTCATTATCCACAACTAGAGTCATTGCATGTGTGTTCTCTTCAGAGACCACACATGGATCCACCAGTGTCATTGCATGTGTGTTCTTTTTACTAACAACAACTGGAGTCATTTCATGACTATTCTTTTCACATACCACATATGGATCCACCAGTTTCATTGAAATGTGTGTTCTCTTGAGAGACCACACATGGATCCACCAGTGTCATTGCATGTGTGTTCTTTTTACTAACAACAACTGGAGTCATTTCATGACTATTCTTTTCACATACCACATATGGATCGACCAGTGTCATAGAAATGTGTGTTCTCTTCAGAGACCACAAATGGATCCACCAGTGTCATTGCATGTGTGTTGTTTTTACTAACAACATCTAGAGTCATTGTGTAGCACCCCGGTAAAACCACTACTAGAAAATCGGGTGTCATTTTTATTTTGTGCATCATCATGACTGCATGCTCATGTCATCATGCCACATTGCATTTGAGCATCGTCATCATCATGCATGGTTTGCGAAAAACTATTTTCTAAAAACCTGGTTTTGTTTTCTAAATACCCCTTGTCCTTATTCAAATAAAAACCACGGTCTTTATCGGCCTTTTATTTGTCTAAAAACTAATTGCAATAGTCTTCTAAATGAATAATTAAAACTTATATTATTTTTTTTGGAGGCAGCCAGCCAGGCCCAAAAGCCCAGCCGGCCACCTCCAAACCCTAACCCTAACCATGTAACACCAGCCAGCCGCCGCTCCCTGCCGCTGCACCTAACACACCACACAGCACGCGCAACACACATAGTAGCTGCAACGCGCGGCACGCCACCCCGCTCCACCCGAGCCGCCACCCGCAGCGGCCCCACCCCGCAGGCGCGTAGCACATCACACGCACGCGCTACACCGCCACGACGCTAGGCACACTCATGCACACAGCCGCACACAACACCGACTGCGATGCCACCCGCGAGAGCCCAACCTGGTCCACCGAACCCACACTAGCCTCGCACACAATCGCACCCAGCCTAGCCCCACCTCCCTCGCGAGTCCCACCCCGTGCCGACAACTGCCCCGCCCTCGTGATCTTCGTATGCTCCCTAGCCCCGCGCGGAGACCCACCTACCACTACACGTCGCACGGAACGTGAGCCTCTCGATCAAACCCCGGCCCCACCCTACCGTCAGCGCTTGACTGCATCCCCACCCTAGCGCCGCGATCCTCTCTCCCTCGTCCTTCCTTGCTTGCTAGAAGCAGCATCGCCTTCCTCCTTCCCGAGCACCTCCTGCCGCCGCCGCTCGGGCCTCCTCTCGTCGCCCCACGATCGGTCCTTCCTCGTCCGCCTCGAAGCCTGCCGCCGGCCCCCGCTCTCCCTGCGGACCGTGACCAGCCACCATCTTCTGCGCCGCCACCTTGTCCACCTTGCCCGCCGCCCGAGCGCGCGGTTCCTGCCGCCGGTTCCTCCTCCTTGAGCCAGCACCGCTCGGACGTGCCCAGCTCTACCCCTCCTCAGCGAGCCCGGCCCCGCCGCCAGATGCCTTGCGCGCCGTCGCGGCCACCCGAGCCGGGCTCCTCATCGTCGGCCTATCCACCCCCTCTGCGACCGGCCGCGTGCCTCGCCGGCCCCGTGACTCCTCTCTCGTGCGCGCCCGCGTCCGCCTCTGGCCTCCTCGCCCCGGGCCGCTCTGCTTTTCCATTGCGAGCCTCTGCAGCACATCCACCTCGCGCACAGACTCTGCCTCGAGGCCGCCCTCTCCGGCCGGCGCCGGCGCCCTCGGCCCCACCTCGCCTCGCAGCGACCCTCCTCGCCACCGCTTCCTCGTACGCTGCGGCCCCGCGACCTCGTGATAGCGCCTCGGCCAAGCCAGGAGTTTCGCTTCGCCGCTAGAGAGACCCTCCTCCGCGACCTCCTCCTCGCGCCATGGTTGTTCCGCTACTGCTGCCTCCTCCGCAGGTTTTCCTATCGCGAGAGGAACCCAATGTTGTTTGTTGTAACCATGGCCATGACTGCCCGTTGCCTTCCCTGTGCTTGCTCTAGGTGCTACTGTTGTTGGACGCGTGATGATGGTGTATGTGTTGAGAACGTGCAACCTTTTGGTATTGTTGTGGCTCGTGTATGACTTCATCGACAAGATCGACAAGATGACTGAGGAACCATTGACACGGATATGTTGATACGGATACGATGACCGAGACCGATCCGGAATGCCGAGCTCTGCTTCATGAACCGAAGATGCCAAGGTCCCCATCATGGACATCGAGACCCCGGAGCCGATGATCCAAAGCCCCTGATCCCGGAGTCTGACGACCCGAACCCCGAGACCCTCGGAGCCCAAGATCGCCAAGTCTCTCTAATGTATGACCCCTATCGGATACCCCCTATTTTATAATATACGACATCTATCTTGCTGCTCAATTAAATTGTTCATGATTGCATACATCTTTGGGTGGTTTGGGGGTATTATGCCGATTCACCTAAATTAAATATGGAGTGTTTATGCGGGATACCTTTGTCTTATTCCGGACTCCATTTAATTTGTGTAGCGAACTGATGCCATGTTTTGCCTTCTTAAGACAACACTTAAATGGCGGGGTAGCTAAACAACACGAACCTATTAATTAATTGTTGGGACCCTGGTTCCGCTTAATATTGCCTAGCCGCATCGCATATTTGCCATGTCTTACATCATACATGCATCATGCTCGATCTTCTGCCATAGTATTAAATAGTGCATCTGGTGTTTCTTCTAGTGCTTTGGTTCTTCGCGGATTAGGCCGTTGAGTTGATGCGAGTATCGACAAGTTCTTCGGATAATGAATCTTCGGCTATGTTTCCCAGGCGAGCATCTCCCCCTTTCTACCTATTTTTCATCTATAGTCTTTATTTCCTCCTGTTGATCTATTGCTATCCGTGTCGCGATGCTTTAGTGTCCGTACCAGATATATTCTGTGCAGCCTTTATATTTCCTTGGACACCTCCTATTACCTGTTGTTTGGTAGATAGATGGTCTTGCGAGTCATAGTCGCTTGCTCAGGTGTGGTCCCGTGTCGTGAAGTACCACACAGTTGTTGGAATGTTGTCATATGCTTTACGGTGGAGTTGATCATGACTTTAAATACAACTATTAAATTGCTGGGATAACTAATGAAAGAGGCACCGGTGGGCAATATCTGTTATTTGGTTTTTCATGTCCATTTGTGTCCTGTAGGCCCCGAGTACTTGATACCTGTTCCTTGATTATTCGCACTATCCACATCCGGGAGACCCTATGGATCCCCCTTAGCTAGAACTTGATTCATTTCTTATTTCTTGGGGCCACAAAGTAGTTTGGGGCTTTATTACTATCCTGTACTTCATGTTTTACTGCTTTATTTCCGATTGTGCGTGGAGCACCTGTACCGTTTTGGAACATGGAATATTTTCACGGTATCGACAAGCCCAGTCACACTTTTGGGTTCCCATTCGTTTACAGCCATTGTCACAAACCCTGGGTCCGTCTCGGAGCCGGCCAACTTCGTTGCGGGTAGCTTAGTGGGGTGGCCCCCTGAAATGATTTATGAATCCTGTGATTGCTTTGTCGTGAAAGCCTCATTGGGTTTTGATTTGGTTTTTCCGAGGTTGATCGTGTGTGTGTTGCTATTTGTGCACCCCTGCAGGGTAAATCTTTTTGAAAGCCGTGTCCGCGGTTATGGACGACTTGGAGCACAGTATCTCGATCATAGACAAGCATAACTAAAGTAGTGCTATAAATTTGACTTAATATGTGACTAGTAATCAGTTTCACTACAATGGAATGGATAATAAAAGTGCCAGCAACTGGTGGAACTGGGGTGTATCATGTCATGTTATACCTGCCTAGTAAGTATCGCAACTCCAATGGAATGAAATAAAAGTGCCAACAACTGCTGGGTTTGGGATGTCACATCCTAATTGTATCTGACTAGTAAGTACTGCAACTACAACTGAATGGTTAACTAAAACTGTCCACTACTTATGCTATCAGGATGACTCATGCTATCTATATCTAATTAGTAAGTGCTTCAACTATAATGGAATGAATAAAACCGCCAACTGTGTGAGTTCCTCTGTTTGACTTCCTCGTTTGGTCTCGAGGGGGAAATGCCAGGATGGGTATGTTTGGTGTTACTATGAGGTTGGATCCGAATAGGTCTTTCTTATCCCTCTCTAATAGCCTATAGTTGAATCGAGTCTCTATAGATTGTTTAGTGCATGCTTCGCTGCCGCTTCAGCCCACCATACCTATGTAGGCGAGAGCCGCCGAATTCTAGCCTCGCTGTGTACTGGCCTCAGTACTGACACTCCTCTTTTTTCTTTGCCCTTTGTCGGCACCCCTTTTGTTTTAGCAGGTTTGAGATCGACATCGTTAGCAGGGTTACCCTTCCGGCTTGGCCTGGGCAGGGTAATGGACACCATTCGTTATCTTCAGGGCTCTTAGCCCCATTTGCTTCTTATCCGTACTCAGATGCTGTATCGTTTTCAAGGTGATTTGGATATTTGTACTGTATATCTGTATTCTTGACTTAGTGAGTCGTTGCTGTATATATATATCTGTTCTGTGGGTTCCATCGTGGACTATTGTGTAATGATATTACTTTTTTTCCACCCACACGAAAGTGCCTGGTGGGCGTCCTTGAATCGTTTCTTTGCGGGTTTGGCAGGAAGCGCTAAAACTTGCATAGGACCTATTCGAGGGTGTTACAGAGTGGTATCAGAGCTCAGAAGTTGGGTTACCCCCCTGGTCCATCCTGTAGGATAACCTAGCTAACGGATGTTGTCGAGTGTCAAAACTATTTTGCAAAACCGGTTGGATAGATCTGATTAGGTCTGAATTTACTCCTTACCCTAATGCTATTCTCCTCTTACCTCTGCGTGTTTTGAATATGCTCTCTTACCTTTTTCTAGTCCAGGAATTCTCGTGGTTGGGTTTCCGTCGTACCTTTAGGGTTTCGCTTCCTCCTTTGGGAATGGTGCTTCTACATCCGGTCTTCATGCTATCTGAGGAATCCTTCATCTGTTGGACTTCTCTTTGTTCCTTCTTGTGTCTTACGATATTTTCCAACACGACGACCTCATCTACATCAGATCCAATGAAACCCTGCATCCCTCCTTTGTTTCCGAACCTCGCTTATCAAGATCTTGAGTCTTAATTCTGAGAGTTGGTTGCATAATTCTTCTATTCATGTACGGAGTAATGCTTTGGGTGCGTGATGGACTGATCACCATCCGACTACTCTTACCATTCGCTCTTGTACATTGAATCGGTGGATCAAGCAACTTTACTCCTTTCACAGAAGTTAGAGGTGGCCTTCCCTTTAGAGACCTCTGCATTCGTTCGTGTTTCTCCGGAGTGTTCTCTCAACGAACGTGAGCAACAGTCTCTTGTTTGTGGTGTCGATGATTTCAAGATGGAGTGAGATTCCTTGTTAGTGGTGTCGCGAGGATATACACGAATCAAGAAGATACAACTCATCAGCCTTCTTCCCCGTACCATGAGGCGGGTCTCGTGGGCGAGATCCATTGTTAGTGGTGTCGAATTGTAGCACCCCGGTAAAACCACTACTAGAAAATCACGTGTCATTTTTATTTTGTGCATCATCATGACTGGATCCTCATGTCATCATGCCACATTGCATTTGAGCATCGTCATCATCATGCATGGTTTGCCAAAAACTATTTTCTAAAAACCTGGTTTTGTTTTCTAAATACCCCTTGTCCTTATTCAAATAAAAACCACGGTCTTTATTAGACCTTTTATTTGTCTAAAAACTAATTGCAATAGTCTTCTAAATGAATAATTAAAACTTATATTATTTTTTTTGGAGGCAGCCAGCCAGGCCCAAAATGCCCAGACGGCCACCTCCAAACCCTAACCCTAACCATGTAACACCAGCCAGCCGCCGCGTCCTGCCGCTGCACCTAGCACACCACACAACACGCGCAACACACAGTAGATGCAACGCCACACCCAGACGCCACCCGCCCAGCCGCCACCACCAGCTGCTCACTAGCAGCGCCGCACACACACGCGCCACGACGCTTACACACCGCCACGAGGCACACTCATGCACATAGCCGCGCGCAACACCGACGGCGATGCCACCCGCACGAGCCCAACCTGGTCCACCGAACCCACACTGGCCTCGCACGCAATCGCACCCAGCCTGGCCCCACCTCCCTCGCGAGTCCCACCCCGTGCCGACAACTGCCCTGCCCTCGGGATCTTCACATGCTCCCCAGCCCCGCGCGGAGACCCACCTACCACTGCACGTCGCACGGAATGTGAGCCTCTCGATCAAACCCCAGCCCCACCCTACCGTCAGCGCTTGACCGCATCCCCACCCCAGCACCGTGATTCCCTCTCCCTCGTCCTTCCTTGCTTGCCAGAAGCAGCACCGCCTTCCTTCTTCCCCGAGCACCTCATGCCGCCGCCGCTCGGGCCTCCTCTCGTTGCCCCGTGGTCGGTCCTTCCTCGTCTGCCTCGAAGCCCGCTGCTGGCCCCCGCTCTCCGTACGGACCACGACCAGCCACCATCCTCTGCGCCGCCACCTCGTCTGTCTCGCCCGCCACCCGATCGCGCCCCTACAGCGCCCGGTTCCTGCCGCCGGGTCCTCCTCCTCGAGCCAGCACCGCTCGGACGCGCCCAACTCTGCCCCTCCTCAGCGAGCCCGGCCCTGCCGCTAGATGCCTTGCGCGCCGTCGCGGCCACCCGAGTCGGGCTCCTCATCGTCGGCCTATCCACCCCCTCTGCGACCGGCCGCGCGCCTCGCCGGCCCCGTGTCTCCTCTCTTGCGTGCCCGCGTCCGCCTCTGGCCTCCTTGCCCCGGGCCGCTCCGCTTTTCCGTTGCGAGCCCCTGCAGCACATCCACCTCGCGCATAGACGCTGCCTCGAGGCCGCCCTCTCCGGCCGGCGCCGTCGCCCTCGGCCCCACCTCGCCTCGCAGCGACCCTCCTCGCCACCGCTTCCTCGGCCCACGCGAGTACGGCCCCGCGCGACCTACCGCATATACGCGCCTCAGCAAGCCAACCGAGCTCGCCCTGCCGCCAGAGAGACCCTCCTCCGTGACCTCCTCCTCGCGCCATGGTTGTTCCCCTACTTCTGCCTCCTTCGCAGGTTTTCCTATCGTGAGAGGAACCCAGTTTCGTTTGTTGTAACCAGGGCCGTGACTGCCCGTTGCCTTCCCTGTGCTTGCTCTAGGTGCTACTGTTGTTGGACGTGTGGTGATGGTGTATGTGTTGAGAACATGCAACCTGTTGGTATTGTTGCGGCTCGTGTATGACTACATCGACAAGATCGATAAGATGACTGAGGAACCATCGACACGGATATGTTGATACGGATACGATGACCGAGACCGATCCGGAATGCCGAGCTCTGCTTCACGAACCGAAGACGCCAAGGTCCCCATCACGGACATCGAGACCCCGGAACCGATGATCCGAAGCCCCTGATCCCGAAGTCCGACGACCCAAACCCCTAGACCCTCGGAGCCCAAGATCGCCAAGTCTCTCTAATGTATGACCCCTATCGGATACCCCCTATTTTTATAATATACGACATCTATCTTGCTGCTTAATTAAATTGTTCGTGATTGCATACATCTTTGGGTGGTTTGGGGGTATTATGTCGATTCACCTAAATTAAATATGGAGTGTTTATGCGGGATACCTTTGTCTTATTCCGGACTCCATTTAATTTATGTAGCGAACCGATGCCATGTTTTGCCTTATCAAGACAACACTTAAATGGCGGGGTAGCTAAACAACACGAACCTATTAATTAATTGTCGGGACCCCGGTTTCGCTTAATATTGCCTAGCCGCATCGCATATTTGCCATGTCTTACATCATACATGCATGATGCTCGATCTTCTGCCGTAGTATTAAATAGTGAATCTGGTGTTTCTTCTAGTGCTTTGGTTCTTCGCGGATTAGGTCGTTGAGTTGATGCGAGTATCGACAAGTTCTTCGGATAATGAATCTTCGGCTATGTTTCCCAGGCGAGCATCTCCCCCTTTCTACCTATTTTTCACCTATAGTCTTTATTTCCTCCTGTTGATCTATTGCTATCCGTGTCGCGATGCTTTAGTGTTCTGTAACAGATATATTCTGTGCAGCCTTTATATTGCCTTGGACACCTCCTATTACCTATTGTTTGGTAGATAGATGGTCTTGCGAGTCGTAGTCGCTTGCTCAGGTGTGATCCCGTGTCGTGAAGTACCACACGGTTGTTGGAATGTTGTCATATGCTTTACGGTGGAGTTGATCATGACTTTGAATACAACTATTAAATTGCTGGGATAACTAATGAAAGAGGCACCGGTGGGTAATATCTGTTATTTGTTTTTTCATGTCCACTTGTGTCCCGTAGGCCCCGAGTACTTGATACCTATTCCTTGATTATTCGCACTATCCACATCCAGGAGACCCTATGGATCCCCGTTAGCCAGAACTTGATTCATTTCTTATTTCTTGGGGCCACAAAGTAGTTTGGGGCTTTATTACTATCCTGTACTTATGCCATGCTTTACTGCTTTATTTACGATTGTGCGTGGCGCACCTGTACTATTTTGGAACGTGGAATGTTTTCGCGTATCAACAAGCCCAGTCACACTTTTGGGTTAGTCTAATGACCATTGTCACAAACCACGGTGCATCTCAGAGTGGCCAACTTCGTTGCGGGTAGCTTAGTGGGGTGGACCCCTGAAATGGTTTATGACTCCTGTGATTGCTTTGTCGTGAAAGTCTTGTTGGGTTTTTATTTGGTTTTTCCGAGGTTGATCGTGTGTGTGTTGCAATTTGTGCACCCCTGCATGGTAAATCTTTCTAAAAGCCGTGTCCGTGGTTATGGACGACTTGGAGCATAGTATCTCGATCATAGACAAGCATAACTAAAGTAGTGCCATAAATTTGACTTAATATGTGACTAGTAATCAGTTTCACTACAATGGAATGGATAATAAAAGTGCCAACAACTAGTGGAACTAGGGTGTAGCATGTCATGTTATACCTGCCTAGTAAGTATTGCAACTCCAATGGAATGAAATAAAAGTGCCAACAACTGCTGGTTTTGGGATGTCACATGCTAATTGTATCTGACTAGTAAGTACTGCAACTACAACTGAATGGTTAACTAAAACTGCCCACTACTTATGCTATCAGGATGACTCATGCTATCTATATCTGACTAGTAAGTCCTTCAACTATAATGGAATGAATAAAACTGCCAACTGTGTGAGTTCCTCGGTTTGACTTCCTCGTTTGGTCTCGAGGGGGAAATGCCAGGATGGGTATGTTTGGTGTTACTATCAGGTTGGATCCGAATAGGTCTTTCTTATCCCTCTCTAATAGCCAACAATTGAATCGAGTCTCTATAGATTGTTTAGTGCATGCTTCGCTGCCGCTTCAGCCCACCATACCTATGTAGGCGAGAGCCACCGAATTCTAGCCTCGCTGTCTTGCCCTCGATCGACGCCTCTTTTTCCTTTGCCCTTTGTCGACACCCCTTTTGTTTTAGCAGGTTCGAGATCGACGTTGTTAGCAGGGTTACCCTTCCGGCTTGGCTTGGGCAGGGTAATGGATGCCATTGGTTATTCTTCAGGGCTCTTAGCCCCATTTGCTTCTTATCCGTACTCGGATGCTGTATCATTTTCAAGGTGATTTGGATCTTTGTACTGTATATCTGTATTCTTGACTCAGTGAGTCGTTGCTGTATATATATTTGTTCTGTGGGTTCCATCGTGGACTATTGTGTAATGATATTACTTTGTTTTCCACCCGCATGAAAGTGCCTAGTGAGCGTCCTTGAATCGTTTCTATGCGGGTTTGGTGGGAAGCGCTAAAACTTGCATAGGGCCGATTCGAGGGTGTTACACATTGCATGTGTGTTCTTTTCACCATCCACCTATGGATCCACCAGTGTCATTGCATGTGTGTTCTCCTCATTAACCACAGCCTTAGTCATTGCATGTGTGTTATCTTCAGAGACCACACATGCATCCACCAGTGTCATTGCATGTGCGCTCTTTTTACTAACAACAACTGGAGTCATTTCATGACTATTCTTTCACATACCACAAATGGATCCACCAGTGTCATTGAAATGTGTGTTCTATTTAGAGACCACACATGTATCCACCAGTGTCATTGCATGTGTGTTCTTTTTACTAACAACAACCAGAATCATTGCATGTGTGATCTTTTCAGAGATCACACATGGATCCAGCAGTGTCATTGCATGTGTGTTCTCCTTAGAGACCACACATGGATCCAGCAGTGTCATTGCATGTGTGTTCTCTTTAGAGACCACACATGGATCCAGCAGTGTCATTGCATGTGTGTTCTCTTTAGAGACCACACATGGATCCACCAGTGTCATTGCATGTGTGTTCTTTGTACTAACAACAACTAGAGTTATTTCATGACTATTCTTTTCACACACCACATATGGAACCACTAGTGTCATTGCATGTGTGCTCTTTTTACTAACAACAACTGGAGTCATTTCATGACTATTCTTTTCACATACCACATATGGATCCACCAGTGTCATTGAAATGTGTGTTCTCTTCAAAGACCACACATGGATCCACCAGTGTCATTTCATGTGTGTTCTTCTCATTAACCACAGCTAGAGTGATTGCATGTGTGTTCTCTTCAGAGATCACACATGGATCCAGCAGTGTCATTGCATGTGTGTTCTTTTTACTAAAAACAGCTGGAGTCATTTCATGACTATTGTTTTCACATACCACATATGGATACACCAGTGTCATTGAAACGTGTGTTCTCTTTAGAGACCACACATGGATCCACCAGTGTCATTGCATGTGTGTTCTTTTTACTAACAACAACAAGAGTCATTGCATGTGTGTTCTTTTCACAATCCACCTATGGATCCACCAGTGTCATTGCATGTGTGTTCTTTTCATTAACCACAGCTAGTGTCATTGCATGTGTGTTCTCTTTAGAGACCACACATGGATCCACCAGTGTCATTGCATGTGTGTTCTTTTTACTAACAACAACTGGAGTCATTTCATGACTATTATTTTCACATACCTCATATGGATCCACCAGTGTCATTGAAATGTGTGTTCTATTCCGAGACCACACATGGATCCACCAGTGTCATTGCATGTGTGTTCTTTTTACTAACAACAACCAGAGTGATTGAAATGTGTGTTCTCTTCAAAGACCACACATGGATCCACCAGTGTCATTGCATGTGTGTTCTTATCATTAACCACAACTAGAGTCATTGCATGTGTGTTCTTTTCACAATCCACCTATGGATCCATCAGTGTCATTGCATGTGTGTTCTTTTTAGTAACAACAATTGGAGTCATTTCATGACTATTCTTTTCACATACCACATATGGATCGACCAGTGTCATTGAAATGTGTGTTCTCTTCAGAGACCACACATCGATCCACCAGTGTCATTGCATGTGTGTTGTTTTTACTAACAACAACCAGAGTCATTGCATGTGTGTTCTTTTCACAATCCACCTATGGATCCACCAGTGTCATTGCATGTGCGTTCTCCTCATTAACCATAGCCTTAGTCACTGCATGTGTGTTATCTTCAAAGACCACACATGGATCCACCAGTGTCATTGATTGTGTGCTCTTTTTACTAACAACAACTGGAGTCATTTAATGACTATTCTTTTCACATACCACATATGGATCCACCAGTGTCATTAAAATGTGTGTTCTCTTCAGAGACCACACATGGATCCACCAGTGTCATTGCATGTGTGTTCTTTTTACTAACAACAACCAGAGTCATTCCATGTGTGTTCTTTTCACAATCCACCTATGGATCCACCAGTGTCATTGCATGTGTGTTCTTCTCATTAACCCCAACTAGAGTCATTGCATGCGTGTTCTTTTCACAGGCCACATATGGAACCACCATTGTCATTGCATGTGTGTTCTTTTTACTAACAACAACTGGAGTCATTTCATGACTATTCTTTTCACATAACACATATGGATCCACTAGTGTCAATTAAATGTGTGATCTCTTCAGAGACCACACATGGATCCACCAGTGTCATTGCATGTGTGTTCTTTTTACTAACAACAACCAGAGTCATTGCATGTGTGTTGTTTTCACAATCAACCTATGGATCCACTAGTGTCATTGCATGTGTGTTCTCTTCAGAGACCACACATGGATCCACCAGTGTGATTGCATGAGTGTTCTTTTTACTAACAACAACTGGAGTCATTTCATGACTATTCTTTTCACATACCACATATGGATCCACCAGTGTCATTGAAATATCTGTTCTCTTCAAAGACCACACATGGATCCACCAGTGTCATTGCATGTGTGTTCTTCTCATTAACCACATCTAGAGTCATTGCATGTGTGTTCTTTTCAGAGACCACACATGGATCCAGTAGTGTCATTGCATGTGTGTTCTTTTTACTAACAACAATTAGAGTTATTTCATGACTATTCTTTTCACATACCACATATGGATCCACTAGTGTCATTGAAATGTGTGTTCTCTTCAGAGACCACACATGGATCCACCAGTGTCATTGCATGTGTGTTATTTTTGCTAACAACAACTAGAGTCATTGCATGTGTGTTCTTTTCACAATCCACCTATGGATCCACCAGTGTCATTGCATGTGTGTTCTTCTAATTAACCATAGCCTTAGTCATTGCATGTGTGTTCTCTTCGGAGACCACACATGGATCCACCAGTGTCATTGCATGTGTGTTCTTTTTACTAACAACAACTAGAGTCATTTCATGACTATTTTTTTCACATACCACATATGGATCCAATAGTGTCATTGAAATGTGTGTTCTCTGCAGAGACTACACATAGATCCACCAATGTCATTGCATGTGTGTTCTTTTTACTAACAACAACCATAGTCATTGCATGTGTGCTCTTTTCACAATCCACCTATGGATCCAACAGTGTCATTGATTGTGTGTTCTTCTCATTAACCACTGCCTTAGTCATTGCATGTGTGTTCTCTTCAGAGACCACACTTGGATCCACCAGTGTCATTGCATGTGTGTTCGTTTTACTAACAACAACTGGCGTCATTTCATGACTATTCTTTTCACATACCACATATGGATCCACCAGTGTCATTGAAATGTGTGTTCTCTTCAGAGATCACACATGGATCCACAAGTGTCATTGCATGTGTGTTCTTTTTACTAACAACAACCAGAGTCATTGCATGTGTGTTTTTTTCACAATCCACCTATGGATCCACCAGTGTCATTGCATGTGTGTTCTTCTCATTAACCATAACCTTAGTCATTGCATGTGTGTTCTCTTCAGTGACCACACATGGATCCACGAGTGTCATTGCACGTGTGTTCATTTTACTAACAACAACTGGTGTCATTTCATGACTATTCTTTTCACATACCACATATGGATCCACCAGTGTTATTGAAATGTGTGTTCTCTTAAGAGACCACGCATGGATCCACCAGTGTCATTGCATGTGTGTTATTTTTACTAACAACAACCAGAGTCCTTGCATGTGTGTTCTTTTCACAATCCATCTATGGATCCACCAGTGTCACTGCATGTGTGTTCTTCTCAATAACCACAGCCTTAGTCATTGCATGTCTGTTCTTTTCATAGACCACATATGGAACCACCATTGTCATTGCATGTGTGTTGTTTTTTACTAACAACAAGTGGAGTCATTTCATGACTATTCTTTTCACATACCACATATGGATCCACCAGTGTCATTGAAATGTGTGTTATCTTCAAAGACCACACATGGATCCACCAGTGTCATTGCATGTGTGTTCTTTTACTAACAACAACCATAGTCATTGGATGTGTGTTCTTTTCACAATCCACCGATGGATCCATCAGTATCATTTCATGTGTGTTCTTCTCATTAACCACATCCTGAGTCATTGCATGTGTGTTCATTTTCACAGAACAAATTTGGAACCACCGGCATTGCATGTGTGTTCTTTTTACTAACAACAACTAGAGTCATTTCATGACTATTCTTTTCACATACCACATATGGATCCACCAGTGTCATTGAAATGTGTGTTCTCTTCAGAGACCACACATGGATCTACTAGTGTCATTGCATGTGTGTTCTTTTTACTAACAACAACTAGAGTCATTGCATGTGTGTTCTGTTCATAATCCACCTATGGATCCACCAGTATCATTGCATGTGTGTTCTTCTCACTAACCACAACTAGAGTCATTGCATGTGTGTTCTCTTCAGAGACCACACATGGATTCACCAGTTTCATTGCATGTGTGTTATTTTTACTAACCACAACTGGAGTCATTTCATGACTATTCTTTTCACATACCACATATGGATCCAGAAGTGTCATTGAAATGTGTGTTGTCTTCAGAGACCACACATGGATCCACCAGTGTCATTGCATGTGTGTTATTTTTACTAACAACAAACAGAGTCATTGGATGTGTGTTCTTTTCACAATCCACCTATGGATCCACCAATGTCGTTGCATGTGCGTTGTTCTCATTAACCATAGCCTTAGTCATTGCATGTGTGTTCTCTTCAGAGACCACAGATGGATCCACCAGTGTCATTGCATGTGTGTTCTTTTTACTAACAACAACTTGAGTCATTTCATGACTATTCTTTTCGCATACCACATATGGATCCACCAGTGTCATTGAAATGTGTGTTCTCTGCAGAGACTACACATAGATCCACCAGTGTCATTGCATGTGTGCTCTTTTTACTAACAACAACCATAGTCATTGCATGTGGGTTCTTTTCACAATCCGCCTATGGATCCAACAGTGTCATTGCTTGTGTGTTCTTCTCATTAACCACAGCCTTAGTCATTGCATGTGTGTTCTCTTCAGAGACCACACTTGGATCCACCAGTGTCATTGCATGTGTGTTCTTTTTACTAACAACAACCAGAGTCATTGCATGACTATTCTTTTCACATACCACATATGGATCCACCAGTGTCATTGACATGTGTGTTCTCTTCAGAGACCACACATGGATCCACAAGTGTCATTGCATGTGTATTCTTTTTACTAACAACCAGAGTCATTGCATGTGTGTTCTTTTCACAATCCACCTATGGATCCACCCGTGTCATCGCATGTGTGTTCTTCTCATTAACCACAGCCTTAGTCATTGCGTGTGTGTTCTCTTCAGTGACCACACATGGATCCACGAGTGTCATTGCACATGTGTTCTTTTTACTAACAACAACTAGAGTCATTTCATGACTATTCTTTTCACATACCACATATGGATCCACCAGTGTCATTGAAATCTGTGTTCTCTTCAGAGACCACGCATGGATCCGCCAGTGTCATTGAATGTGTGTTCTTTTTACTAACAACAAAAGAGTCATTTCATGTGTGTTCTTTTCAAAATCCACCTATGGATCCACCCATGTCATTGCATGTGTGTTCTTCTCATTAACCACAGCCTTAGTCATTGCATGTGTGTTCTCTTGAGAGACCACACATGGATCCACCATTGTCATTGCATGTGTGTTCTTTTTACTAACAACAACTAGAGTCATTTCATGACTATTCTTTTCAGATAGCACATATGGATCCACCAGTGTCATTGAAATGTGTGTTCTCTTTAGAGACCACACATGGATCTAGCAGTGTCATTGCATGTGTGTTCTTTTTACTAACAACAACCAGAGTGATTGCATGTGTGTTCTTTTCACAATCTACCTATGGATCCACCAGTGTCATTGCATGTGTATTCTCCTCATTAACCATAGCCTTAGTCACTGCATGTGTGTTATCTTCAAAGACCACACATGGATCCACCAGTGTCATTGATTGTGTGCTCTTTTTACTAACAACAACTAGAGTCGTTTCATGACTATTCTTTTCACATACCACATATGGATCCACCAGTGTCATTGAAATGTGTGTTCTCTTCAGAGACCACACATGGATCCACCAGTGTCATGGCATGTGTGTTCTTTTTACTAACAACAACCAGTGTCATTGCATGTGTGTTCTTCTCATTAACCACATCTAGAGTCATTGCATGTGTGTTCTCTTCAGACACCACACATGGATCCAGTAGTGTCATTGCATGTGTGGTCTTTTTACTAACAACAACTAGAGTCATTTCATGACTATTCTTTTCACATACCACATATGGATCCACTAGTGTCATTGAAATGTGTGTTCTCTTCAGAGACCACACATGGATCCACCAGTGTCATTGCATGTGTGTTCTTTTTGCTAACAACAACTAGAGTCATTGCATGTGTGTTCCTTTCACAATCCACCTATGGATCCACCAGTGTCATTGCATGTGTGTTCTTCTAATTAACCATAGCCTTAGGCATTGCATGTGTGTTCTCTTCGGAGACCACACATGGATCCACCAGTGTCATTCCATGTGTGTTGTTTTTACTAACAACAACTAGAGTCATTTCATGACTATTTTTTTCACATACCACATATGGATCCATCAGTGTCATTGAAATGTGTGTTCTCTATAGAGACTACACATAGATCCACCAGTGTCATTGCTTGTGTGTTCTTCTCATTAACCATTGCCTTAGTCATTGCATGTGTGTTCTCTTCAGAGACCACACTTGGATCCACCAGTGTCATTGCATGTGTGTTCGTTTTACTAACAACAACTGGAGTCATTTCATGACTATTCTTTTCACATACCACATATGGATCCACCAGTGTCATTGAAATGTGTGTTCTCTTCAGAGATCACACGTGGATCTACAAGTGTCATTGCATGTGTGTTCTTTTTACTAACAACAACCAGAGTCATTGCATGTGTGTTTTTTTCACAATCCACCTATGGATCCACCGGTGTCATTGCATGTGTGTTCTTCTCATTAACCACAGCCTTAGTCATTGCATGTGTGTTCTCTTCAGTGACCACACATGGATCCACGAGTGTCATTGCACGTGTGTTATTTTTACTAACAACAACTGGAGTTATTTCATGACTATTCTTTTCACATACCACATATGGATCCACCAGTGTTATTGAAATGTGTGTTCTCTTAAGAGACCACGCATGGATCCACCAGTATCATTGCATGTGTGTTCTTTTTACTAACAACAACCAGAGTCCTTGCATGTGTGTTCTTTTCACAATCCATCTATGGATCCACCAGTGTCACTGCATGTGTGTTCTTCTCATTAACCACAGCCTTAGTCATTGCATGTCTGTTCTTTTCATAGACCACATATGGAACCACCATTGTCATTGCATGTGTGTTGTTTTTTACTAACAACAACTGGAGTCATTTCATGACTATTCTTTTCACATACCACATATGGATCCACCAGTGTCATTGAAATGTGTGTTATCTTCAAAGACCACACATGGATCCACCAGTGTCATTGCATGTGTGTTCTTTTTACTAACAACAACCATAGTCATTGGATGTGTGTTCTTTTCACAATCCACCGATGGATCCATCAGTATCATTTCATGTGTGTTCTTCTCATTAACCACATCCTGAGTCGTTGCATGTGTGTTCTTTTCACAGAACAAATTTGGAACCACCATTGGCATTGCATGTGTGTTCTTTTTACTAACAACAACTAGAGTCATTTCATGACTATTCTTTTCACATACCACATATGGATCCACTAGTGTCATTGAAATGTGTGTTCTCTTCAGAGACCGCACATGGATCCACTAGTGTCATTGCATGTGTGTTCTTTTTACTAACAACAACCAGAGTCATTGCATGTGTGTTCTTTTCACAATCCACCTATGGATCCACTAGTGTCATTGCATGTGTGTTCTTCTCATTAACCACAGCTAGAGTCATTGCATGCGTGTTTTTTCACAGACCAAATTTGGAACCACCATTGTCATTGCATGTGTGTTCTTTTTACTAACAACAACTGGAGTCATTTCATGACTATTCTTTTCACATACCACATATGGATCCACGAGTGTCATTGAAATGTGTGTTCTCTTTAGAGACCACACATAGATCCACCAGTGTCATTGCATGTGTGTTCTCTTTACTAACAACAACTAGAGTCATTGCATGTGTGTTCTGTTCATAATCCACCTATGGATCCACCAGTATCATTGCATGTGTGTTCTTCTCACTAACCACAACTAGAGTCATTGCATGTGTGTTCTCTTCAGAGACCACACATGGATTCACCAGTGTCATTGCATGTGTGTTATTTTTACTAACCACAACTGGAGTCATTTCATGACTATTCTTTTCACATACCACATATGGATCCACCAGTTTCATTGAAATGTGTGTTGTCTTCAGGGACAACACATGGATCCACCAGTGTCATTGCATGTGTGTTATTTTTACTAACAACAAACAGAGTCATTGGATGTGTGTTCTTTTCACAATCCACCTATGGATCCACCAATGTCGTTGCATGTGTGTTGTTCTCATTAACCATAGCCTTAGTCATTGCATGTGTGTTCTCTTCAGAGACCACAGATGGATCCACCAGTGTCATTGCATGTGTGTTCTTTTTACTAACAACAACTAGAGTCATTTCATGACTATTCTTTTTGCATACCACATATGGATCCACCAATGTCATTGAAATGTGTGTTCTCTGCAGAGACTACACATAGATCCACCAGTGTCATTGCATGTGTGTTCTTTTTACTAACAATAACCATAGTCATTGCATGTGTGTTCTTTTCACAATCCGCCTATGGATCCAACAGTGTCATTGCTTGTGTGTTCTTCTCATTAACCACAGCCTTAGTCATTGCATGTGTGTTCTCTTTAGAGACCACACTTGGATCCACCAGTGTCATTGCATGTGTGTTCTTTTTACTAACAACAACCAGAGTCATTGCATGACTATTCTTTTCACATACCACATATGGATCCACCAGTGTCATTGAAATGTGTGTTCTCTTCAGAGACCACACATGGATCCACAAGTGTCATTGCATGTGTGTTCTTTTTACTAACAATAACCAGAGTCATTGCATGTGTGTTCTTTTCACAATCCACCTATGGATCCACCAGTGTCATCGCATGTGTGTTCTTCTCATTAACCACAGCCTTAGTCATTGCATGTGTGTTCTCTTCAGTGACCACACATGGATCCACCAGTGTCATTGCACATGTGTTCTTTTTACTAACAACAACTAGAGTCATTTCATGACTATTCTTTTCACATACCACATATGGATCCACCAGTGTCATTGAAATCTGTGTTCTCTTCAGAGACCACGCATGGATCCGCCAGTGTCATTGAATGTGTGTTCTTTTTACTAACAACAAAAGAGTCATTGCATGTGTGTTCTTTTCAAAATCCACCTATGGATCCACCCATGTCATTGCATGTGTGTTCTTCTCATTAACCACAGCCTTAGTCATTGCATGTGTGTTCTCTTCAGAGACCACACATGGATCCACCATTGTCATTGCATGTGTGTTCTTTTTACTAACAACAACTAGAGTCATTTCATGACTATTCTTTTCAGATAGCACATATGGATCCACCAGTGTCATTGAAATGTGTGTTCTCTTTAGAGACCACACATGGATCCAGCAGTGTCATTGCATGTGTGTTCTTTTTACTAACAACAACCAGAGTGATTGCATGTGTGTTCTTTTCACAATCTACCTATGGATCCACCAGTGTCATTGCATGTGTATTATCCTCATTAACCATAGCCTTAGTCATTGCATGTGTGTTATCTTCAAAGACCACACATGGATCCACCAGTGTCATTGATTGTGTGCTCTTTTTACTAACAACAACTAGAGTCGTTTCATGACTATTCTTTTCACATACCACATATGGATCCACCAGTGTCATTGAAATGTGTGTTCTCTTCAGAGACCACACATGGATCCACTAGTGTCATTGCATGTGTGTTCTTTTTACTAACAACAACCAGTGTAATTGCATGTGTGTTCTTCTCATTAACCACATCTAGAGTCATTGCATGTGTGTTCTCTTCAGACACCACACATGGATCCAGTAGTGTCATTGCATGTGTGGTCTTTTTACTAACAACAACTAGAGTCATTTCTTGACTATTCTTTTCACATACCACATATGGATCCACTAGTGTCATTGAAATGTGTGTTTTCTTCAGAGACCAGACATGGATCCACCAGTGTCATTGCATGTGTGTTCTTTTTGCTAACAACAACTACAGTCATTGCATGTGTGTTCCTTTCACAATCCACCTATGGATCCACCAGTGTCATTGCATGTGTGTTCTTCTAATTAACCATAGCCTTAGTCATTGCATGTGTGTTCTCTTCGGAGACCACACATGGATCCACCAGTGTCATTGCATGTGTGTTCTTTTTACTAACAACAACTAGAGTCATTTCATGACTATTTTTTTCACATACCACATATGGATCCACCAGTGTCATTGAAATGTGTGTTCTCTTCAGAGACTACACATAGATCCACCAGTGTCATTGCTTGTGTGTTCTTCTCATTAACCATTGCCTTAGTCATTGCATGTGTGTTCTCTTCAGAGACCACACTTGGATCCACCAGTGTCATTGCATGTGTGTTCGTTTTACTAACAACAACTGGAGTCATTTCATGACTATTCTTTTCACATACCACATATGGATCCACCAGTGTCATTGAAATGTGTGTTCTCTTCAGAGATCACACATGGATCCACAAGTGTCATTGCATGTGTGTTCTTTTTACTAACAACAACCAGAGTCATTGCATGTGTGTTTTTTTCACAATCCACCTATGGATCCACCAGTGTCATTGCATGTGTGTTCTTCTCATTAACCACAGCCTTAGTCATTGCATGTGTGTTCTCTTCAGTGACCACACATGGATCCACGAGTGTCATTGCACGTGTGTTCTTTTTACTAACAACAACTGGAGTCATTTCATGACTATTCTTTTCACATACCACATATGGATCCACCAGTGTTATTGAAATGTGTGTTCTCTTAAGAGACCACGCATGGATCCACCAGTGTCATTGCATGTGTGTTCTTTTTACTAACAACAACCAGAGTACTTGCATGTGTGTTCTTTTCACAATCCATCTATGGATCCACCAGTGTCACTGCATGTGTGTTCCTCTCATTAACCACAGCCTTAGTCATTGCATGTCTGTTCTTTTCATAGACCACATATGGAACCACCATTGTCATTGCATGTGTGTTGTTTTTTACTAACAACAACTGGAGTCATTTCATGACTATTCTTTTCACATACCACATATGGATCCACCAGTGTCATTGAAATGTGTGTTATCTTCAAAGACCACACATGGATCCACCAGTGTCTACATGTGTGTTCTTTTTACTAACAACAACCATAGTCATTGGATGTGTGTTCTTTTCACAATCCACCGATGGATCCATCAGTATCATTTCATGTGTGTTCTTCTCATTAACCACATCCTGAGTCATTGCATGTGTGTTCTTTTCACAGAACAAATTTGGAACCACCATTGGCATTGCATGTGTGTTCTTTTTACTAACAACAACTAGAGTTATTTCATGACTATTCTTTTCACATACCACATATGGATCCACCAGTGTCATTGAAATGTGTGTTCTCTTCAGAGACCGCACATGGATCCACTAGTGTCATTGCATGTGTGTTCTTTTTACTAACAACAACCAGAGTCATTGCATGTGTGTTCTTTTTACAATCCACCTATGGATCCACTAGTTTCATTGCAGGTGTGTTCTTCTCATTAACCACAGCTAGAGTCATTGCATGCGTGTTTTTTCACAGACCAAATTTGGAACCACCATTGTCATTGCACGTGTGTTCTTTTTACTAACAACAACTAGAGGCATTTCATGACTATTCTTTTCACATACCACATATGGATCCACCAGTGTCATTGAAATATGTGTTCTCTTCAAAGACCACACATGGATCCACCAGTGTCATTGCATGTGTGTTCTTTTTACTAACAACAACCATAGTCATTGCATGTGTGTTCTTTTCACAATCCACCTATGGATCCAACAGTGTCATTGCTTGTGTGTTCTTCTCATTAAACACTACCTTAGTCATTGCATGTGTGTTCTCTTCAGAGACCACACATGGATCCACCAGTATCATTGCATGTGTGTTCTTTTTAGTAACAACAACTAGAGTCATTTCATGACTATTCTTTTCACACATCACATATGGATCCACCAGTGTCATTGAAATGTGTGTTCTCTTTAGAGACCACACATCGATCCACCAGTGTCACTGCATGTGTGTTCGTTTTACTAACAACAACTAGAGTCATTTCATGACTATTCTTTTCACATACCACATATGGATCCACCAGTGTCATTGAAATGTGTGTTCTCTTCAGAGACCACACATGGATCCACAAGTGTCATTGCATGTGTGTTCTTTTTACTAACAACAACCAGAGTCATTGCATGTGTTTTTTTTTCACAATCCACCTATGGATCCACCAGTGTCATTGCATGTGTGTTCTTCTCATTAACCACAACCTTAGTCATTGCATGTGTGTTCTCTTCAGTGACCACACATGGATCCACCAGTGTCATTGCACGTGTGTTCTTTTTACTAACAACAACTGGAGTCATTTCATGACTATTCTTTTCACATACCAAATATGGATCCACCAGTGTCACTGAAATCTGTGTTCTCTTTAGAGACCACGCATGGATCCGCCAGTGTCATTGAATGTGTGTTCTTTTTACTAACAACAAACATAGTTATTGCATGTGTGTTCTTTTCACAATCCACCTGTGGATCCACCAGTGTCATTGCATGTGTGTTCTTCTCATTAACCATAGCCTCAGTAATTGCATGTTTGTTCTTTTCATAGACCACATATGGAACCACCAGTCTCATTGCATGTGTGTTCTTTTTTACTAACAACAACTGGAGTCATTTCATGACTATTCTTTTCACATACCACCAGTTTGTGTTCTCTGCAGAGACTACATGAAATGTGTGTTATCTTCAGAGACCACACATGGATCCACAAGTGTCATTGCATGTGTGTTCTTTTTACTAACAACAACTAGAGTCATTGCATGTGTGTTCTTTTCACAATCCACCTATGGATCCACCAGTGTCATTGCATGTGTTTTTCTCTCATTAACCACAGCCTTAGTCATTGCATGTGTGTTCTCTTTAGTGACCACACATGGATCCACCAGTGTCATTGCACATGTGTTCTTTTTACTAACAACAACTGGAGTCATTTCATGACTATTCTTTTTCACATACCACATATGGATCCACCAGTGTTATTGAAATGTGTGTTCTCTTAAGAGACCACGCATGGATCCACCAGTGTCATTGCATGTGTGTTCTTTTTACTAACAACAACCAGAGTCCTTGCATGTGTGTTCTTTTCACAATCCATCTATGGATCCACCAGTGTCATTGCATGTGTGTTCTTCTCATTAACCACAGCCTTAGTCATTGCATGTGTGTTCTTTTCATAGACCACATATGGAACCACCATTGTCATTGCATGTGTGTTGTTTTTTACTAACAACAACTAGAGTCATTTGATGACTATTCTTTTCACATACCACATATGGATCCACCAGTGTCATTGAAATGTGTGTTATCTTCAAAGACCACACATGGATCCACCAGTGTCATTGCATGTGTGTTCTTTTTACTAACAACAACCAGAGTCATTGGATGTGTGTTCTTTTCACAATCCACCAATGGATCCATCAGTATCATTGTATGTGTGTTCTTCTCA
Organism: Avena insularis; assembly: GCA_023614405.1. Classification (NCBI taxonomy): domain Eukaryota; kingdom Viridiplantae; phylum Streptophyta; class Magnoliopsida; order Poales; family Poaceae; genus Avena; species Avena insularis. The sequence continues at coordinate 326,613,945 of CM042690.1, read as the reverse complement.
TTAACCACATCCTGAGTCATTGCATGTGTGTTCTTTTCACAGAACACATTTGGAACCACCATTGGCATTGCATGTGTGTTCTTTTTACTCACAACAACTAGAGTCATTTCATGACGATTCTTTTCACATACCACATATGGATCCACCAGTGTCATTGAAATGTGTGTTCTCTTCAGAGACCACACATGGATCCACTAGTGTCATTGCATGTGTGTTCTTTTTACTGACAACAACCAGAGTCATTGCATGTGTGTTCTTTTCACAATCCACCTATGGATCCACCAGTGTCATTGCATGTGTGTTCTTCTCATTAACCACAGCTAGAGTCATTGCATGCGTGTTTTTTCACAGACCAAATTTGGATCCACCATTGTCATTGCACGTGAGTTCTTTTTACTAAAAACAACTAGAGGCATTTCATGACTATTCTTTTCACATACCACATATGGATCCACGAGTGTCATTGAAATGTGTGTTCTCTTTAGATACCACACATAGATCCACCAGTGTCATTGCATGTGTGTTCTCTTTACTAACAACAACTAGAGTCATTGCATGTGTGTTCTTTTCATAATCCACCTATGGATCCACCAGTATCATTGCATGTGTGTTCTTCTCACTAACCACAAGTAGAGTCATTACATGTGTGTTCTCTTCAGAGACCACACATGGATTCACCAGTGTCATTGCATGTGTGTTATTTTTACTAACAACAACTGGAGTCATTTCATGACTATTCTTTTCACATACCACATATGGATCCACCAGTGTCATTGAAATGTGTGTTCTCTTCAGAGACCACACATGGGTCCACCAGTGTCATTGCATGTGTGTTATTTTTACTAATAACAACCAGAGTCATTGGATGTGTGTTCTTTTCACAATCCACCTATGGATCCACCAATGTCATTGCACGTGTGTTGTTCTCATTAACCATAGCCTTAGTCATTGCATGTGTGTTCTCTTCAGAGACCACAGATGGATCCACCAGTGTCATTGCATGTGTGTTCTTTTTACTAACAACAACTAGAGTCATTTCATGATTATACTTTTCACATACCACATATGGATCCACTAGTGTCAATTAAATGTGTGTTCTCTGCAGAGACTACACATAGATCCACCAGTGTCATTGCATGTGTGTTCTTTTTACTAACAACAACCATAGTCATTGCATTTGTCACAATCCACCTATGGATCCACCAGTGTCATTGCATGTGTGTTCTTCTCATTAACCACAGCCTTAGTCATTGCATGTGTGTTCTTTTCACAGACCACATATGGAACCACCATTGTCATTGCATGTGTGTTCTTTTTACTAATAACAACTGGAGTCATTTCATGACTATTCTTTTCACATACCACATATGGATCCACCAGTGTCATTTAAATGTGTATTCTTTTCATAGACCACATATGGAACCACCAGTGTCATTGCATGTGTGTTCTTTTTACTAACAACAACCAGAGTCATTGCATGTTTGTTCTTTTCACAATCCACATATGGATCCACCAGTGTCATTGCATGTGTGTTCTTCTCATTAACCACGTCTAGAGTCATTGCATGTGTGTTCTTTTCACAGACCACATATGGAACCACCAGTGTCATTGCATGTGTGCTCTTTTTACTAACAACAACTGGAGTCATTTCATGACTATTCTTTTCACATACTACATACGGATCCACCAGTGTCATTGAAAGGTGTGTTCTCTTCAGAGACCACACATAGATCAACTAGTGTCATTGCATGTGTGTTCTTTTTACTAACAACAACCAGAGTCATTTCATTTGTGTTCTTTTCACAATCCACAGATGTATCCAGCAGTGTCATTGCATGTGTGTTCTTCTCATTAACCACAGCTAGAGTCATTGCATATATGTTCTTTTCACAGACCACATATGGAACCACCAGTGTCATTTCATGTGTGCTCTTTTTACTAACAACAACTAAAGTCATTTCATGACTATTCTTTTCACATACCACATATGGATCCACCAGTGTCATTGAAAGGTGTGTTCTCTTTAGTGACCACACATAGATCCACTAGTGTCATTCCATGTGTGTTCTTTTTACTAACAACAACCATAGCCATTTCATGTGTGTTCTTTTCACAATCCACCTATGGATCCACCAGTGTCATTGCATGTGTGTTCTCTTTACTAACAACAACTAGAGTCATTTCATGACTATTTTTTCACAAACGACATATGGATCGACCAGTGTCATTGAAATGTGTGTTCTCTTCAGAGACCACACATGGATCAACTAGAGTCATTGCATGTGTGTTCTTTTACTAACAACAACTAGAGTCATTACATGTGTGTTCTTTTCACAATCCACCTATGGATCCACTAGTGTCATTGCATGTGTGTTCTTATCATTAACCCCATCTAGAGTCATTGCATGTGTGTTCTTTTCAGAGACCACACATGCATCCACCAGTGTTATTGCATGTGTGTTCTTTTTACTAACAACAACTAGAGTCATTTCATGACTATTATTTTCACATACCATGTATAGATCCACCAGTGTCATTGAAATGTGTGTTCTCTTCAGAGACCACACATTGATCCACCAGTGTCATTGCATGTGTGTTCTTTTTAGTAACAACAACCAGAGTCATTGCATGTGTGTTCTTTTCACAATCCACCTATGGATCCACTAGTGTCATTGCATGTGTGTTATTCTCATTAACCACAACTAGAGTCATTGCATGTGTGTTATCTTTAGAGACCACACATGGATCCACCAGTGTAATTTCATGTGTGTTCTTTTTACTAACAACAATTGGAGTTATTTCATGACTATTCTTTTCACATACCACATATGGATCCACTAGTGTCATTGAAATGTGTGTTCTCTTTAGAGACCACACATGGATCCACCAGTGTCATTGCATGTGTGTTCTTTTTAGTAACAACAACTAGAGTCATTGCATGTGTGTTCTTTTCACAATCCACCTATGGATCCACTAGTGTCATTGCATGTGTGTTCTTCTCATTAACCACAACTAGAGTCATTGCATGTGTGTTCTCTTCAGAGACTACACATGGATCCACCATTGTCATTGCATGTGTGTTCTTTTTACTAACAACAACTAGAGTCATTTCATGACTATTCTTTTCGCATACCACATATGGATCCACCAGTGTCATTGAAATGTGTGTTCTCTTCAGAGACCACACATGGATCCACTAGTGTCATTGAAATGTGTGTTCTCTTCAGAGACCACACATAGATCCACCAGTGTCATTGCATGTGTGTTCTTTTTACTAACAACAACCAGGGTCATTGCATGTGTGTTCTTTTCACAATCCATCTATGGATCCACTAGTGTCATTGCATGTGTGTTCTTCTCATTAACCATAGCTAGAGTCATTGCATGTGTGTTCTCATCAGAGACCACACATGGATCCACCAGTGTCATTGCATGTGTGTTCTTTTTACTAACAACAACTGGAGTCATTTCATGACTATTCTTTTCACATACCACATACGGATCCAGCAGTGTCATTGAAATGTGTGTTATCTTTAGAGACGACACATGGATCCACAAGTGTCATTGCATGTGTGTTCTTTTTACTAACAACAACCAAGAGTCATTGCATGTGTGTTCTTTTTACTAACAACAACCAGAGTCATTGCATGTGTGTTCTTTTCACAATCCACCTATGGATCCACCATTGTTATTACATGTGTGTTCTTCTCATTAACCACAGCCTTAGTCATTGCATGTGTGTTCTTTTCACAAACCACATATGGAACCACCATTGTCATTGCATGTGTGCTCTTTTTACTAACAACAACTGGAGTCATTTCATGACTATTCTTTTCGCATACCACATATGGATCCACCAGTGTCATTGAAATGTGTGTTCTCTTCAGAGACCACACATGGATCCACCAGTGTCATTGCATGTGTGTTCTTTTTACTACAATAACCAGAGTCATTGCATGTGTGTTCTTTTCACAATCCACCTATGGATCCACCAGTGTCATTGCATGTGTGTTCTTCTCATTAACCACAGCCTTAGTCATTGCATGTGTGTTCTTTTCACAAACCACATATGGAACCACCAGTGTCATTGCATGTGTGCTCTTTTTACTAACAACAACTGAAGTCATTTCATGACTATTCTTTTCACATACCACATATGGATCCACCACTGTCATTGAAAGGTGTGTTCTCTTTAGAGACCACACATAGATCCGCTCGTGTCATTCCATGTGTGTTCTTTTTACTAACAACAACAAGTGTCATTCCATGTGTGTTCTTTTTACTAACAACAACCAGAGTCATTGCATGTGTGTTCTCATCAAAGACCACACATGGATCCACCAGTGTCATTGCATGTGTGTTCTTTTTACTAACAACAACTGAAGTCATTTCATGACTATTCTTTTCACATACCACATATGGATCCACCAGTGTCATTGAAATGTGTGTTCTCTCCAGAGACCACACATGGATCCACCAGTGTCATTGCATGTGTGTTCTTTTTACTAACAACAACCAGAGTCATTGCATGTGTGTTCTTTTCACAATCCACCTATGGATCCACCACTGTTATTGCATGTGTGTTCTTCTCATTAACCACAGCCTTAGTCATGAGTGTTCTTTTCACAGACCACATATGGAACCACCATTGTCATTGCATGTGTGTTCTTTTTACTAACAACAACTGGAGTCATTTCATGACTATTCTTTTCACATACCACATATGGATCCACCAGTGTCATTGAAATGTGTGTTCTCTTTAGAGACCACACATGGATCCACCAGTGTTATTGCATGCGTGTTCTTTTTACGAACAACAACCAGAGTCATTGCATGTTTGTTCTTTTCACAATCCACCTATGGATCCACCAGTGTCATTGCATGTGTGTTCTTCTCATTAACCACATCTAGAGTCATTGCATGTGTGTTCTTTTCACAGACCACATATGGAACCACAAGTGTCATTGCATGTGTGTTCTTTTTACTAACAACAACTGGAGTCATTTCATGACTATTCTTTTCACATACCACATATGGATCCACCAGTGTCATTGAAATGTGTGTTCTCTTCAGAGACCACACATGGATCCACCAGTGTCATTGCATGTGTGTTATTTTTACTAACAACCAGAGTCATTGCATGTGTGTTCTTTTCACAATCCACCTATGGATCCACCAGTGTCATTGCATGTGTGTTATTCTCATTAACCACAGCCAGAGTCATTGCATGTGTGTTCTTTTCACATGCCACATATGGAACCACCAGTGTCATTGCATGTGTGCTCTTTTTGCTAACAACAACTGAAGTCATTTCATGACTATTCTTTTCACATACCACATATGGATCCACTAGTGTCATTGAAAGGTGTGTTCTCTTTGGAGACCACACATAGATCCACTAGTGTCATTGTATGTGTGTCTTTTTACTAACAATAACCAGAGTCATTTCATGTGTATTCTTTCACATTCCACATTTGGATCAACCAGTGTCATTGCATGTGTGTTCTCTTCAGAGACCACACATGGATCCACCAGTGTCATTGCATGTGTGTACTTTTTACTAACAACAACCAGATTCATTGCATGTGTGTTCTTTTCACAATCCACCTATGGATCCACCAGTGTCATTGCATGTGTGTTCTTCTCATTAACCACAACCTTAGTCATTGCATGTGTGTTCTTTTCACAGACCACATATGGAACCACCATTGTCATTGCATGTGTGTTCTTTTTACTAACAACTGAGTCATTTCATGACTATTCTTTTCACATACCACATATGGATCCACCAGTGTCATTGAAATGTGTGTTCTCTTCAGAGACCACACATGGATCCACCAGTGTTATTGCATGCGTGTTCTTTTACTTAACAACAACCGAGTCATTGCATGTGTGTTTTTTTCACAATCCACCTATGGATCCACCAGTGTCATTGCATGTGTGTTCTTCTCATTAACCACATCTAGAGTCATTGCATGTGTGTTCTTTTCACAGACCACATATGGAACCACAAGTGTCATTGCATGTGTGCTCTTTTTACTAACAACAACTGGAGTCATTTCATGACTATTCTTTTCACATACCACATACGGATCCACCAGTGTAATTGAAAGGTGTGTTCTCTTCAGATACCACACATAGATCCACTAGTGTCATTGCATGTGTGTTCTTTCTACTAACAACAACCATAGTCATTTCATATGTGTTCTTTTCACAATCCACAGATGGATCAAACAGTGTCATTGCATGTGTGTTCTTCTCATTAACCACAGCTAGAATCATTGCATATGTGTTCTTTTCACAGACCACGTATGGAACCACCAGTGTCATTGCATGTGTGCTCTTTTTACTAACAACAACTGAAGTCATTTCATGACTATTCTTTTCACATACCACATATGGATCCACCAGTGTCATTGAAAGGTGTGTTCTCTTTAGAGACCACACATAGATCCACTAGTGTCATTGCATGTGTGTTCTTTTTACTAACAACAACCAGAGTCATTTCATGTGTGTTCTTTTCACAATCCACCTATGGATCCACCAGTGTCATTGCATGTGTGTTCTCTTCAGGGACCACACATGGATCCACCAGTGTCATTGCATGTGTGTTCTTTTTACTAACAACAACTAGAGTCATTTCATGACTATTCTTTTCACATACCACATATGGATCCACCAGTGTCATTGAAATGTGTGTTCTCTTCAGAGACCACACATGGATCCACCAGTGTCATTGCATGTGTGTTCTTTTTACTAACAACAACCAGAGTCATTGCATGTGTGTTCTTTTTACTAACAACAACCAGAGTCATGGCATGTGTGTTCTTTTCACAATCCACCTATGGATCCACCATTGTTATTGCATGTGTGTTCTTCTCATTAACCACAGCCTTAGTCATTGCATGTGTGTTCTTTTCACAAACCACATATGGAACCACCATTGTCATTGCATGTGTGTTCTTTTTACTAACAACAACTGGAGTCATTTCATGACTATTCTTTTCGCATACCACATATAGATCCACCAGTGTCATTGAAATGTGTGTTCTCTTCAGAGACCACACATGGATCCACCAGTGTCATTGCATGTGTGTTCTTTTTACTACAACAACCAGAGTCATTGCATGTGTGTTCTTTTCACAATCCACCTATGGATCCACCAGTGTCATTGCATGTGTGTTCTTCTCATTAACCACAGCCTTAGTCATTGCATGTGTGTTCTTTTCACAAACCACATATGGAACCACCAGTGTCATTGCATGTGTGCTCTTTTTACTAACAACAACTGAAGTCATTTCATGACTATTCTTTTCACATACCACATATGGATCCACCAGTGTCATTGAAAGGTGTGTTCTCTTTAGAGACCACACATAGATCCACTCGTGTCATTCCATGTGTGTTCTTTTTACTAACAACAACAAGTGTCATTCCATGTGTGTTCTTTTACTAACAACAACCAGAGTCATTGCATGTGTGTTCATCAAAGACCACACATGGATCCACCAGTGTCATTGCATGTGTGTTCTTTTTACTAACAACAACTGAAGTCATTTCATGACTATTCTTTTCACATACCACATATGGATCCACCGGTGTCATTGAAATGTGTGTTCTCTCCAGAGACCACACATGGATCCACCAGTGTCATTGCATGTGTGTTCTTTTTACTAACAACAACCAGAGTCATTGCATGTGTGTTCTTTTCACAATCCACCTATGGATCCACCATTGTTATTGCATGTGTGTTCTTCTCATTAACCATAGCCTTAGTCATGAGTGTTCTTTTCACAGACCATATATGGAACCACCATTGTCATTGCATGTGTGTTCTTTTTACTAACAACAACTGGAGTCATTTCATGACTATTCTTTTCACATACCACATATGGATCCACCAGTGTCATTGAAATGTGTGTTCTCTTCAGAGACCACACATGGATCCACCAGTGTTATTGCATGCGTGTTCTTTTTACGAACAACAACCAGAGTCATTGCATGTTTGTTCTTTTCACAATCCACCTATGGATCCACCAGTGTCATTGCATGTGTGTTCTTCTCATTAACCACATCTAGAGTCATTGCATGTGTGTTCTTTTCACAGACCACATATGGAACCACCATTGTCATTGCATGTGTGTTGTTTTTACTAACAACAACTGGAGTCATTTCATGACTATTCTTTTCACATACCACATATGGATCCACCAGTGTCATTGAAATGTGTGTTCTCTTCAGAGACCACACATGGATCCACCAGTGTCATTGCATGTGTGTTATTTTTACTAACAACCAGAGTCATTGCATGTGTGTTCTTTTCACAATCCACCTATGGATCCACCAGTGTCATTGCATGTGTGTTCTTCTCATTAACCACATCCAGAGTCATTGCATGTGTGTTCTTTTCACATGCCACATATGGAACCACAAGTGTCATTGCATGTGTGCTCTTTTTGCTAACAACAACTGAAGTCATTTCATGACTATTCTTTTCACATACCACATATGGATCCACTAGTGTCATTGAAAGGTGTGTTCTCTTTGGAGACCACACATAGATCCACTAGTGTCATTGTATGTGTGTTCTTTTTACTAACAACAACCAGAGTCATTTCATGTGTATTCTTTTCACAATCCACCTATGGATCCACAAGTGTCATTGCATGTGTGTTCTCTTCAGAGACCACACATGGATCCTGATGTCATTGCATGTGTGTACTTTTTACTAACAACAACCAGAGTCATTGCATGTGTGTTCTTTTCACAATCCACCTATGGATCCACCAGTGTCATTGCATGTGTGTTCTTCTCATTAACCACAACCTTAGTCATTGCATGTGTGTTCTTTTCACAGACCACATATGGAACCACCATTGTCATTGCATGTGTGTTCTTTTTACTAACAACAACTGGAGTCATTTCATGACTATTCTTTTCACATACCACATATGGATCCACCAGTGTCATTTCATGTGTGTTCTCTTCAGAGACCACATATGGATCCACCAATGTAATTGCATGTGTGTTCTTTTTACTAACAACAACTAGAGTCATTTCATGACTATTCTTTTCACATACCATATATGGATCAACCAGTGTCATTGAAATGTGTGTTCTCTTCAGAGACCACACATAGATCCACTAGTGTCATTGCATGTGTGTTCTTTCTACTAACAACAACCATAGTCATTTCATATGTGTTCTTTTCACAATCCACAGATGGATCAAACAGTGTCATTGCATGTGTGTTCTTCTCATTAACCACAGCTAGAATCATTGCATATGTGTTCTTTTCACAGACCACGTATGGAACCACCAGTGTCATTGCATGTGTGCTCTTTTTACTAACAACAACTGAAGTCATTTCATGACTATTCTTTTCACATACCACATATGGATCCACCAGTGTCATTGAAAGGTGTGTTCTCTTTAGAGACCACACATAGATCCACTAGTGTCATTGCATGTGTGTTCTTTTACTAACAACAACAGAGTCATTTCATGTGTGTTCTTTCACAATCCACCTATGGATCCACCAAAGTGTCATTGCATCTGTTCTCTTCAGGGACCACACATGGATCCACCAGTGTCATTGCATGTGTGTTCTTTTTACTAACAACAACTAGAGTCATTTCATGACTATTCTTTTCACATACCACATATGGATCCACCAGTGTCATTGAAATGTGTGTTCTCTTTAGAGACCACACATGGATCCACCAGTGTCATTGCATGTGTGTTCTTTTTACTAACAACAACCAGAGTCATTGCATGTGTGTTCTTTTCACAATCCACCTATGGATCCACCATTGTTAATGCATGTGTGTTCTTCTCATTAACCACAGCCTTAGTCATGAGTGTTCTTTTCACAGACCACATAAGGAACCACCATTGTCATTGCATGTGTGTTCTTTTTACTAACAACAACCTGAGTCATTGCATGTGTGTTCTTTTCACAATCCACCTATGGATCCACCAGTGTCATTGCATGTGTGTTCTTCTCATTAACCACAACCTTAGTCATTGCATGTGTGTTCTTTTCACAGACCACATATGGAACCACCATTGTCATTGCATGTGTGTTCTTTTTACTAACAACAACTGGAGTCATTTCATGACTATTCTTTTCACATACCACATATGGATCCACCAGTGTCATTGAAATGTGTGTTCTCTTCAGAGACCACACATGGATCCACCAGTGTTATTGCATGCGTGTTCTTTTTACGAACAACAACCAGAGTCATTGCATGTTTGTTCTTTTCACAATCCACCTATGGATCCACCAGTGTCATTGCATGTGTGTTCTTCTCATTAACCACATCTAGAGTCATTGCATGTGTGTTCTTTTCACAGACCACATATGGAACCACAAGTGTCATTGCATGTGTGCTCTTTTTACTAACAACAACTGGAGTCATTTCATGACTATTCTTTTCACATACCACATACGGATCCACCAGTGTAATTGAAAGGTGTGTTCTCTTCAGAGACCACACATAGATCCACTAGTGTCATTGCATGTGTGTTCTTTCTACTAACAACAACCATAGTCATTTCATATGTGTTCTTTTCACAATCCACAGATGGATCAAACAGTGTCATTGCATGTGTGTTCTTCTCATTAACCATAGCTAGAATCATTGCATATGTGTTCTTTTCACAGACCACGTATGGAACCACCAGTGTCATTGCATGTGTGCTCTTTTTACTAACAACAACTGAAGTCATTTCATGACTATTCTTTTCACATACCACATATGGATCCACCAGTGTCATTGAAAGGTGTGTTCTCTTTAGAGACCACACATAGATCCACTAGTGTCATTGCATGTGTGTTCTTTTTACTAACAACAACCAGAGTCATTTCATGTGTGTTCTTTTCACAATCCACCTATGGATCCACCAGTGTCATTGCATCTGTGTTCTCTTCAGGGACCACACATGGATCCACCAGTGTCATTGCATGTGTGTTCTTTTTACTAATAACAACTAGAGTCATTTCATGACTATTCTTTTCACATACCACATATGGATCCACCAGTGTCATTGAAATGTGTGTTCTCTTTAGAGACCACACATGGATCCTGATGTCATTGCATGTGTGTTCTTTTTACTAACAACAACCAGAGTCATTGCATGTGTGTTCTTTTCACAATCCACCTATGGATCCACCATTGTTAATGCATGTGTGTTCTTCTCATTAACCACAGCCTTAGTCATGAGTGTTCTTTTCACAGACCACATATGGAACCACCATTGTCATTGCATGTGTGTTCTTTTTACTAACAACAACTGGAGTCATTTCATGACTATTCTTTTCAAATACCACATATGGATCCACCAGTGTCATTGAAATGTGTGTTCTCTTCAGAGACCACACATGGATCCACCAGTGTCATTGCATGTGTGTTATTTTTACTAACAACCAGAGTCATTGCATGTGTGTTCTTTTCACAATCCACCTATGGATCCACCAGTGTCATTGCATGTGTGTTCTTCTCATTAACCACAGCCAGAGTCATTGCATGTGTGTTCTTTTCACATGCCACATATGGAACCACCAGTATCATTGCATGTGTGCTCTTTTTGCTAACAACAACTAAAGTCATTTCATGACTATTCTTTTCACATACCACATATGGATCCACTAGTGTCATTGAAAGGTGTGTTCTCTTTGGAGACCACACATAGATCCACTAGTGTCATTGTATGTGTGTTCTTTTTACTAACAACAACCAGAGTCATTTCATGTGTATTCTTTTCACAATCCACCTATGGATCCACAAGTGTCATTGCATGTGTGTTCTCTTCAGAGACCACACATGGATCCACCAGTGTCATTGCATGTGTGTACTTTTTACTAACAACAACCAGAGTCATTGCATGTGTGTTCTTTTCACAATCCACCTATGGATCCACCAGTGTCATTGCATGTGTGTTCTTCTCATTAACCACAACCTTAGTCATTGCATGTGTGTTCTTTTCACATACCACATATGGAACCACCATTGTCATTGCATGTGTGTTCTTTTTACTAACAACAACTGGAGTCATTTCATGACTATTCTTTTCACATACCACATATGGATCCACCAGTGTCATTGAAATGTGTGTTCTCTTCAGAGACCACATGGATCCTGATGTTATTGCATGCGTGTTCTTTTTACGAACAACAACCAGAGTCATTGCATGTTTGTTCTTTTCACAATCCACCTATGGATCCACCAGTGTCATTGCATGTGTGTTCTTCTCATTAACCACATCTAGAGTCATTGCATCTGTGTTCTTTTCACAGACCACATATGGAACCACAAGTGTCATTGCATGTGTGTTTTTTTACTAACAACAACTGGAGTCATTTCATGACTATTCTTTTCACATACCACATATGGATCCACCAGTGTCATTGAAATGTGTTCTCTTCAGAGACCACACATGGATCCACCAGTGTCATTGCATGTGTGTTATTTTTACTAACAACCAGAGTCATTGCATGTGTGTTCTTTTCACAATCCACCTATGGATCCACCAGTGTCATTGCATGTGTGTTCTTCTCATTAACCATAGCCAGAGTCATTGCATGTGTGTTCTTTTCACATGCCACATATGGAACCACCAGTGTCATTGCATGTGTGCTCTTTTTGCTAACAACAACTGAAGTCATTTCATGACTATTCTTTTCACATACCACATATGGATCCACTAGTGTCATTGAAAGGTGTGTTCTCTTTGGAGACCACACATAGATCCACTAGTGTCATTGTATGTGTGTTCTTTTTACTAACAACAACCAGAGTCATTTCATGTGTATTCTTTTCACAATCCACCTATGGATCCACAAGTGTCATTGCATGTGTGTTCTCTTCAGAGACCACACATGGATCCACCAGTGTCATTGCATGTGTGTACTTTTTACTAACAACAACCAGAGTCATTGCATGTGTGTTCTTTTCACAATCCACCTATGGATCCACCAGTGTCATTGCATGTGTGTTCTTCTCATTAACCACAACCTTAGTCATTGCATGTGTGTTCTTTTCACGGACCACATATGGAACCACCATTGTCATTGCATGTGTGTTCTTTTTACTAACAACAACTGGAGTAATTTCATGACTATTCTTTTCACATACCACATATGGATCCACCAGTGTCATTGAAATGTGTGTTCTCTTGAGAGACCACACATGGATCCACCAGTGTTATTGCATGCGTGTTCTTTTTACGAACAACAACCAGAGTCATTGCATGTTTGTTATTTTCACAATCCACCTATGGATCCATCAGTGTCATTGCATGTGTGTTCTTCTCATTAACCACATCTAGAGTCATTGCATGTGTGTTCTTTTCACAGACCACATATGGAACCACAAGTGTCATTGCATGTGTGCTCTTTTTACTAACAACAACTGGAGTCATTTCATGACTATTCTTTTCACATACCACATACGGATCCACCAGTGTAATTGAAAGGTGTGTTCTCTTCAGAGACCACACATAGATCCACTAGTGTCATTGCATGTGTGTTCTTTCTACTAACAACAACCATAGTCATTTCATATGTGTTCTTTTCACAATCCACAGATGGATCAAACAGTGTCATTGCATGTGTGTTCTTCTCATTAACCACAGCTAGAATCATTGCATATGTGTTGTTTTCACAAACCACGTATGGAACCACCAGTGTCATTGCATGTGTGCTCTTTTTACTAACAACAACTGAAGTCATTTCATGACTATTCTTTTCACATACCACATATGGATCCACCAGTGTCATTGAAAGGTGTGTTCTCTTTAGAGACCACACGTAGATCCACTAGTGTCATTGCATGTGTGTTCTTTTTACTAACAACAACCAGAGTCATTTCATGTGTGTTCTTTTCACAATCCACCTATGGATCCACCAGTGTCATTGCATGTGTGTTCTCTTCAGGGACCACACATGGATCCACCAGTGTCATTGCATGTGTGTTCTTTTTACTAACAACAACTAGAGTCATTTCATAACTATTCTTTTCACATACCACATATGGATCCACCAGTGTCATTGAAATGTGTGTTCTCTTCAGAGACCACACATGGATCCACCAGTGTCATTGCATCTGTGTTCTTGTTACTAACAACAACCAGAGTCATTGCATGTGTGTTCTTTTCACAATCCACCTATGGATCCACCATTGTTAATGCATGTGTGTTCTTCTCATTAACCACAGCCTTAGTCATGAGTGTTCTTTTCACAGACCACATATGGAACCACCATTGTCATTGCATGTGTGTTCTTTTTACTAACAACAACCTGAGTCATTGCATGTGTGTTCTTTTCACAATCCACCTATGGATCCACCAGTGTCATTGCATGTGTGTTCTTCTCATTAACCACAACCTTAGTCATTGCATGTGTGTTCTTTTCATAGACCACATATGGAACCACCATTGTCATTGCATGTGTGTTCTTTTTACTAACAACAACTGGAGTCATTTCATGACTATTCTTTTCACATACCACATATGGATCCACCAGTGTCATTGAAATGTGTGTTCTCTTGAGAGACCACACATGGATCCACCAGTGTTATTGCATGCGTGTTCTTTTTACGAACAACAACCAGAGTCATTGCATGTTTGTTCTTTCTACTAACAACAACCATAGTCATTTCATATGTGTTCTTTTCACAATCCACAGATGGATCAAACAGTGTCATTGCATGTGTGTTCTTCTCATTAACCACAGCTAGAATCATTGCATATGTGTTCTTTTCACAGACCACGTATGGAACCACCAGTGTCATTGCATGTGTGCTCTTTTTACTAACAACAACTGAAGTCATTTCATGACTATTCTTTTCACATACCACATATGGATCCACCAGTGTCATTGAAAGGTGTGTTCTCTTTAGAGACCACACATAGATCCACTAGTGTCATTGCATGTGTGTTCTTTTTACTAACAACAACCAGAGTCATTTCATGTGTGTTCTTTTCACAATCCACCTATGGATCCACCAGTGTCATTGCATGTGTGTTCTCTTCAGGGACCACACATGGATCCACCAGTGTCATTGCATGTGTGTTCTTTTTACTAACAACAACTGGAGTCATTTCATGACTATTCTTTTCACATACCACATATGGATCCACCAGTGTCATTGAAATGTGTGTTCTCTTCAGAGACCACACATGGATCCACCAGTGTTATTGCATGCGTGTTCTTTTTACGAACAACAACCAGAGTCATTGCATGTTTGTTCTTTTCACAATCCACCTATGGATCCACCAGTGTCATTGCATGTGTGTTCTTCTCATTAACCACATCTAGAGTCATTGCATGTGTGTTCTTTTCACATACCACATATGGAACCACAAGTGTCATTGCATGTGTGTTCTTTTTACTAACAACAACTGGAGTCATTTCATGACTATTCTTTTCACATACCACATATGGATCCACCAGTGTCATTGAAATGTGTGTTCTCTTCAGAGACCACACATGGATCCACCAGTGTCATTGCATGTGTGTTATTTTTACTAACAACCAGAGTTTTTCACAATCCACCTATGGATCCACCAGTGTCATTGCATGTGTGTTCTTCTCATTAACCACAGCCAGAGTCATTGCATGTGTGTTCTTTTCACATGCCACATATGGAACCACCAGTGTCATTGCATGTGTGCTCTTTTTGCTAACAACAACTGAAGTCATTTCATGACTATTCTTTTCACATACCACATATGGATCCACTAGTGTCATTGAAAGGTGTGTTCTCTTTGGAGACCACACATAGATCCACTAGTGTCATTGTATGTGTGTTCTTTTTACTAACAATAACCAGAGTCATTTCATGTGTATTCTTTTCACAATCCACCTATGGATCCACAAGTGTCATTGCATGTGTGTTCTCTTCAGAGACCACACATGGATCCACCAGTGTCATTGCATGTGTGTACTTTTTACTAACAACAACCAGATTCATTGCATGTGTGTTCTTTTCACAATCCACCTATGGATCCACCAGTGTCATTGCATGTGTGTTCTTCTCATTAACCACAACCTTAGTCATTGCATGTGTGTTCTTTTCACAGACCACATATGGAACCACCATTGTCATTGCATGTGTGTTCTTTTTACTAACAACAACTGGAGTCATTTCATGACTATTCTTTTCACATACCACATATGGATCCACCAGTGTCATTGAAATGTGTGTTCTCTTCAGAGACCACACATGGATCCACCAGTGTTATTGCATGCGTGTTCTTTTTACGAACAACAACCAGAGTCATTGCATGTTTGTTTTTTTCACAATCCACCTATGGATCCACCAGTGTCATTGCATGTGTGTTCTTCTCATTAACCACATCTAGAGTCATTGCATGTGTGTTCTTTTCACAGACCACATATGGAACCACAAGTGTCATTGCATGTGTGCTCTTTTTACTAACAACAACTGGAGTCATTTCATGACTATTCTTTTCACATACCACATACGGATCCACCAGTGTAATTGAAAGGTGTGTTCTCTTCAGAGACCACACATAGATCCACTAGTGTCATTGCATGTGTGTTCTTTCTACTAACAACAACCATAGTCATTTCATATGTGTTCTTTTCACAATCCACAGATGGATCAAACAGTGTCATTGCATGTGTGTTCTTCTCATTAACCACAGCTAGAATCATTGCATATGTGTTCTTTTCACAGACCACGTATGGAACCACCAGTGTCATTGCATGTGTGCTCTTTTTACTAACAACAACTGAAGTCATTTCATGACTATTCTTTTCACATACCACATATGGATCCACCAGTGTCATTGAAAGGTGTGTTCTCTTTAGAGACCACACATAGATCCACTAGTGTCATTGCATGTGTGTTCTTTTTACTAACAACAACCAGAGTCATTTCATGTGTGTTCTTTTCACAATCCACCTATGGATCCACCAGTGTCATTGCATGTGTGTTCTATTCAGGGACCACACATGGTCCTGATGTCATTGCATGTGTGTTCTTTTTACTAACAACTAGAGTCATTTCATGACTATTCTTTTCACATACCACATATGGATCCACAGTGTCATTGAAATGTGTGTTCTCTTCAGAGACCACACATGGATCCACCAGTGTCATTGCATGTGTGTTCTTTTTACTAACAACAACCAGAGTCATTGCATGTGTGTTCTTTTTACTAACAACAACCAGAGTCATGGCATGTGTGTTCTTTTCACAATCCACCTATGGATCCACCATTGTTATTGCATGTGTGTTCTTCTCATTAACCACAGCCTTAGTCATTGCATGTGTGTTCTTTTCACAAACCACATATGGAACCACCATTGTCATTGCATGTGTGTTCTTTTTACTAACAACAACTGGAGTCATTTCATGACTATTCTTTTCGCATACCACATATGGATCCACCAGTGTCATTGAAATGTGTGTTCTCTTCAGAGACCACACATGGATCCACCAGTGTCATTGCATGTGTGTTCTTTTTACTACAACAACCAGAGTCATTGCATGTGTGTTCTTTTCACAATCCACCTATGGATCCACCAGTGTCATTGCATGTGTGTTCTTCTCATTAACCACAGCCTTAGTCATTGCATGTGTGTTCTTTTCACAAACCACATATGGAACCACCAGTGTCATTGCATGTGTGCTCTTTTTACTAACAACAACTGAAGTCATTTCATGACTATTCTTTTCACATACCACATATGGATCCACCAGTGTCATTGAAAGGTGTGTTCTCTTTAGAGACCACACATAGATCCACTCGTGTCATTCCATGTGTGTTCTTTTTACTAACAACAACAAGTGTCATTCCATGTGTGTTCTTTTTACTAACAACAACCAGAGTCATTGCATGTGTGTTCTCATCAAAGACCACACATGGATCCACCAGTGTCATTGCATGTGTGTTCTTTTTACTAACAACAACTGAAGTCATTTCATGACTATTCTTTTCACATACCACATATGGATCCACCAGTGTCATTGAAATGTGTGTTCTCTCCAGAGACCACACATGGATCCACCAGTGTCATTGCATGTGTGTTCTTTTTACTAACAACAACCAGAGTCATTGCATGTGTGTTCTTTTCACAATCCACCTATGGATCCACCATTGTTATTGCATGTGTGTTCTTCTCATTAACCATAGCCTTAGTCATGAGTGTTCTTTTCACAGACCATATATGGAACCACCATTGTCATTGCATGTGTGTTCTTTTTACTAACAACAACTGGAGTCATTTCATGACTATTCTTTTCACATACCACATATGGATCCACCAGTGTCATTGAAATGTGTGTTCTATTCAGAGACCACACATGGATCCACCAGTGTTATTGCATGCGTGTTCTTTTTACGAACAACAACCAGAGTCATTGCATGTTTGTTCTTTTCACAATCCACCTATGGATCCACTAGTGTCATTGCATGTGTGTTCTTCTCATTAACCACATCTAGAGTCATTGCATGTGTGTTCTTTTCATAGACCACATATGGAACCACCATTGTCATTGCATGTGTGTTGTTTTTACTAACAACAACTGGAGTCATTTCATGACTATTCTTTTCACATACCACATATGGATCCACCAGTGTCATTGAAATGTGTGTTCTCTTCAGAGACCACACATGGATCCACCAGTGTCATTGCATGTGTGTTATTTTTACTAACAAACAGAGTCATTGCATGTGTGTTCTTTTCACAATCCACCTATGGATCCACCAGTGTCATTGCATGTGTGTTCTTCTCATTAACCACAGCCAGAGTCATTGCATGTGTGTTCTTTTCACATGCCACATATGGAACCACAAGTGTCATTGCATGTGTGCTCTTTTTGCTAACAACAACTGAAGTCATTTCATGACTATTCTTTTCACATACCACATATGGATCCACTAGTGTCATTGAAAGGTGTGTTCTCTTTGGAGACCACACATAGATCCACTAGTGTCATTGTATGTGTGTTCTTTTTACTAACAACAACCAGAGTCATTTCATGTGTATTCTTTTCACAATCCACCTATGGATCCACAAGTGTCATTGCATGTGTGTTCTCTTCAGAGACCACACATGGATCCACCAGTGTCATTGCATGTGTGTACTTTTTACTAACAACAACCAGAGTCATTGCATGTGTGTTCTTTTCACAATCCACCTATGGATCCACCAGTGTCATTGCATGTGTGTTCTTCTCATTAACCACAACCTTAGTCATTGCATGTGTGTTCTTTTCACAGACCACATATGGAACCACCATTGTCATTGCATGTGTGTTCTTTTTACTAACAACAACTGGAGTCATTTCATGACTATTCTTTTCACATACCACATATGGATCCACCAGTGTCATTTCATGTGTGTTCTCTTCAGAGACCACATATGGATCCACCAATGTAATTGCATGTGTGTTCTTTTTACTAACAACAACTAGAGTCATTTCATGACTATTCTTTTCACATACCATATATGGATCAACCAGTGTCATTGAAATGTGTGTTCTCTTCAGAGACCACACATGGATCCACCAGTGTCATTGCATGTGTGTTCTTTCTACTAACAACAACCATAGTCATTTCATATGTGTTCTTTTCACAATCCACAGATGGATCAAACAGTGTCATTGCATGTGTGTTCTTCTCATTAACCACAGCTAGAATCATTGCATATGTGTTCTTTTCACAGACCACGTATGGAACCACCAGTGTCATTGCATGTGTGCTCTTTTTACTAACAACAACTGAAGTCATTTCATGACTATTCTTTTCACATACCACATATGGATCCACCAGTGTCATTGAAAGGTGTGTTCTCTTTAGAGACCACACATAGATCCACTAGTGTCATTGCATGTGTGTTCTTTTTACTAACAACAACCAGAGTCATTTCATGTGTGTTCTTTTCACAATCCACCTATGGATCCACCAGTGTCATTGCATCTGTGTTCTCTTCAGGGACCACACATGGATCCACCAGTGTCATTGCATGTGTGTTCTTTTTACTAACAACAACTAGAGTCATTTCATGACTATTCTTTTCACATACCACATATGGATCCACCAGTGTCATTGAAATGTGTGTTCTCTTTAGAGACCACACATGGATCCACCAGTGTCATTGCATGTGTGTTCTTTTTACTAACAACAACCAGAGTCATTGCATGTGTGTTCTTTTCACAATCCACCTATGGATCCACCATTGTTAATGCATGTGTGTTCTTCTCATTAACCACAGCCTTAGTCATGAGTGTTCTTTTCACAGACCACATATGGAACCACCATTGTCATTGCATGTGTGTTCTTTTTACTAACAACAACCTGAGTCATTGCATGTGTGTTCTTTTCACAATCCACCTATGGATCCACCAGTGTCATTGCATGTGTGTTCTTCTCATTAACCACAACCTTAGTCATTGCATGTGTGTTCTTTTCACAGACCACATATGGAACCACCATTGTCATTGCATGTGTGTTCTTTTTACTAACAACAACTGGAGTCATTTCATGACTATTCTTTTCACATACCACATATGGATCCACCAGTGTCATTGAAATGTGTGTTCTCTTCAGAGACCACACATGGATCCACCAGTGTTATTGCATGCGTGTTCTTTTTACGAACAACAACCAGAGTCATTGCATGTTTGTTCTTTTCACAATCCACCTATGGATCCACCAGTGTCATTGCATGTGTGTTCTTCTCATTAACCACATCTAGAGTCATTGCATGTGTGTTCTTTTCACAGACCACATATGGAACCACAAGTGTCATTGCATGTGTGCTCTTTTACTAACAACAAGGAGTCATTTCATGACTATTCTTTTCACATACCACATACGGATCCACCTGTAATTGAAAGGTGTTCTCTTCAGAGACCACACATAGATCCACTAGTGTCATTGCATGTGTGTTCTTTCTACTAACAACAACCATAGTCATTTCATTTGTGTTCTTTTCACAATCCACAGATGGATCAAACAGTGTCATTGCATGTGTTCTTCTCATTAACCATAGCTAGAATCATTGCATATGTGTTCTTTTCACAGACCACGTATGGAACCACCAGTGTCATTGCATGTGTGCTCTTTTTACTAACAACAACTGAAGTCATTTCATGACTATTCTTTTCACATACCACATATGGATCCACCAGTGTCATTGAAAGGTGTGTTCTCTTTAGAGACCACACATAGATCCACTAGTGTCATTGCATGTGTGTTCTTTTACTAACAACCAGAGTCATTTCATGTGTGTTCTTTTCACAATCCACCTATGGATCCACCAGTGTCATTGCATATGTTCTCTTGAGGACCACACATGGATCCACCAGTGTCATTGCATGTGTGTTCTTTTTACTAACAACAACTAGAGTCATTTCATGACTATTCTTTTCACATACCACATATGGATCCACCAGTGTCATTGAAATGTGTGTTCTCTTTAGAGACCACACATGGATCCACCAGTGTCATTGCATGTGTGTTCTTTTTACTAACAACAACCAGAGTCATTGCATGTGTGTTCTTTTCACAATCCACCTATGGATCCACCATTGTTAATGCATGTGTGTTCTTCTCATTAACCACAGCCTTAGTCATGAGTGTTCTTTTCACAGACCACATATGGAACCACCAGTGGCATTGCATGTGTGGTCTTTTACTAACAACTGAGTCATTTCATGACTATTCTTTTCAAATACCACATATGGATCCACCAGTGTCATTGAAATGTGTGTTCTCTTCAGAGACCACACATGGATCCACCAGTGTCATTGCATGTGTGTTATTTTTACTAACAACCAGAGTCATTGCATGTGTGTTCTTTTCACAATCCACCTATGGATCCACCAGTGTCATTGCATGTGTGTTCTTCTCATTAACCACAGCCAGAGTCATTGCATGTGTGTTCTTTTCACATGCCACATATGGAACCACCAGTATCATTGCATGTGTGCTCTTTTTGCTAACAACAACTAAAGTCATTTCATGACTATTCTTTTCACATACCACATATGGATCCACTAGTGTCATTGAAAGGTGTGTTCTCTTTGGAGACCACACATAGATCCACTAGTGTCATTGTATGTGTGTTCTTTTTACTAACAACAACCAGTCATTTCATGTGTATTCTTTTCACAATCCACCTATGGATCCACAAGTGTCATTGCATGTGTGTTCTATTCAGAGACCACACATGGATCCACCAGTGTCATTGCATGTGTGTACTTTTTACTAACAACAACCAGAGTCATTGCATGTGTGTTCTTTTCACAATCCACCTATGGATCCACCAGTGTCATTGCATGTGTGTTCTTCTCATTAACCACAACCTTAGTCATTGCATGTGTGTTCTTTTCACATACCACATATGGAACCACCATTGTCATTGCATGTGTGTTCTTTTTACTAACAACAACTGGAGTCATTTCATGACTATTCTTTTCACATACCACATATGGATCCACCAGTGTCATTGAAATGTGTGTTCTCTTCAGAGACCACACATGGATCCACCAGTGTTATTGCATGCGTGTTCTTTTTACGAACAACAACCAGAGTCATTGCATGTTTGTTCTTTTCACAATCCACCTATGGATCCACCAGTGTCATTGCATGTGTGTTCTTCTCATTAACCACATCTAGAGTCATTGCATCTGTGTTCTTTTCACAGACCACATATGGAACCACAAGTGTCATTGCATGTCTGTTTTTTTACTAACAACAACTGGAGTCATTTCATGACTATTCTTTTCACATACCACATATGGATCCACCAGTGTCATTGAAATGTGTGTTCTCTTCAGAGACCACACATGGATCCACCAGTGTCATTGCATGTGTGTTATTTTTACTAACAACCAGAGTCATTGCATGTGTGTTCTTTTCACAATCCACCTATGGATCCACCAGTGTCATTGCATGTGTGTTCTTCTCATTAACCATAGCCAGAGTCATTGCATGTGTGTTCTTTTCACATGCCACATATGGAACCACCAGTGTCATTGCATGTGTGCTCTTTTTGCTAACAACAACTGAAGTCATTTCATGACTATTCTTTTCACATACCACATATGGATCCACTAGTGTCATTGAAAGGTGTGTTCTCTTTGGAGACCACACATAGATCCACTAGTGTCATTGTATGTGTGTTCTTTTTACTAACAACAACCAGAGTCATTTCATGTGTATTCTTTTCACAATCCACCTATGGATCCACAAGTGTCATTGCATGTGTGTTCTCTTCAGAGACCACACATGGATCCACCAGTGTCATTGCATGTGTGTACTTTTTACTAACAACAACCAGAGTCATTGCATGTGTGTTCTTTTCACAATCCACCTATGGATCCACCAGTGTCATTGCATGTGTGTTCTTCTCATTAACCACAACCTTAGTCATTGCATGTGTGTTCTTTTCACGGACCACATATGGAACCACCATTGTCATTGCATGTGTGTTCTTTTTACTAACAACAACTGGAGTAATTTCATGACTATTCTTTTCACATACCACATATGGATCCACCAGTGTCATTGAAATGTGTGTTCTCTTGAGAGACCACACATGGATCCACCAGTGTTATTGCATGCGTGTTCTTTTTACGAACAACAACCAGAGTCATTGCATGTTTGTTATTTTCACAATCCACCTATGGATCCACCAGTGTCATTGCATGTGTGTTCTTCTCATTAACCACATCTAGAGTCATTGCATGTGTGTTCTTTTCACAGACCACATATGGAACCACAAGTGTCATTGCATGTGTGCTCTTTTTACTAACAACAACTGGAGTCATTTCATGACTATTCTTTTCACATACCACATACGGATCCACCAGTGTAATTGAAAGGTGTGTTCTCTTCAGAGACCACACATAGATCCACTAGTGTCATTGCATGTGTGTTCTTTCTACTAACAACAACCATAGTCATTTCATATGTGTTCTTTTCACAATCCACAGATGGATCAAACAGTGTCATTGCATGTGTGTTCTTCTCATTAACCACAGCTAGAATCATTGCATATGTGTTGTTTTCACAGACCACGTATGGAACCACCAGTGTCATTGCATGTGTGCTCTTTTTACTAACAACTGAAGTCATTTCATGACTATTCTTTTCACATACCACATATGGATCCACCAGTGTCATTGAAAGGTGTGTTCTCTTTAGAGACCACACGTAGATCCACTAGTGTCATTGCATGTGTGTTATTTTTACTAACAACAACCAGAGTCATTTCATGTGTGTTCTTTTCACAATCCACCTATGGATCCACCAGTGTCATTGCATGTGTGTTCTCTTCAGGGACCACACATGGATCCACCAGTGTCATTGCATGTGTGTTCTTTTTACTAACAACAACTAGAGTCATTTCATAACTATTCTTTTCACATACCACATATGGATCCACCAGTGTCATTGAAATGTGTGTTCTCTTCAGAGACCACACATGGATCCACCAGTGTCATTGCATCTGTGTTCTTGTTACTAACAACAACCAGAGTCATTGCATGTGTGTTCTTTTCACAATCCACCTATGGATCCACCATTGTTATTGCATGTGTGTTCTTCACATTAACCACAGCCTTAGTCATGAGTGTTCTTTTCACAGACCACATATGGAACCACCATTGTCATTGCATGTGTGTTCTTTTTACTAACAACAACTGGAGTCATTTCATGACTATTCTTTTCACATACCACATATGGATCCACCAGTGTCATTGAAATGTGTGTTCTCTTCAGAGACCACACATGGATCCACCAGTGTCATTGCATGTGTGTTCTTTTTACTACAACAACCAGAGTCATTGCATGTTTGTTCTTTTCACAATCCACCTATGGATCCACCAGTGTCATTGCATGTGTGTTCTTCTCATTAACCACAGCCTTAGTCATTGCATGTGTGTTCATTTCACAGACCACATATGGAACCACCAGTGTCATTGCATGTGTTCTCTTTTTACTAACAACAACTGAAGTCATTTTATGACTATTCTTTTCACATACCACATATGGATCCAACAGTGTCATTGAAATGTGTGTTCTCTTCAGAGACCACACATGGATCCACCAGTGTCATTGCATGTGTGTTATTTTTACTAACAACCAGAGTCATTGCATGTGTGTTCTTTTCACAATCCACCTATGGATCCACCAGTGTCATTGCATGTGTGTTCTTCTCATTAACCACAGCCAGAGTCATTGCATGTGTGTTCTTTTCACATGCCACATATGGAACCACCAGTGTCATTGCATGTGTGCTCTTTTTGCTAACAACAACTGAAGTCATTTCATGACTATTCTTTTCACATACCACATATGGATCCACCAGTGTCATTGAAAGGTGTGTTCTCTTTGGAGACCACACATAGATCCACTAGTGTCATTGTATGTGTGTTCTTTTTACTAACAACAACCAGAGTCATTTCATGTGTATTCTTTTCACAATCCACCTATGGATCCACAAGTGTCCTTGCATGTGTGTTCTCTTCAGAGACAACACATGGATCCACCAGTGTCATTGCATGTGTGTACTTTTTACTAACAACAACCAGAGTCATTGCATGTGTGTTCTTTTCACAATCCACCTATGGATCCACCAGTGTCATTGCATGTGTGTTCTTTTTACTAACAACAACTAGAGTCATTTCATGACTATTCTTTTCACATACTACATATGGATCCACCAGTGTCATTGAAATGTGTGTTCTCTTCAGAGACCACACATGGATCCACCAGTGTCATTGCATGTGTGTTCTTTTTACTAACAACAACCGGAGTCATTGCATGTGTGTTCTTTTCACAATCCACCGATGGATCCACAAGTTTCATTGCATGTGTGTTCTCTTAAGAGACCACACATGGATCCACCAATGTAATTGCATGTGTGTTCTTTTTACTAACAATAACTGGAGTTATTTCATGACTATTCTTTTCACATACCACATAAGGATCCACTAGTGTCAATGAAATGTGTGTTCTCTTCAAAGACCACACAAGGATCCACCAGTGTCATTGCATGTGTGTTCTTTTTACTAACAACAACCAGAGTATTGCATGTGTGTTCTTTTCACAATCCACCTATGGATCCACTAGTGTCATTGCATGTGTGTTCTTCTCATTAACCACAGCTAGAGTCATTGCATGTGTGTTCTCTTTAGAGACCACACATGGATCCACCAGTGTCATTGCATGTGTGTTCTTTTTACTAACAACAACAGGAGTCATTTCATGACTATTCTTTTCACATACAACATATGGATCCACTAGTGTCATTGGAATGTGTGTTCCCTTCAGAGACCACACATGGATCCACCAGTGTCATTGCATGTGTGTTCCTTTTACAAACAACAACCAGAGTCATTGCATGTGTGTTCTTTTCATAATCCACCTATGGATCCACCAGTGTCATTGCATGTGTGTTCTTCTCATTAAACACGGCCTGAGTCAATGCATGTGTGTTATCTTCAGAGACCACACATGGATCCACCATTGTCATTGCATGTGTGTTCTTTCCACTAAAACAATTGGAGTCATTTCATGACTATTCTTTTCACATACTACATATGGATCCACTAGTGTCATTGAAATGTGTGTTCTCTTCAGAGACCACACATGGATCCACTAGTGTCATTGCATGTGTGTTCTTTTTACTAACAATAACTAGAGTCATTGCATGTGTGTTCTTTTCACAATCCACCTATGGATCTACCAGTGTCATTGCATGTGTGTTCTTCTCATTAACCATAGCCTTAGTCATTGCATGTGTGTTGTTTTCACAGACCACATATGGAACCACCATTGTCATTGCATGTGTGTTCTTTTTACTAACAACAACTGGAGTCATTTCATGACTATTCTTTTCACATACCATATATGGATCAACCAGTGTCATTGAAATGTGTGTTCTCTTCAGAGACCACACATGGATCCACTAGTGTCATTGCATGTGTGTTCTTTTTCTAACAACAACCAGAGTCATTGCACGTGTGTTGTTTTCACAATCCACCTATGGATCCACCAGTTTCATTGCATGTGTGTTCTTCTCATTAACCACAGCTAGATTCATTTCATGTGTGTTCTCTTCAGAGACCACACATGGATCCACCAGTGTCACTGCATGTGTGTTCATTTTACTAACAACAACCAAAGTCATTGCATGTGTGTTCTTTTCACAATCCACCGATGGATCCACCAGTGTCATTGCATGTGTGTTCTCTTCAGAGACCACATATGGATCCACCAATGTAATTGCATGTGTGTTCTTTTTACTAACAACAACTAGAGTTATTTCATGACTATTCTTTTCACATACCACATATGGATCCGCTGGTGTCATTGAAATGTGTGTTCTCTTCATAGACCACACATGGATCCACCGATGTCATTGCATGTGTGTTCTTTTTACTAACAACTACCAGAGTCATTGCATGTGTGTTCTTTTCACAATCCACCTATGGATCCACCAGTGTCATTGCATGTGTGTTCTTCTCATTAACCACGGCCTTAGTCAATGCATGTGTGTTATCTTTAGAGACCACACATGGATCCACCAGTGTCATTGCATGTGTCTTCTTTCTACTAAAACAATTGGAGTCATTTCATGACTATTCTTTTCACATACCACATATGGATCCACCAGTGTCTATGAAATGTGTGTTCTTTTTAGAGACCACACATGGATCCACTAGTGTCATTACATGTGTGTTCTTTTTACTAACAACAACTAGAGTCATTGCATGTGTGTTCTTTTCACAATCCACCTATGGATCCACCAGTATCATTGCATGTGTGTTCTTCTCATTAACCCTATCTAGAGTCATTGCATGTGTGTTCTTTTCAGAGACCACACATGGATCCACCAGTGTTATTGCATGTGTGTTCTTTTTACTAACAACAACTAGAGTCATTTCATGACTATTCTTTTCACATACCATATATGGATCAACCAGTGTCATTGAAATGTGTGTTCTCTTCAGAGACCACACATGGATCCACTAGTGTGATTGCATGTGTGTTCTTTTTACTAACAACAACCAGAGTCATTGCACGTGTGTTCTTTTCACAATCCACCTATGGATCCACCAGTGTCATTGCATG
The DNA here is from genome assembly GCA_023614405.1 of Avena insularis. Lineage (NCBI taxonomy): Eukaryota > Viridiplantae > Streptophyta > Magnoliopsida > Poales > Poaceae > Avena > Avena insularis. The sequence goes on along the minus strand of CM042690.1, from coordinate 326,585,823 downwards.
TGTGTTCTTCTCGTTAACCACAGCTAGAGTTATTGCATGTGTGTTATCTTGAGAGACCACACATTGATCCACCAGTGTCATTGCATGTGTGTTCTTTTTACTAACAACGACTGGAGTCATTTCATGACTATTCTTTTCACATACCACATATGGATCCACCAGTGTCATTGAAATGTGTGTTCTCTTCATAGACCACACATGGATCCACCACTGTCATTACATGTGTGTTCATTTTACTAACAACAACCAGAGTCATTGCATGTGTGTTCATTTTACTAATAACAACCAGAGTCATTGCATGTGTGTTCTTTTCACAATCCACCGATGGATCCACCAGTGTCATTGCATGTGTGTTCTCTTCAGAGACCACATATGGATCCACCAATGTAATTGCATGTGTGTTCTTTTTACTAAGAACAACTAGAGTTATTTCATGACTATTCTTTTCACATACCACATATGGATCCACTAGTGTCATTCAAATGTGTGTTCTCTTCAGAGACCACACATGGATCCACCAGTGTCATTGCATGTGTGTTCTTTTTACTAACAACAACCAGAGTCATTGCATGTGTGTTCTTTTCACAATCCACTTATGGATCCACTAGTGTCATTGCATGTGTATTCTTTTCACAATCCACTTATGGATCCACTAGTGTCATTGCATGTGTTCTTCTCATTAACCATAGCTAGAGTCATTGCATGTGTGTTCTTTTTACTAACAACAACTAGAGTCATTTCATGACTATTCTTTTCACATAGCACATATGGATCCACCAGTGTCATTGAAATGTGTGTTCTCTTCAGATACCACACATGGATCCACAAGTGTCATTGCATGTGTGTTCTTTTTACTAACAACAACCAGAGGCATTGCATGTGTGTTCTTTTTACTAACAACAACCGAAGTCATTGCATGTGTGTTCTTTTCACAATCCACCGATGGATCCACAAGTTTCATTGCATGTGTCTTCTCTTAAGAGACCACACATGGATCCACCAATGTAATTGCATGTGTGTTCTTTTTACTAACAATAACTGGAGTTATTTCATGACTATTCTTTTCACATACCACATAAGGATCCACTAGTGTCATTGAAATTTGTGTTCTCTTCAAAGACCACACAAGGATCCACCAGTGTCATTGCATGTGTGTTCTTTTTACTAACAACAACCAGAGTATTGCATGTGTGTTCTTTTCACAATCCACCTATGGATCCACTAGTGTCATTGCATGTGTGTTCTTCTCATTAACCACAGCTAGAGTCATTGCATGTGTGTTCTCTTTAGAGACCACACATGGATCCACCAGTGTCATTGCATGTGTGTTCTTTTTACTAACAACAACAGGAGTCATTTCATGACTATTCTTTTCACATACAACATATGGATCCACTAGTGTCATTGGAATGTGTGTTCCCTTCAGATACCACACATGGATCCACCAGTGTCATTGCATGTGTGTTCCTTTTACAAACAACAACCAGAGTCATTGCATGTGTGTTCTTTTCATAATCCACCTATGGATCCACCAGTGTCATTGCATGTGTGTTCTTCTCATTAACCACGGCCTGAGTCAATGCATGTGTGTTATCTTCAGAGACCACACATGGATCCACCATTGTCATTGCATGTGTGTTCTTTCCACTAAAACAATTGGAGTCATTTCATGACTATTCTTTTCACATACTACATATGGATCCACTAGTGTCATTGAAATGTGTGTTCTCTTCAGAGACCACACATGGATCCACTAGTGTCATTGCATGTGTGTTCTTTTTACTAACAATAACTAGAGTCATTGCATGTGTGTTCTTTTCACAATCCACCTATGGATCTACCAGTGTCATTGCATGTGTGTTCTTCTCATTAACCATAGCCTTAGTCATTGCATGTGTGTTGTTTTCAGACCACATATGGAACCACCATTGTCATTGCATGTGTGTTCTTTTACTAACAACAACCGGAGTCATTTCATGACTATTCTTTTCACATACCATATATGGATCAACCAGTGTCATTGAAATGTGTGTTCTCTTCAGAGACCACACATGGATCCACCAGTGTCATTGCATGTGTGTTCTTTTCTAACAACAAGCAGAGTCATTGCATGTGTGTTGTTTTCACGATCCACCTATGGATCCACCAGTTTCATTGCATGTGTGTTCTTCTCATTAACCACATCTAGAGTCATTGCATGTGTGTTCTTTTCAGAAACCACACATGGATCAACCAGTGTAATTGCATGTGTGTTCTTTTTACTAACAACAACCAAAGTCATTGCATGTGTGTTCTTTTCACAATCCACCGATGGATCCACCAGTGTCATTGCATGTGTGTTCTGTTGAGAGACAACATAGGGATACACAAATGTAATTGCATGTGAGTTCTTTTTACTAACAACAACTAGAGTTATTTCATGACTATTCTTTTCACATACCACATATGGATCCACTGGTGTCATTGAAATGTGTGTTCTCTTCAGAGACCACACATGGATCCACCGATGTCATTGCATGTGTGTTCTTTTTACTAACAACTACCAGAGTCATTGCATGTGTGTTCTTTTCACAATCCACCTATGGATCCACCAGTGTCATTGCATGTGTGTTCTTCTCATTAACCACGGCCTTAGTCAATGCATGTGTGTTATCTTTAGAGACCACACATGGATCCACCAGTGTCATTGCATGTGTCTTATTTCTACTAAAACAATTGGAGTCATTTCATGACTATTCTTTTCACATACCACATATGGATCCACCAGTGTCTATGAAATGTGTGTTCTTTTTAGAGACCACACATGGATCCACTAGTGTCATTACATGTGTGTTCTTTTTACTAACAACAACCAGAGTCATTGCATGTGTGTTCTTTTCACAATCCACCTATGGATCCACCAGTATCATTGCATGTGTGTTCTTCTCATTAACCACAGCTAGATTCATTTCATGTGTGTTCTCCTCAGAGACCACACATGGATCCACCAGTGTCACTGCATGTGTGTTCATTTTACTAACAACAACCAAAGTCATTGCATGTGTGTTCTTTTCACAATCCACCGATGGATCCACCAGTGTCATTGCATGTGTGTTCTCTTCAGAGACCACATATGGATCCACCAATGTAATTGCATGTGTGTTCTTTTTACTAACAACAACTAGAGTTATTTCATGACTATTCTTTTCACATACCACATATGGATCCACTGGTGTCATTGAAATGTGTGTTCTCTTCAGAGACCACACATGGATCCACCGATGTCATTGCATGTGTGTTCTTTTTACTAACAACTACCAGAGTCATTGCATGTGTGTTCTTTTCACAATCCACCTATGGATCCACCAGTGTCATTGCATGTGTGTTCTTCTCATTAACCACGGCCTTAGTCAATGCATGTGTGTTATCTTTAGAGACCACACATGGATCCACCAGTGTCATTGCATGTGTCTTCTTTCTACTAAAACAATTGGAGTCATTTCATGACTATTCTTTTCACATACCACATATGGATCCACCAGTGTCTATGAAATGTGTGTTCTTTTTAGAGACCACACATGGATCCACTAGTGTCATTACATGTGTGTTCTTTTTACTAACAACAACTAGAGTCATTGCATGTGTGTTCTTTTCACAATCCACCTATGGATCCACCAGTATCATTGCATGTGTGTTCTTCTCATTAACCCTATCTAGAGTCATTGCATGTGTGTTCTTTTCAGAGACCACACATGGATCCACCAGTGTTATTGCATGTGTGTTCTTTTTACTAACAACAACTAGAGTCATTTCATGACTATTCTTTTCACATACCATATATGGATCAACCAGTGTCATTGAAATGTGTGTTCTCTTCAGAGACCACACATGGATCCACTAGTGTGATTGCATGTGTGTTCTTTTTACTAACAACAACCAGAGTCATTGCACGCGTGTTCTTTTCACAATCCACCTATGGATCCACCAGTGTCATTGCATGTGTGTTCTTCTCGTTAACCACAGCTAGAGTTATTGCATGTGTGTTATCTTGAGAGACCACACATGGATCCACCAGTGTCATTGCATGTGTGTTCTTTTTACTAACAACAATTGGAGTCATTTCATGACTATTCTTTTCACATACCACATATGGATCCACCAGTGTCATTGAAATGTGTGTTCTCTTCATAGACCACACATGGATCCACCACTGTCATTGCATGTGTGTTCATTTTACTAACAACAACCAGAGTCATTGCATGTGTGTTCATTTTACTAACAACAACCAGAGTCATTGCATTTGTGTTCTTTTCACAATCCACCGATGGATCCACCAGTGTCATTGCATGTGTGTTCTCTTCAGAGACCACACATGGATCCACCAATGTAATTGCATGTGTGTTCTTTTTACTAAGAACAACTAGAGTTATTTCATGACTATTCTTTTCACATACCACATATGGATCCACTAGTGTCATTCAAATGTGTGTTCTCTTCAGAGACCACACATGGATCCACCAGTGTCATTGCATGTGTGTTCTTTTTACTAACAACAACCAGAGTCATTGCATGTGTGTTCTTTTCACAATCCACTTATGGATCCACTAGTGTCATTGCATGTGTATTCTTTTCACAATCCACTTATGGATCCACTAGTGTCATTGCATGTGTTCTTCTCATTAACCATAGCTAGAGTCATTGCATGTGTGTTCTTTTTACTAACAACAACTAGAGTCATTTCATGACTATTCTTTTCACATAGCACATATGGATCCACCAGTGTCATTGAAATGTGTGTTCTCTTCAGATACCACACATGGATCCACAAGTGTCATTGCATGTGTGTTCTTTTTACTAACAACAACCAGAGGCATTGCATGTGTGTTCTTTTCACAATCCACCTATGTATCCACCAGTGTCATTGCATGTGTGTTCTTCTCATTAACCACGGACTTAGTCATTTCATGTGTGTTATCTTCAGAGACCACACATGGATCCACCAGTGTCATTGCATGTGTGTTCTTTCTACTAAAACAACTAGAGTCATTTCATGACTATTCTTTCACATACTATATGTGGATCCACCAGTGTCATTGAAATGTGTGTTCTCTTCAGAGACCACACATGGATCCACTAGTGTCATTGCATGTGTGTTCTTTTCACAATCCACCTATGGATCCACTAGTGTCATTTCATGTGTGTTCTTCTCATTAACCCCATCTAGAGTCATTGCATCTGTGTTCTTTTCAGAGACCACACATGGATCCACCAGTGTTATTGCATGTGTGTTCTTTTTACTAACAACAACTAGAGTCATTTCATGACTATTCTTTTCACATACCATGTATAGATCCACCAGTGTCATTGAAATGTGTGTTCTCTTCAGAGACCACACATGGATCCACCAGTGTCATTGCATGTGTGTTCTTTTTTTTAACAACAACCAGAGTCATTGCATGTGTGTTCTTTTCACAATCCACCGATGGATCCACAAGTGTCATTGCATGTGTGTTCTCTTCATAGACCACACATGGATCCACCAATGTAATTGCATGTGTGTTCTTTTTACTAACAACAACTGGAGTTATTTCATTACTATTCTTTTCACATACCACATAAGGATCCACTAGTGTCATTGAAATGTGTGTTCTCTTCAAAGACCACACATGGATCCACTAGTGTCATTGCATGTGTGTTCTTTTTACTAACAACAACCAGAGTATTGCATGTGTGTTCTTTTCACAATCCACCTATGGATCCACTAGTGTCATTGCATGTGTGTTCTTCTCATTAACCACAGCTAGAGTCATTGCATGTGTGTTCTCTTTAGAGACCACACATGGATCCACCAGTGTCATTGCATGTGTGTTCTTTTTACTAACAACAACTGGAGTCATTTCATGACTATTCTTTTCACATACCACATATGGATCCACTAGTGTCATTGAAATGTGTGTTCTCTTGAGAGACCACACATGGATCCACCAGTGTCATTGCATGTGTGTTCTTTTTACAAACAACAACCAGAGTCGTTGCATGTGTGTTCTTTTCACAATCCACCTATGGATCCACCAGTGTCATTGCATGTGTGTTCTTCTCATTAACCACGGCCTTAGTCAATGCATGTGTGTTATCTTCAGAGACCACACATGGATCCACCAGTGTCATTGCATGTGTGTTCTTTCTACTAAAACAATTGGAGTCATTTCATGACTATTCTTTTCACATACTACATATGGATCCACTAGTGTCATTGCATCTGTGTTCTTTTTACTAACAACAACTAGAGTCATTGCATGTGTGTTCTTTTCACAATCCACCTATGGATCCACCAGTGTCATTGCATGTGTGTTCTTCTCATTAACCATAGCCTTAGTCATTGCATGTGTGTTGTTTTCACAGACCACATATGGAACCACCATTGTCATTGCATGTGTGTTCTTTTTACTAACAACAACTGGAGTCATTTCATGACTATTCTTTTCACATACCATATATGGATCAACCAGTGTCAATGAAATGTGTGTTCTCTTCAGAGACCACACATGGATCCACTAGTGTCATTGCATGTGTGTTCTTTTTACTAACAACAACCAGAGTCATTGCACGTGTGTTCTTTTCACAATCCACCTATGGATCCACCAGTGTCATTGCATGTGTGTTCTTCTCATTAACTACAGCTAGAGTCATTGCATGTGTGTTATCTTCAGAGACCACACATGGATCCACCAGTGTCATTGCATGTGTGTTCATTTTACTAACAACAACCAAAGTCATTGCATGTGTGTTCTTTTCACAATCCACCGATGGATCCACTAGTGTCATTGCATGTGTGTTCTCTTCAGAGACCACAGATGGATCCACCAATGTAACTGCATGTGTGTTCTTTTTACTAACAACAACTAGAGTTATTTCATGACTATTCTTTTCACATACCACATATGGATCCACTACTGTCATTGAAATGTGTGTTCTCTTCAGAGACCACACATGGATCCACCAATGTCATTGCATGTGTGTTCTTTTTACTAACAACAACCAGAGTCATTGCATGTGTGTTCTTTTCACAATCCACCTATGGATCCACTAGTGTCATTGCATGTGTGTTCTTCTCATTAACCACAGCTAGAGTCATTGCATGTGTGTTCTCTTCAGAGACCACACATGGATCCACAAGTGTCATTGCATGTGTGTTCTTTTTACTAAAAACAACTGGAGTCATTTCATGACTATTATTTTCACATACCACATAAGGATCCACTAGTGTCATTGAAATGTGTTTTCTCTTCAAAGACCACACATGCATCCACCAGTGCCATTACATGTGTGTTCTTTTTACTAACAACAACCAGAGTCATTGCATGTGTGTTCTTTTCACAATCCACCTATGGATCCACTACTGTCATTGCATGTGTGTTCTTCTCATTAACCACATCTAGAGTCATTGTTGTGTGTTCTCTTTAGAGACCACACATGGATCCACCAGTGTCATTGCATGTGTGTTCTTTTTACTAACAACAACTAGAGTCATTTCATGACTATTCTTTTCACATACCACATATCGATCCACCAGTGTCATTGATATATGTGTTTTTTCAAAGACCACACATGGATCCACCAGTGTCATTGCATGTGTGTTCTTTTTACAAACAACAACCAGAGTCATTGCATGTGTGTTCTTTTCACAATCCACCTATGGATCCACCAGTGTCATTGCATGTGTGTTCTTCTCATTAACCATAGACTTAGTCATTGCATGTGTGTTGTTTACACAGACCACATATGGAACCACCATTGTCATTGCATGTGTGTTCTTTTTACTAACAACAACTGGAGTCATTTCATGACTATTCTTTTCACATACCATATATGGATCAACCAGTGTCATTGAAATGTGTGTTCTCTTCAGAGACCACACATGGATCAACTAGTGTCATTGCATGTGTGTTCTTTTTACTAACAACAACTAGAGTCATTGCACGTGTGTTCTTTTCACAATCCACCTATGGATCCACTAGTGTCATTGCATGTGTGTTCTTCTCGTTAAACACAACTAGAGTTATTGCATGTGTGTTATCTTCAGAGACCACACATGGATCCACCAGTGTCATTGCATGTGTGTTCTTTTTACTAACAACAACTAGAGTCATTTCATGACTATTCTTTTCACATACCACATATGGATCCACCAGTGTCATTGAAACGTGTGTTCTCTTCAGAGACCACACATGGATCCACCAGTGTCATTGCATGTGTGTTCTTTTTACTAACAACAACTAGAGTCATTGCATGTGTGTTCTTTTCACAATCCACCGATGGATCCACCAATGTCATTGAAATGTGTGTTCTCTTCAGAGACCACAAATGGATCCACCACTGTCATTGCATGTGTGTTCATTTTACTAACAACAACTAGAGTCATTGCATGTGTGTTCATTTTACTAACAACAACCAGAGTCATTGCATGTGTGTTCTTTTCACAATCCACCGATGGATCCACCAGTGTCATTGCATGTGTGTTCTCTTCAGAGACCACACATGGATCCACCAATGTAATTGCATCTGTGTTCTTTTTACTAACAACAACTAGAGTTATTTCATGACTATTCTTTTCACATACCACATATGGATCCACTAGTGTCATTGAAATGTGTGTTCTCTTTAGAGACCACACATGGATCCACCAGTGTCATTGCATGTGTGTTCTTTTTACTAACAACAACCAGAGTCATTGCATGTGTGTTCTTTTCACAATCCACTTATGGATCCACTAGTGTCATTGCATGTGTTCTTCTCATTAACCATAGCTAGAGTCATTGCATGTGTGTTCTTTTTACTAACAAAAACTGGAGTCATTTCATGACTATTCTTTTCACATAGCACATATGGATCCACCAGTGTCATTGAAATGTGAGTTCTTTTCAGATACCACACATGGATCCACCAGTGTCATTGCATGTGTGTTCTTTTTACTAACAACAACCAGAGTCATTGCATGTTTGTTCTTTTCAAAATCCACCTATGGTATCCACCAGTGTCATTGCATGTGTGTTCTTCTCATTAACCACGGCCTTAGTCATTGCATGTGTGTTATCTTCAGAGACCACACATGGATCCACCAGTGTCATTGCATGTGTGTTCTTTCTACTAAAACAACTGGAGTCATTTCATGACTATTCTTTCACATACTACATATGGATCCACCAGTGTCATTGAAATGTGTGTTCTCTTTAGAGACCACACATGGATCCACTAGTGTCATTGCATGTGTGTTCTTTTTACTAACAACAACCAGAGTCATTGCATGTGTGTTCTTTTCAAAATCCACCTATGGATCCACCAGTGTCATTGCATGTTTGTTCTTTTTACTAACAACAACTGAAGTCATTTCATGACTATTCTTTTCACATACCACATATCGATCCACCAGTGTCATTGATATATGTGTTCCCTTCAAAGACCACACATGGATCCACCAGTGTCATTGCATGTGTGTTCTTTTTACAAACAACAACCAGAGTCATTGCATGTGTGTTCTTTTCACAATCCACCTATGGATCCACCAGTGTCATTGCATGTGTGTTCTTCTCATTAACCACGGCCTTAGTCAATGCATGTGTGTTATCTTCAGAGACCACACATGGATCCACCAGTGCCATTGCATGTGTGTTCTTTCTACTAAAACAATTGGAGTCATTTCATGACTATTCTTTTCACATACCACATATGGATCCACAAGTGTCTATGAAATGTGTGTTCTTTTTAGAGACCACACATGGATCCACTAGTGTCATTGCATGTGTGTTCTTTTTACTAACAACAAATAGAGTCATTGCATGTGTGTTCTTTTCACAATCCACCTATGGTTCCACCAGTGTCATTGCATGTGTGTTCTTCTCATTAACCATAGACTTAGTCATTGCATGTGTGTTGTTTACACAGACCACATATGGAACCACCATTGTCATTGCATGTGTGTTCTTTTTACTAACAACAACTGGAGTCATTTCATGACTATTCTTTTCACATACCATATATGGATCAACCAGTGTCATTGAAATGTGTGTTCTCTTTAGAGACCACACATGGATCCACTAGTGTCATTGCATGTGTGTTCTTTTTACTAACAACAACCAGAGTCATTGCACGTGTGTTCTTTTCACAATCCACCTATGGATCCACTAGTGTCATTGCATGTGTGTTCTTCTCGTTAAACACAACTAGAGTTATTGCATGTGTGTTATCTTTAGAGACCACACATGGATCCACCAGTGTCATTGCATGTGTGTTCTTTTTACTAACAACAACTAGAGTCATTTCATTACTATTCTTTTCACATACCACATATGGATCCACCAGTGTCATTGAAACGTGTGTTCTCTTCAGAGACCACACATGGATCCACCAGTGTCATTGCATGTGTGTTCTTTTTACTAACAACAACTAGAGTCATTGCATGTGTGTTCTTTTCACAATCCACCGATGGATCCACCAATGTCATTGAAATGTGTGTTCTCTTCAGAGACCACACATGGATCCACCACTGTCATTGCATGTGTGTTCATTTTACTAACAACAACTAGAGTCATTGCATGTGTGTTCATTTTACTAACAACAACCAGAGTCATTGCATGTGTGTTCTTTTCACAATCCACCGATGGATCCACCAGTGTAATTGCATGTGTGTTCTCTTCAGAGACCACACATGGATCCACCAATGTAATTGCATTTGTGTTCTTTTTACTAACAACAACTAGAGTTATTTCATGACTATTCTTTTCACATACCACATATGGATCCACTAGTGTCATTGAAATGTGTGTTCTCTTTAGAGACCACACATGGATCCACCAGTGTCATTGCATGTGTGTTCTTTTTACTAACAACAACCAGAGTCATTGCATGTGTGTTCTTTTCACAATCCACTTATGGATCCACTAGTGTCATTGCATGTGTTCTTCTCATTAACCATAGCTAGAGTCATTGCATGTGTGTTCTTTTTACTAACAACAACTGGAGTCATTTCATGACTATTCTTTTCACATAGCACATATGGATCCACCAGTGTCATTGAAATGTGAGTTCTTTTCAGATACCACACATGGATCCACCAGTGTCATTGCATGTGTGTTCTTTTTACTAACAACAACCAGAGTCATTGCATGTGTGTTCTTTTCACAATCCACCTATGTATCCACCAGTGTCATTGCATGTGTGTTCTTCTCATTAACCACGGCCTTAGTCATTGCATGTGTGTTATCTTCAGAGACCACACATGGATCCACCAGTGTCATTGCATGTGTGTTCTTTCTACTAAAACAACTGGAGTCATTTCATGACTATTCTTTCACATACTACATATGGATCCACCAGTGTCATTGAAATGTGTGTTCTCTTTAGAGACCACACATGGATCCACTAGTGTCATTGCATGTGTGTTCTTTTTACTAACAACAACCAGAGTCATTGCATGTGTGTTCTTTTCACAATCCACCTATGGATCCACTAGTGTCATTGCATGTGTGCTCTTCTCATTAACCACAACTAGAGTCATTGCATGTGTGTTCTATTCACAGAGCACATATGGAACCACCATTGTCATTGCACGTGTGTTCTTTTTACTAACAACAACCGGAGTCATTTCATGACTATTCTTTTCACATACCATATATGGATCCACCAGTGTCATTGAAATGTGTGTTATCTTCAGAGACCACACATGGATCCACCAGTGTCATTGCATGTGTGTTCTTTTTACTAACAACAACCAGAGTCATTGCATGTGTGTTCTTTTCACAATCCACCTATGGATCAACTAGTGTCGTTGCATGTGTGTTCTTCTCATTAACCACGGCCTTAGTCATTGCATGTGTGTTATCTTCAGAGACCACACATGGATCCACCAGTGTCATTGCATGTGTGTTCTTTCTACTAAAACAACTGGAGTCATTTGATGACTATTCTTTTCACATACTACATATGGATCCACCAGTGTCATTGAAATGTGTGTTCTCTTCAGAGACCACACATGGATCCACTAGTGTCATTGCATGTGTGTTCTTCTTACTAACAACAACCAGAGTCATTGCACGTGTGTTCTTTTCACAATCCACCTATGGATCCACTAGTGTCATTGCATGTGTGTTCTTCTCATTAACCATAGCCTTAGTCATTGCATGTGTGTTCCTTTTACAGACCACATATGGAACCACCATTGTCATTGCATGTGTGTTATTTTTACTAACAACAACTGGAGTCATTTCATGACTATTCTTTTCACATACCACATATGGATCCACCAGTGTCATTGCATGTGTGTTCTTTTTACTAACAACAACCAGAGTCATTGCATGTGTGTTCTTTTCACAATCCACCTATGGATCCACCAGTATCATTGCATGTGTGTTCTTCTCATTAACCACGGCCTTAGTCATTGCATCTGTGTTATCTTCAGAGACCACACATGGATCCACCAGTGTCATTGCATGTGTGTTCTTTCTACTAAAACAACTAGAGTCATTTCATGACTATTCTTTTCACATACTACATATGGATCCACCAGTGTCATTGAAATGTGTGTTCTCTTTAGAGACCACACATGGATCCACTAGTGTCATTGCATGTGTGTTCTTTTTACTAACAACAACCAGAGTCATTGCATGTGTGTTCTTTTCACAACCACCGATGGATCCACTAGTGCCATTGCATGTGTGTTCTTGTCATTAACCACAACATTACTCATTGCATGTGTGTTCTTTTTACTAACAACAACTAGAGTCATTTCATGACTATTCTTTTCACATACCATATATGGATCCACCAGTGTCATTGAAATGTGTGTTCTCTTCAGAGACCACACATGGATCCACCAGTGTCATTGCATGTGTGTTCTTTTTACTAAGAACAACCAGAGTCATTGCATGTGTGTTCTTTTGACAATCCACCTATGGATCCACCAGTGTCATTGCATGTGTGTTCTTCTCATTAACCACAACCTTAGTCATTGCATGTGTGTTCTTTTCACAGACCACATATTGAACCACCATTGTCATTGCATGTGTGTTCTTTTTACTAACAACAACTGGAGTCATTTCATGACTATTCTTTTCACATACCATATATGGATCCACCAGTGTCATTGAAAAGTGTGATCTCTTTAGAGACCACACATGGATCCACTAGTGTCATTGCATGTGTGTTCTTTTTACTAACAACAACCAGAGTCATCGGACGTGTGTTCTTTTCACAATCCACCTATGGATCCACCAGTGTCATTCAATGTGTGTTCTTCTCACTAACCACAGCTAGAGTCATTGCAGCTGTGTTCTCTTTAGAGACCACACATGGATCCACCAGTGTCATTGCATGTGTGTTCTTTTTACTAACAACAACTGGAGTCATTTTCATGACTATTCTTTTCACATACCACATATGGATCCACCAGTGTCATTCAAATGTGTGTTCTCTTCAGAGACCATACATGGATCCACAAGTGTCATTGCATGTGTGTTCTTTTTACTAACAACAACTAGAGTCATTGCATGTGTGTTCTTTTCACAATCCACCAATGGATCCACCAGTGTCATTGAAATGTGTGTTATCTTCAGAGACCACACATGGATCCACAGTGTCATTGCATGTGTGTTCTTTTTACTAACAACAACTAGAGTCATTGCATGTGTGTTCTTTTCACAATCCACCAATGGATCCACCAGTGTCATTGCATGTGTGTTCTCTTCAGAGACCACACATGGATCCACCAGTGTCATTGCATGTGTGTTCTTTTTACTAACAACAACTAGAGTCATTTCATGACATTTCTTTTTCACATACCACGTATGGATCCACCAGTGTCATTGAAATTTGTGTTCTCTTCAGATACCACACATGGATCCACCAGTGTCATTGCATGTGTGTTCTTTTCACAATCCACATATCTATCCACTAGTGTCATTGCATGTGTGTTCTTCTCATTAACCACGGCCTTAGTCATTGCATGTGTGTTATCTTCAGAGACCACACATGGATCCACCAGTGTCATTGCATGTGTGTTCTTTCTACTAAAACAACTGGAGTCATTTCATGACTATTCTTTTCACATACTGCATATGGATCCACCAGTGTCATTGAAATGTGTGTTCTCTTCAGAGACCACACATGGATCCACCAGTGTCATTGCATGTGTGTTCTTTTTACTAACAACAACTAGAGTCATTGCATATGTGTTCTTTTCACAATCCACCTATGGATCCACCAGTGTCATTGCATGTGTGTTCTTCTCATTAACCACAGCCTTAGTGATTGCATGTGTCTTATTTTCACACACCACATATGGAACCACCATTGTTATTGCATGTGCGTTCTTTTTACTAATAACAACTGGAGTCATTTCATGACTATTCTTTTCACATACCATATATGGATCCACCAGTGTGATTGAAATGTGTGTTCTCTTTAGAGACCACACATGGATCCACTAGTGTCATTGCATGTGTGTTCTTTTTACTAACAACGACCAGAGTCATTGCACGTGTGTTCTTTTCACAATCCTCCTATGGATCCACTGGTGTCATTGCATGTGTGTTTTTCTCATTAACCATAGCTAGAGTCATTGCATGCGTGTTCTCTCTAGAGACCACACATGGATCCACCAGTGTCATTGCATGTGTGTTCTTTTTACTAACAAGCTGAGTCATTTCATGACTATTCTTTTCACATACCACTTATGGATCCACCAGTGTCATTCAAATGTGTGTTGTCTTCAGAGACCACACATGGATCCACCAGCGTCATTGCATGTCTATTCTTTTTACTAACAACAACCAGAGTCATTGCATGTGTGTTCTTTTCACAATCCACCGATGGATCCACCAGTGTCATTGAAATGTGTGTTCTCTTCAGAGATCACACATGCATCCACAAGTGTCATTGCATGTGTGTTCTTTTTACTAACATCAACCAGAGTCATTGCATGTGTGGTCTTTTCACAATCCACCTATGGATCCACCAGTGTCATTGCATGTGTGTTCTTCTCATTAACCACAGCCTTAGTCATTGCATGTGTGTTCTCTTCAGTGACCACACATGGATCCACCAGTGTCATTGCACGTGTGTTCTTTTTACTAACAACAACTGGAGTTATTTCATGACTATTATTTTCACATTCCACATATGGATCCACCAGTGTTATTGAAATGCGTGTTCTCTTCAGAGACCATGCATGGATCCACCAGTGTCGTTGAAATGTGTGTTCTCTTCAGAGACCACACATGGATCCACTAGTTTCATCGCATGTGTGTTCTTTTTACTAACAACAACCAAAGTCATTGCATGTGTGTTATTTTCACAATCCATCTATGGATCCACCAGTGTCATTGCATGTGTGTTCTTCTCATTAACGACAGACTTAGTCATTGCATGTGTGTTCTTTTCATAGACCACATATGGAACCACGATTCCATTGCATGTGTGTTCTTTTTTACTAACAACAACTAGAGTCATTTCATGACTATTCTTTTCACATACCACCTATGGATCCACCAGTGTCATTGAAATGTGTGTTATCTTCAAAGACAACACATGGATCCACCAGTGTCATTGCATGTTTGTTCTTTTCACAATCCACCTATGGATCGACCAATATCATTGCATGTGTGTTGTTCTCATTAACCACATCTTGAGTCATTGCATGTGTGTTCTTTTTACTAACAACAACTGGAGTCATTTCATGACTATTCTTTTCACATACCACATATGGATCCACCAGTGTCATTGAAATGTTTGTTGTTTTCAGAGACCACACATGGATCCACTAGTGTCATTGCATGTCTGTTCTTTTTACTAACAACAACCAGAGTCATTGCATGTGTGTTCTTTTCACAATCCACCTATGGATCCACCAGTGTCATTGCATGTGTGTTCTTCTCATTAACCACAGCTAGAGTCATTGCATGCGTGTTCTTTTCACAGACCACATTTGGAACCACCATTGTCATTGCATGTGTGTTCTTTTTAGTAGCAACAACTGGAGTCATTTCATGACTATTCTTTTCACATACCACATATGGGTCCACGAGTGTCATTGAAATGTGTGTTATCTTGGAGACCACATGGATCCACCAGTGTCATTGCATGTGTGCTCTTTTAATAACAACAACTGGAGTAATTTCATGATTATTCTTTTCACATACCACATATGGATCCACCACTATCATTGAAAGGTGTGTTCTCTTCAGACCACATGGATCCACTAGTGTCATTGCATGTGTGTTCTTTTTACTAACAAGAACCAGAGTCATTGCATGTGTGTTCTTTTCATAATCCACCTATGGATCCACCAGTATCATTGCATGTGTGTTCTTCTCATTAACCACAGCTAGAGTCATTGCATGTGTCTTCTCTTCAGAGACCACACATGGATTCACCAGTGTCATTACATGTGTGTTCTTTTTACTAACAACAACTGGAGTCATTTCATGACTATTCTTTTCACATACGACATATGGATCCACTAGTGGCATTGAAATGTGTGTTCTCTTCAGAGACCACACATGGATCCACCAGTGTCATTGCATGTGTGTTCTTTCTACTAAAACAACTGGAGTCATTTCATGACTATTCTTTTCACATACTGCATATGGATCCACCAGTGTCATTGAAATGTGTGTTCTCTTCAGAGACCACACATGGATCCACCAGTGTCATTGCATGTGTGTTCTTTTTACTAACAACAACTAGAGTCATTGCATGTGTGTTCTTTTCACAATCCACCTATGGATCCACCAGTGTCATTGCATGTGTGTTCTTCTCATTAACCACAGCCTTAGTGTTTGCATGTGTCTTATTTTCACACACCACATATGGAACCACCATTGTTATTGCATGTGCGTTCTTTTTACTAATAACAACTGGAGTCATTTCATGACTATTCTTTTCACATACCATATATGGATCCACCAGTGTGATTGAAATGTGTGTTCTCTTTAGAGACCACACATGGATCCACTAGTGTCATTGCATGTGTGTTCTTTTTACTAACAACGACCAGAGTCATTGCACGTGTGTTCTTTTCACAATCCTCCTATGGATCCACTGGTGTCATTGCATGTGTGTTTTTCTCATTAACCATAGCTAGAGTCATTGCATGCGTGTTCTCTCTAGAGACCACACATGGATCCACCAGTGTCATTGCATGTGTGTTCTTTTTACTAACAACAACTGGAGTCATTTCATGACTATTCTTTTCACATACCACTTATGGATCCACCAGTGTCATTCAAATGTGTGTTCTCTTCAGAGACCACACATGGATCCACCAACGTCATTGCATGTCTATTCTTTTTACTAACAACAACCAGAGTCATTGCATGTGTGTTCTTTTCACAATCCACCGATGGATCCACCAGTGTCATTGAAATGTGTGTTCTCTTCAGAGATCACACATGCATCCACAAGTGTCATTGCATGTGTGTTCTTTTTACTAACATCAACCAGAGTCATTGCATGTGTGGTCTTTTCACAATCCACCTATGGATCCACAAGTGTCATTGCATGTGTGTTCTTCTCATTAACCACAGCCTTAGTCATTGCATGTGTGTTCTCTTCAGTGACCACACATGGATCCACCAGTGTCATTGCACGTGTGTTCTTTTTACTAACAACAACTGGAGTTATTTCATGACTATTATTTTCACATTCCACATATGGATCCACCAGTGTTATTGAAATGCGTGTTCTCTTCAGAGACCATGCATGGATCCACTAGTGTCATTGAAATGTGTGTTCTCTTCAGAGACCACACATGGATCCACTAGTTTCATCGCATGTGTGTTCTTTTTACTAACAACAACCAAAGTCATTGCATGTGTGTTATTTTCACAATCCATCTATGGATCCACCAGTGTCATTGCATGTGTGTTCTTCTCATTAACGACAGACTTAGTCATTTCATGTGTGTTCTTTTCATAGACCACATATGGAACCACGATTCCATTGCATGTGTGTTCTTTTTTACTAACAACAACTAGAGTCATTTCATGACTATTCTTTTCACATACCACCTATGGATCCACCAGTGTCATTGAAATGTGTGTTATCTTCAAAGACAACACATGGATCCACCAGTGTCATTGCACGTTTGTTCTTTTCACAATCCACCTATGGATCGACCAATATCATTGCATGTGTGTTGTTCTCATTAACCACATCTTGAGTCATTGCATGTGTGTTCTTTTTACTAACAACAACTGGAGTCATTTCATGACTATTCTTTTCACATACCACATATGGATCCACCAGTGTCATTGAAATGTTTGTTGTTTTCAGAGACCACACATGGATCCACTAGTGTCATTGCATGTCTGTTCTTTTTACTAACAACAACCAGAGTCATTGCATGTGTGTTCTTTTCACAATCCACCTATGGATCCACCAGTGTCATTGCATGTGTGTTCTTCTCATTAACCACAGCTAGAGTCATTGCATGCGTGTTCTTTTCACAGACCACATTTGGAACCACATTGTCATTGCATGTGTGTTCTTTTTAGTAGCAACAACTGGAGTCATTTCATGACTATTCTTTTCACATACCACATATGGGTCCACGAGTGTCATTGAAATGTGTGTTATCTTCAGAGACCACACATGGATCCACCAGTGTCATTGCATGTGTGCTCTTTTTAATAACAACAACTTGAGTAATTTCATGATTATTCTTTTCACATACCACATATGGATCCACCACTATCATTGAAAGGTGTGTTCTCTTCAGAGACCACACATGGATCCACTAGTGTCATTGCATGTGTGTTCTTTTTACTAACAAGAACCAGAGTCATTGCATGTGTGTTCTTTTCATAATCCACCTATGGATCCACCAGTATCATTGCATGTGTGTTCTTCTCATTAACCACAGCTAGAGTCATTGCATGTGTCTTCTCTTCAGAGACCACACATGGATTCACCAGTGTCATTACATGTGTGTTATTTTTACTAACAACAACTGGAGTCATTTCATGACTATTCTTTTCACATACGACATATGGATCCACTAGTGGCATTGAAATGTGTGTTCTCTTCAGAGACCACACATGGATCCACCAGTGTCATTGCATATGTGTTCTTTTTACTAACAACAACCAGAGTCATTGCATGTGTGTTCTTTTCACAATCCATCTATGGATCCACCAGTGTCATTGCATGTGTGTTCTTCTCATTAACCACAGCCTTAGTCATTGCATGTGTATTCTTTTCATAGACCACATATGGAACCACCATTGCATTGCATGTGTGTTCTTTTTTACTAACAACTATTGGAGTCATTTCATGACTATTCTTTTCATATACCACATATGGATCCACTAGTGTCATTGAAATGTGTGTTATCTTCAAAGACCACACATGGATCCACCAGTGTCATTGCATGTGTGTTCTTTTCACAATCCACCTATGGATCCACCAGTATCATTGGATGTGTGTTCTTCTCATTAACCACATCTTTAGTCATTGCATGTGTGTTCTTTTCATAGACCACATTTGGAACCACCATTGTCATTGCATGTGTGTTCTTTTTACTAACAACAACTAGAGTCATTTCATGACTATTCTTTTCACATACCATATATGGATCAACCAGTGTCATTGAAATGTGTGTTCTCTTCAGAGACCACACATGGATCCACTAGTTTCATCGCATGTGTTTTCTTTTTACTAACAACAACCAAAGTCATTGCATGTGTGTTATTTTCACAATCCATCTATGGATCCACCAGTGTCATTGCATGTGTGTTCTTCTCATTAACGACAGACTTAGTCATTGCATGTGTGTTCTTTTCATAGACCACATATGGAACCACGATTCCATTGCATGTGTGTTCTTTTTTACTAACAACAACTAGAGTCATTTCATGACTATTCTTTTCACATACCACCTATGGATCCATCAGTGTCATTGAAATGTGTGTTATCTTCAAAGACAACACATGGATCCACCAGTGTCATTGCATGTTTGTTCTTTTCACAATCCACCTATGGATCAACCAATATCATTGCATGTGTGTTGTTCTCATTAACCACATCTTGAGTCATTGCATGTGTGTTCTTGTTACTAACAACAACTGGAGTCATTTCATGACTATTCTTTTCACATACCACATATGGATCCACCAGTGTCATTGAAATGTTTGTTGTTTTCAGAGACCACACATGGATCCACTAGTGTCATTGCATGTCTGTTCTTTTTACTAACAACAACCAGAGTCATTGCATGTGTGTTCTTTTCACAATCCACCTATGGATCCACCAGTGTCATTGCATGTGTGTTCTTCTCATTAACCACAGCTAGAGTCATTGCATGCGTGTTCTTTTCACAGACCACATTTGGAACCACCATTGTCATTGCATGTGTGTTCTTTTTAGTAGCAACAACTGGAGTCATTTCATGACTATTCTTTTCACATACCACATATGGGTCCACGAGTGTCATTGAAATGTGTGTTATCTTCAGAGACCACACATGGATCCACCAGTGTCATTGCATGTGTGCTCTTTTTAATAACAACAACTGGAGTAATTTCATGATTATTCTTTTCACATACCACATATGGATCCACCACTATCATTGAAAGGTGTGTTCTCTTCAGAGACCACACATGGATCCACTAGTGTCATTGCATGTGTGTTCTTTTTACTAACAAGAACCAGAGTCATTGCATGTGTGTTCTTTTCATAATCCACCTATGGATCCACCAGTATCATTGCATGTGTGTTCTTCTCATTAACCACAGCTAGAGTCATTGCATGTGTCTTCTCTTCAGAGACCACACATGGATTCACCAGTGTCATTACATGTGTGTTCTTTTTACTAACAACAACTAGAGTCATTTCATGACTATTCTTTTCACATACGACATATGGATCCACTAGTGGCATTGAAATGTGTGTTCTCTTCAGAGACCACACATGGATCCACCAGTGTCATTGCATATGTGTTCTTTTTACTAACAACAACCAGAGTCATTGCATGTGTGTTCTTTTCACAATCCATCTATGGATCCACCAGTGTCATTGCATGTGTGTTCTTCTCATTAACCACAGCCTTAGTCATTGCATGTGTATTCTTTTCATAGACCACATATGGAACCACCATTGCATTGCATGTGTGTTCTTTTTTACTAACAACTATTGGAGTCATTTCATGACTATTCTTTTCATATACCACATATGGATCCACTAGTGTCATTGAAATGTGTGTTATCTTCAAAGACCACACATGGATCCACCAGTGTCATTGCATGTGTGTTCTTTTCACAATCCACCTATGGATCCACCAGTATCATTGGATGTGTGTTCTTCTCATTAACCACATCTTTAGTCATTGCATGTGTGTTCTTTTCATAGACCACATTTGGAACCACCATTGTCATTGCATGTGTGTTCTTTTTACTAACAACAACTGGAGTCATTTAATGACTATTCTTTCCACATACCTCATATGGATTCACCAGTGTCATTGAAATGTGTGTTCTCTTCAAATACCACACATGGATCCACTAGTGTCATTGCATGTGTCTTCTTTTTACTAACAACAACCAGAGTCATTGCATGTGTGTTCTTTTCTAAATCCACCTATGGATCCACCAGTGTCATTGCATGTGTGTTCTTCTCATTAACCACAGTTAGAGTCATTTCATCTGTGTTCTCTTCAGAGACCACACATGGATCCACCAGTGTCATTTCATGTGTGTTCTTTTTACTAACAACAACTGGAGTCATTTCATGACTATTCTTTTCAGCTACCACCTATGGATCCACCGGTGTCATTGAAATGTGTGTTCTGTTCAGAGACCACCCATGGATCCACTAGTGTGATTGCATGTGTGTTCTTTTTACTAACAACAACTGGAGTCATTTCATGACTATTCTTTTCACAGACCACATATGGAACCACCAGTGTCATTGCATGTGTGCTCTTTTTACTAACAACAACTAGAGTCATTTCATGACTTTTCTTTTCACATACCATATATGGATCCACCAGTGTCATTGAAATGTGTGTTCTCTTCATAGACCACACATGGATCCACTAGTGTCATTGCATGTGTGTTCTTTTTACAAACAACAACCAGAGTCATTGCATGTGTGTTCTTTTCACAATCCACCTATGGATCCACTAGTGTCATTGCATGTGTGTTCTCCTCATTAACCAAAGCCTTAGTCATTGCATGTGTGTTATCTTCAGAGACCACACATGGATCCACCACTATCATTGCATGTGTGCTCTTTTTACTAACAACAACTGGAGTCATTTCATGACTATTCTTTTCTCATACCACATATGGATCCACCAGTGTCATTGCATGTGTGTTCTTTTTACTAACAACCAGAGTCATTGCATGTGTGTTGTTTTCATAGTCCACCGATGGATCCACTAGTGTAATTGCATGTGTGTTCTTCTCATTAACCACAGCTAGAGTCATTGCATGCGTGTTCTTTTCTTAGACCACATATGGAACCACCATTGTCATTGCATGTGTGTTCTTTTTACTAACAACAACTGGAGTCATTTCATGACTATTCTTTTCACATGCCACATACGGATCCACCAGTGTCATTGAAATGTGTGTTCTCTTTAGAGACCACACATGGATCCACCAGTGTCATTGCATGTGTGTACTCTTCAGAGACCACAGATGGATCCACCAGTGTCATTGCATTTGTGTTCTTTTCACTAACAACAACCGGAGTCATTTCATGACTATTCTTTTCACACACCACATATGGAACTATTAGTGTCATTGCATGTGTGCTCTTTTTACTAGCAACAACTAGAGTCATTTCATGACTATTCTTTACAGATACCACATATGGATCCACCAGTGTCATTGTAATGTGTGTTCTCTTCAAAGACCACACATGGATCCACCAGTGTCATTGCATGTGTGTTCTTCTCATTAACCACAACTAGAGTCATTCAATGTGTGTTCTCTTTAGAGACCACACATGGATGCAGCAGTTTCATTGCATGTGTGTTCTTTTTACTAACAACAACTGGAGTCATTTCATGACTATTCTCTTCACATACCACATATGGATCCACCAGTGTCATTGAAATGTGTGTTCTCTTCAGAGACCACACATGGAACCACCAGTGTCATTGCACGTGTGTTCTTTGTACTAACAACGACTAGAGTCATTGCATGTGTGTTCTTTTCACAATCCACCTATGGATCCACCAGTGTCATTGCATGTGTTTTCTTCTCATTAACCCCAGCTAGAGTCATTGCATGGGTGTTCTCTTTAGAGGCCACACATGGATCCACGAGTGTCATTGCATGTGTGTTCTTTTTACTAACAACAACCGGAGTCATTTCATGACTATTCTTTTCACATACCACATATGTATCTACCAGTGTCATTGAAATGTGTGTTCTCTTCAGAGACCACACATGGATCCACCAGTGTCATTGCATGTGTGTTCTTTTTACTAACAAGAACCAGAGTCATTGCATGTGTGTTCTTTTCACAATCCACCTATGGATCCACCAGTGTCATTGCATGTGTGTTCTTCTCATTAACCACAGCCTTAGCCATTGCCTTTTGTTCTCTTCAGAGACCACACATGGATCTACCAGTGTCATTGCATGTGTGTTCTTTTTACTAACAACAACTAGAGTCATTTCATGACTATTCTGTTCACATACCATATATGGATCCACTAGTGTCATTGAAATGTGTGTTCTCTTCAGAGACCACACATGGATCCACAAGGGTCATTGCATGTGTGTTCTTTTTACTAACAACAACCAGAGTCATTGCATGTGTGTTCTTTTCACAATCCACCTATGGATCCACCAGTGTCATTGCATGTGTGTTCTTCTCATTAACCACAGCCTTAGTCATTGCATGTGTGTTCTCTTTAGTGACCACAAAGGGATCCACCAGTGTTATTGCACGTGTGTTCTTTTTACTAACCACAACTGGAGTTATTTCATGACTATTCTTTTCACATACCACATATGGATCCACCAGTGTTATTGGAATATGTGTTCTCTTCAGAGACCACGCATGGATCCACTAGTGTCATTGCATGTTTATTCTTTTTACTAACAACAACCAGAGTCATTGCATGTGTGTTCTTTTCACAATATATCTATGAATCCATCAGTGTCATTGCATGTGTGTTCGTCTCATTAACCACAACCTTAGTCATTGCATCTGTGTTCTTTTCATAGACCACATATGGAACCACCATTGGCATTGCATGTGTGTTCTTCTCATTAACCACATCCTGAGTCATTGCATGTGTGTTCTTTTCACAGAACACATTTGGAACCACCATTGGCATTGCATGTGTGTTCTTTTTACTAACAACAACTGGGGTCATTTCATGACTATTCTTTTGACATACCACATATGGATCCACCAGTGTCATTGAATTGTGTATTCTCCTCAGAGACCACACATGGATCCACCAGTGCCATTGCATGTGTGTTCTTTTTACTAACAACAACCAGAGTCATTCCATGTGTGTTCTTTTCACAATCCACCTGTGGATCCACCAGTGTCATTTCATGTGTGTTCTCCTCATTAACCATAGCCGTGGTCATTGCATGTGTGTTATCTTTAGAGACCACACATGGATCCACCACTGTCATTGCATGTGTGCTCTTTTTACTAACAATAACTGGAGTCATTTGATGACTATTCTTTTCTCATACCACATATGGATCCACCCGTGTCATTGAAATGTGTGTTCTCTTCAGAGACCACACATGGATCCACCAGTGTCATTGCATGTGTGTTCTTTTTACTAACAACCAGAATCATTGCATGTGTGTTCTTTTCACAATCTACCGATGGATCCACCAGTGTCATTGCATGTGAGTTCTTCTCATTAACCTCAGCTAGAATCATTGCATGTGTGTGCTTTTCTCAGACCACATATGGAACCACCATTGTCATTGCATGTGTGTTCTTTTTATTAACGACAACTGGAGTCATTTTCATGACTATTCTTTTCACAGGCCACATATCGATCCACCAGTGTCATTGAAATGTGTGTTCTCTTCAGGGACCACACATGGATCCACCAGTGTCATTACATGTGTGTTCTTTTTACTAACAACGACCAGAGTCATTGCATGTGTGTTCTTTTCACAATCCACCTATGGATCCACCAGTGTCATTGCATGTGTGTACTCTTTAGAGACCACAGATGGATCCACAAGTGTCATTGCATGTGTGTTCTTTTTACTAACAACAACCGGAGTCATTTCATGACTATTCTTCTCACAGACCACATATGGAACTACCAGTGTCATTGCATGTGTGCTCTTTTTACTAACAACAACTGGAGTCATTTCATGACTATTCTTTTCACATACCACATATGGATCCACCAGTGTCATTGTAATGTGTGTTCTCTTCGAAGACCACACATGGATCCACCAGTGTCATTGCATGTGTGTTCTTCTCATTAACCACAGCTAGAGTCATTGCATGTGTGTTCTCTTCAGAGACCACACATAGATCCAGTGGTGTCATTGCATGTGTGTTCTTTTTACTAAGAACAACTAGAGTCATTTCATGACTATTTTCTTCAGATACAACATATGGATCCACCAGTGTCATTGAAATGTGTGTTCTCTTCAGAGACCACACATGGATCCACCAGTGTCATTGCATGTGTGTTCTTTGTACTAACAACGACCAGAGTCATTTCATGTGTGTTCTTTTCACAATCCACCTATGGATCCACCAGTGTCATTGCATGTGTGTTCTTCTCATTAACCATAGCTAGAGTCATTGCATGTGTGTTGTTCTCATTAACCACAGCTAGAGTCATTGTATGTGTGTTCTCTTTAGAGGCCACACATGGATCCACCAGTGTCACTGCATGTGTGTTCTTTTTACTAATAACAACTAGAGTCATTTCATGACTATTCTTTTCACATACCACATATGAATCCACCAGTGTCATTGAAATGTGTGTTCTCTTCAGAGACCACACATGGATCCACCAGTGTCATTGAAATGTGTGTTGTCTTCAGAGACCACACATGGATCCACTAGTGTCATTCCATGTGTGTTGTTTATACTAACAACAACCAGAGTCATTGAAATGTGTGTTCTCTTCAAAGACCACACATGGATCCACCAGTGTTATTGCATGTGTGTTCTTCTCATTAACCACAACTAGAGTCATTGCATGTGTGTTCTCTTCAGAGACCACACATGGATCCACCAGTGTCATTGCATGTGAGTTCTTTTTAAAAACAACAACTTGAGTCATTTCATCACTATACTTTTCATAGACCACATATGGATCCACCAGTGTCATTGAAATGTGTGTTCTCTTCAGAGACCACACATGGATCCACCAATGTCATTGCATGTGTGTTCTTTTTACTAACAACAACCAGAGTCATTGCATGTATGTTCTTTTCACAATCGACCGATGGATCCACTAGTATCATTGCATGCGTGTTCTTCTCATTAACCATAGCTAGAGTCATTGCATGTGTGTTCTTCTCATTAACCACAGCTAGAGTCATTGCATGTGTGTTCTCTTTAGAGGCCACACATGGATCCACCAGTGTCATTCCATGTGTGTTCTTTTTATTAACAATAACTGGAGTCATTTCATGACTATTCTTTTCACATACCACATATGGATCCACCAGTGTCATTGAAATGCGTGTTATCTTCAGAGACCACACATGTATCCACTAGTGTCATTGCATGTGTGTTGTTTTTACTAACAACAACCAGAGTCATTGAAATGTGTGTTCCCTTCAAAGACCACACATGGATCCACCAGTGTTATTGCATGTGTGTTCTTCTCATTAACCATAGCTAGAGTCATTGCATGTGTGTTCTCTTCAGAGACCACACATGGATCCACCAGTGTCATTGCATATGTGTTCTTTTTACTAACAAAAACTGGAGTCATTTCTTGACTATTCTTTTCACATACCACGTATGGATCCACCAGTGTCAGTGTCATTGCATGTGTGTTCTTTTTACTAACAACAACTAGAGTCATTGCATGTGTGGTCTTTTCAGAATCCACCTATGGATCCACCAGTGTCATTGCATGTGTGTTCTTCTCATTAACCACAGCCTTAGTCTTTGCATGTGTGTTCTCTTCAGTGACCACACATGGATCCACCAGTGTCATTGCACGTGTGTTCTTTTTACTAACAACAACTGGAGTTATTTCATGACTATTATTTTCACATTCCATGTATGGATCCACCAGTGTTATTGAAATGTGTGTTCTCTTTAGAGACCATGCATGGATCCACCAGTGTCATTGAAATGTGTGTTCTCTTCAGAGACCACACATGGATCCACTAGTTTCATTGCATGTGTGTTCTTTTTACTAACAACAACCAAAGTCATTTTATGTGTGTTCTTTTCACAATCCATATATGGATCCACCAGTGTCATTGCTTGTGTGTTCTTCTCATTAACCACAGCCTTAGTCATTCATTTGTGTGTTCTTTTCATAGACCACATATGGAACCACGATTGCATTGCATGTGTTTTCTTTTTACTAACAACAGCTAGAGTCATTTCATGACTATTCTTTTCACATACCACCTATGGATCCACCAGTGTCATTGAAATGTGTGTTATCTTCAAAGACCACACATGGATCCACTAGTGTCATTGCATGTGTGTTCTTTTCACAATCCACCTATGGATCCACCAGTATCATTGAATGTCTGTTCTTCTCATTAACCACATCTTGAGTCATTGCATGTGTGTTCTTTTCACATACCACATTTGGAACCACCATTGTCATTGCATGTGTGTTCTTTTTACTAACAACAACTGGAGTCATTTCATGACTATTCTTTTCACATACCACTTATGGATCCACCACAATCATTGAAATGTGTGTTCTCTTCAGAGACCACACATGGATCCACCAGTGTCATTGCATGTGTTTTCTTTTTACTAACAACAACCAGAGTCATTATATGTGGTTTCTTTTCATAATCCACCTATGGATCCACCAGTATCATTGCATGTGTGTTCTTCTCATTAACCACAGCTAGAGTCATTGCATGCGTGTTCTCTTCAGAGACCACACATGGATCCACCAGTGTCATTGCATGTGTGTTCTTTTTACTAACTACAACTGGAGTCATTTCATGTATATATTCTTTTCACATACCACATATCGATCCACTAGTTCCATTGAAATGTGTGTCCTCTTCAGAGACCACACATGGATCCACCAGTGTCATTGCATGTATGTTCTTTCTACTAACAACAACTAGAGTCATTGCATGTGTGTTCTTTTCACAATCCATCTATGGATCCACCTGTGTCATTGCATGTGTGTTCTTCTCATTAACCACAGCCTTAGTCATTGCTTGTCTGTTCTTTTCGTAGACCACATATGGAACTACCATTGTCATTGCATGTGTGTTCTTTTTTACTAACAACAACTGGAGTCATTTCATGACTATTCTTTTCACATACCACATATGGATCCACCAGTGTCATCGAAATGTATGTTATCTTCAAAGACCACACATGGATCCACAAGTGTCATTGCATGTGTGTTCTTTTTACTAACAACAACCAAAGTCACTGGATGTGTGTTCTTTTCACAATCCACCGATGGATCCATCAGTATCATTACATGTGTGTTCTTCTCATTAACCACAACCTGAGTCATTGCATGTGTGTTCTTTTCACAGAACACATTTGGAACCACCATTGGCATTACATGTGTGTTCTTTTTACTAACAACAACTGGAGTCATTTCATGACTATTCTTTTCACGTACCACATATGGATCCACCAGTGTCATTGAAATGTGTGTTCTCCTCAGAGACCACACATGGATCCACTAGTGTCATTGCATGTGTGTTCTTTTTACTGACAACAACCAGAGTCATTGCATGTGTGTTATTTTCACAATCCACCTATGGATCAACCAGTTTCATTGCATGTGTGTTCTTCTAATTAACCACAGCTAGAGTCATTGCATGCGTGTTTTTTCACAGACCACATTTGGAACCACCATTGTCATTACACGTGTGTTCTTTTTACTAACAACAACTGGAGTTAGTTCATGACTATTCTTTTCACATACCACATATGGATCCACGAGTGTAATTGAAATGTGTGTTCTCTTTAGAGACCACACATAGATTCACCAGTGTCATCGCATGTGTGTTCTCCTTACTAACATCAACCAGAGTCATTGCATGTGTATTCTTTTCATAATCCACCTATGGATCCACCAGTGTCATCGCATGTGTGTTCTCTTTACTAACAACAACCAGAGTCATTACATGTGTGTTCTTCTCACTAACCATAGCTAGAGTCATTGCATGTGTGTTATCTTCAGAGACCACACATGGATTCACCAGTGTCATTGCATGTGTGCTCTTTTTACTAACAACAACTAGAGTAATTTCATGACTATTCTTTTCACATACCACATATGGATCCACCAGTTCCATTGAAATGTGTGTTCTCTTCAGAGACCACACATGGATCCACCAGTGTCATTGCATGTGTGTTCTTTTTACTAACAACAACCAGAGTCATTGGATGTGTGTTCTTTTCACAATCCACCTATGGATCCACCAATGTCATTGCATGTGTGTTCTTCTCATTAACCTAATCCTTAGGCATTGCATGTGTGTTATCTTCAAAGACCACACATGGATCCACCAGTGTCATTGCATATGTGCTCTTTTTACTTCACATACCACATATGGATCCACCAGTGTCATTGAAATGTGTGTTCTCTTCAGAGACCACACATGGATCCACCAGTGTCATTGCATGTGTGTTCTTTTTACTAACAACAACCAGAGTCATTGCATGTGTGTTGTTTTCTCAATCCACCTATGGATCCACCAGTGTCATTGCCTGTGTGTTCTTCTCATTAACCACAGCTAGAGTCATTGCATGTGTGTTCTCTTCAGAGACCACACATGGATCCACCAGTGTCATTGCATGTGTGTTCTTTTTACTAACAACAACTGGAGTCATTTCATGACAATTCTTTTCACATACCACCTATGGATCCACCAGTGTCATTGCAGGTGTGTTCTTTTTACTAACAACAACCAGAGTCATTGCATGTGTTTTTTTCACAATCCACCTATGGATCCACCAGTGTCATTGCATGTGTGTTCTCTTCAGAGACCACACATGGATCCACCAGTGTCATTGCATGTGTGTTCTTTTTACTAACAACAACTGGAGTCATTTCATGAATAGTCTATTCACAGACCTGTAGGGGTTCGTAGCATGGAAAACAAAAATTTTCTATCGCATACAAACAAACAAGCCAAGATCTATCTACTAGATTGTAGCAACGAGTCGATAGAAGAACTCACCCTCGAAGATTCCAAAGCGTTTAACGAGAGCAGATTCTCGTGGGTGATGTAGTCGTACTCTTTCCGATCTCAAGATCGCGTGAGCGATCCTTCCGGCGCCCACGTTAAGCGGCGCTCCGTAGTCGGTCACACGTTCGATTGAAGACCTTCCTCTCCTTGTTCCAAGCGGCCGGAGGTTGTAGCACTCTCCTCGCGATTCCGGCCTGACAACGGCGTGGTACCTGAGGTAGAGGAAATCCCGAGGCTTCGCCTTAAGCTGCAGTATGGTGGAGCTTATGAGAGGCTATTAGTGGTCTAGTAATTAGACACACCAATTAGAAGGCTCTAAACCAATTAGAAGGCTCTAAACGTGGCTAAAAGCAATTAGAAGCTCTAAACCAAAAGCGGCTCTAACCGGAGATTAGAGGCGGAAACTTGTGTGTGCTAGGAGGGGCAGCCCTGCCCCTCCTTATATAGGTGGGAGGGCCGGCGGCCAAGGGGAGGAGTTCCTCCCCAAGTCGGCCTTGGGAGGTGCGCCGGCCAAGGGGAGGAACCCTCCTCCAACTCGGCCTCCACCAATCCTCCTCTTTTCCCACTTCCCAAAATTGCCGTTTGACTTTCAAACTAGCCGTTTGACTTTTCAATTTAGGATTTAAATAAACCCTTTATTTTGGACAGCAAGAACACCTAGTACATGATGCAATCATTCCAATATGTAATGACACATTCATGTACCCTTCCTCCGAGTCTTGGGACATTAGGACCTTCTAGAATGTTCCCGATGAAAACACCGGAACCATTCCCCAACTCCAAAACGGGACTTTCCTTATATGAATCTTATTCTCCGGACCATTCCGGATCACCTCGTGATATCCCGGATCCCATCCGAGACTCCGAACAACATTCGGTCTCTTTCTCATAATACCATAACTACTCAAACAACGTCGAATCCTTAAGTGTGTCTCCCTACGGTTCGTGAATTATGCGGACATGATCGAGACACTTCTCCGAACAATAACCAATAGAGGAATCTGGAAATTCATATGGCTCCCACATATTTCTACGATTACTTTGCGATCGAATGAACCACTTACATACGATACCAATTTCCCTTTGTCTCACGATATGTTACTTATCCGAGGTTATGATCGTCGGTATCTCTGCATACCTAGTTCAACCTCGTTACTGATAAGTACTCTTTTCTCGTTCCCGTGATATGTGATCCCTTGTGACCAAGTCACATGCTTGCAAGCTAATTGGATGACATTTCACCGAGAGGGCCCAGAGAATATCTATCCGTCATATGGATGGACAAATCCCACTCTTGATCCATGTGTTTCAACCAATACTTTCCGAACACTCAATACCACCTTTATAGCCACCCTGTTACGGTGTGGTGTTTGATGACATCAAAGCATCCATCCAGTAAAGGTGATATGCATGATCTCATGGTCGAAGGAATTAGGTTACTATGTATCAGAAAGCATATAGCAATTGAACTATTGAAATGACTTGATCTTTATGCTACGCTTATCTATAGGAGTATGTCCACCATATCATTCTCCTAACGATATGATCTTGTTGTTGATAACATCTCAATGTTCATGATAGGGAAACCACAATCATCAATCAACCAACAAGCTAGTGAAGTATAGAGGCTATACTAGGGACTTCAAATTAAGTTTACAATTCACACAAGTATTAATGTTTCCTTGTTAATACTATTATAGCATGAATATAAACATTTATCATAAACACAAAGATATAATAATAACTATATTTATTATTGCCTCTAGGGCATATCTCCAACAAGACCACATATGGATCCACTAGTGTCATTGAAATGCATGTTCTCTTCAGACACCACACATGGATCCACCAGTGTCATTGCATGTGTGTTCTTTTTGCTATCAACAACCAGAGTCATTGCATGCATGTTCTTTTCACAATCCACCTATGGATCCACCAGTGTCATTGCATGTGTGTACTCTTCAAAGACCACTGATGGATCCACAAGTGTCATTGCATGTGTGTTCTTTTTACTAACAACAACCGGAGTCATTTCATGACTATTCTTCTCACATACCACATATGGAACTACCAGTGTCATTGCATGTGTGCTCTTTTTACTAACAACAACTAGAGTCATTTCATGACTATTCTTTTCACATACCACATATGGATCCACCAGTGTCATTGTAATGTGTGTTCTCTTCAAAGACCACACATGGATCCACCAGTGTCATTGCATGTGTGTTCTTCTCATTAACCACAGCTAGAGTCATTGCATGTGTGTTCTCTTCAGAGACCACACATGGATCCAGCAGTGTCATTGCATGTGTGTTCTTTTTACTAAGAACAACTAGAGTAATTTCATGACTATTCTCTTCACATACAACATATGGATCCACCAGTGTCATTGAAATGTGTGTTCTCTTCAGAGACCACACATGGATCCACCAGTGTCATTGCATGTGTGTTCTTTGTACTAACAACGACCAGAGTCATTTCATGTGTGTTCTTTTCACAATCCACCTATGGATCCACCAGTATCATTGCATATGTGTACTTTTCAGAGACCACAGATGGATCCACAAGTGTCATTGCATGTGTGTTCTTTTTACTAACAACAACTGGAGTCATTTCATGACTATTCTTCTCACAGACCACATATGGAACTACCAGTGTCATTGCATGTGTGCTCTTTTTACTAACAACAACTGGAGTCATTTCATGACTATTCTTTTCACATACCACATATGGACCCACCAGTGTCATTGAAATGTGTGTTCTCTTCAGAGACCACACATGGATCCACCAGTGTCATTGAAATGTGTGTTGTCTTCAGAGACCACACATGGATCCACCAGTGTCATTCCATGTGTGTTGTTTATACTAACAACCAGAGTCATTGAAATGTGTGTTCTCTTCAAAGACCACACATGGATCCACCAGTGTTCTTGCATGTGTGTTCTTCTCATTAAGCACAACTAGAGTCATTGCATGTGTGTTCTCTTCAGAGACCACACATGGATCCACCAGTGTCATTGCATGTGAGTTCTTTTTACTAACAACAACTTGAGTCATTTCATCACTATACTTTTCACAGACCACATATGGATCCACCAGTGTCATTGAAATGTGTGTTCTCTTTAGAGACCACACATGGATCCACCAGTGTCATTGCATGTGTGTTCTTTTTACTAACAACAACCAAAGTCATTGCATGTATGTTCTTTTCACAATCGACCGATGGATCCACTAGTGTCATTGCATGCGTGTTCTTCTCATTAACCATAGCTAGAGTCATTGCATGTGTGTTCTTCTCATTAACCACAGCTAGAGTCAGTGCATGTGTGTTCTCTTTAGAGGCCACACATGGATCCACTAGTGTCATTCCATGTGTGTTCTTTTTACTAACAACAACTGGAGTCATTTCATGACTATTCTTTTCACATACCACATATGGATCCACCAGTGTCATTGAAATGCGTGTTATCTTCAGAGACCACACATTGATCAACCAGTGTCATTGCATGTGTGTTGTTTTACTAACAACCAGAGTCATTGAAATGTGTGTTCTCTTCAAAGACCACACATGGATCCACCAGTGTTATTGCATGTGTGTTCTTCTCATTAACCACAGCTAGAGTCATTGCATGTGTGTTCTCTTCAGAGACCACACATGGATCCAACAGTGTCATTGCATGTGAGTTCCTTTTACTAACAACAACTTGAGTCATTTCATCACTATACTTTTCATAGACCACATATGGATCCACCAGTGTCATTGAAATGTGTGTTCTCTTCAGAGACCACACATTGATCCACCAGTATCATTGCATGTGTGTTCTTTTTACTAACAACAACCAGAGTCATTGCATGTATGTTCTTTTCACAATCGACCGATGGATCCACTAGTGTCATTGCATGCGTGTTCTTCTCATTAACCACACCTAGAATCATTGCATGTGTGTTATCTTCAGAGACCACACATGGATCCACCAGTGTCATTGCATATGTGCTCTTTTTACTAACAACAACTGGAGTGATTTCTTGACTATTCTTTTCACATACCACATATGGATCCACCAGTGTCATTGAAATGTGTGTTCTCTGCAGAGACCACAAATAGATCCACCAGTGTCATTGCATGTGTGTTTGTTTTACTAACAACAACCATAGTCATTGCATGTGTGTTCTTTTCACAATCCACCTATGGATCCACCAGTGTCATTGCATGTGTGTTCTTCTCATTAACCACAGCCTTAGTCATTGCATGTGTGTTCTATTTAGAGACCACACATGGATCCACCAGTGTCATTCTATGTGTGTTATTTTTACTAACAACAACTAGAGTCATTTCATGACTATTGTTTTCACATACCACATATGGATCCACCAGTGTCATTGAAATGTGTGTTCTCTTCAGAGACCACACATGGATCCACAAGTGTCATTGCATGTGTGTTCTTTTTACTAACAACAACTAGAGTCATTGCATGTGTGGTCTTTTCACAATCCACCTATGGATCCACCAGTGTCATTGCATGTGTGTTCTTCTCATTAACCACAGCCTTAGTCTTTGCATGTGTGTTCTTTTTACTTACAACAACTGGAGTCATTTCATGACAATTCTTTTCACATACCACCTATGGATCCACTAGTGTCATTGCAGGTGTGTTCTTTTTACTAACAACAACCAGAGTCATTGCATGTGTTTTTTTCACAATCCACATATGGATCCACCAGTGTCATTGCATGTGTGTTTTTTTCAGAGACCACACATGGATCCACCAGTGTCATTGCATGTGTGTTCTTTTTACTAACAACAACTGGAGTCATTTCATGAATAGTCTATTCACAGACCACATATGGATCCACTAGTGTCATTGAAATGCATGTTCTCTTCAGACACCACACATGGATCCACCAGTGTCATTGCATGTGTGTTCTTTTTACTAACAACAAGCAAAGTCATTGCATGCGTGTTCTTTTCACAATCCACCTATGGATCCACCAGTGTCATTGCATGTGTGTTCTTGTCATTAACCACAGCCTTAGTCATTGCATGTGCGTTATCTTTAGAGACCACACATGGATCCACTAGTGTCATTGCATGTGTGCTCTTTTTACTAACAACAACTAGAGTCATTTCATGACTATTCTTTTCACATACCACATGTGGATCCATTAGTTTCATTGAAATGTGTGTTCTCTTCAAAGACCACACATGGATCCACCAGTGTCATTGAAATATGTGTTCTCTTCAAAGACCACACATGGATTCACCAGTTTCATTGCATGTGTGTTCTTTTTACTAACAATAACCAGAGTCATTGCATGTGTGTTCTTTTCACAATCCACCTATGGATCCACCAGTGTCATTGCATGCGTGTTCTTCTCATTAACGACAGCTAGAGTCATTGCATGTGTGTTCTCTTCAGAGACCACACATGGATCCACCGGTGTCATTGCTTGTGTGTTCTTTTTAGTAACAACAACTGGAGTCATTTCATGACTATTCTTTTCACATACCACATATGGATCCACCAGTGTCATTGAAATGTGTGTTCTCTTTAGAGACCACACATGGACCCACCAGTGTTATTGCATGTGTGTTCTTTTTACTAACAACCAGAGTCATTGCATGTGTGTTCTTTTCACAATCCACCTATGGATCCAATAGTGTCATTGCATGTGTGTTCTTCTCATTAACCACAGCCTTAGTCATTGCATGTGTGTTATCTTCAGAGACCACACATGGATCCACCAGTGTCATTGAAATGTGTGTTCTCTTTAGAGACCACACATGGATCCACCAGTGTCATTGCATGTGTGTTCTTTTTACTAACAACAACCAAAGTCATTGCATGTATGTTCTTTTCACAATCGACCGACGGATCCACTAGTGTCATTGCATGGGTGTTCTTCTCATTAACCATAGCTAGAGTCATTGCATGTGTGTTCTTCTCATTAACCACAGCTAGAGTCATTGCATGTGTGTTCTCTTTAGAGGCCACACATGGATCCACTAGTGTCATTCCATGTGTGTTCTTTTTACTAACAACAACTGGAGTCATTTCATGACTATTCTTTTCACATACCACATATGGATCCACCAGTGTCATTGAAATGCGTGTTATCTTCAGAGACCACACATGGATCCACCAGTGTCATTGCATGTGTGTTGCTTTTACTAACAACAACCAGAGTCATTGAAATGTGTGTTCTCTTCAAAGACCACACATGGATCCACCAGTGTTATTGCATGTGTGTTCTTCTCATTAACCACAGCTAGAGTCATTGCATGTGTGTTCTCTTCAAAGACCACACATGGATCCAACAGTGTCATTGCATGTGAGTTCCTTTTACAAACAACAACTTGAGTCATTTCATCACTATACTTTTCATAGACCACATATGGATCCACCAGTGTCATTGAAATGTGTGTTCTCTTCAGAGACCACACATTGATCCACCAGTATCATTGCATGTGTGTTCTTTTTACTAACAACAACCAGAGTCATTGCATGTATGTTCTTTTCACAATCGACCGATGGATCCACTAGTGTCATTGCATGCGTGTTCTTCTCATTAACCACACCTAGAATCATTGCATGTGTGTTATCTTCAGAGACCACACATGGATCCACCAGTGTCATTGCATATGTGCTCTTTTTACTAACAACAACTGGAGTGATTTCTTGACTATTCTTTTCACATACCACATATGGATCCACCAGTGTCATTGAAATGTGTGTTCTCTGCAGAGACCACAAATAGATCCACCAGTGTCATTGCATGTGTGTTCGTTTTACTAACAACAACCATAGTCATTGCATGTGTGTTCTTTTCACAATCCACCTATGGATCCACCAGTGTCATTGCATATGTGTTCTTCTCATTAACCACAGCCTTAGTCATTGCATGTGTGTTCTATTTAGAGACCACACATGGATCCACCAGTGTCATTCTATGTGTGTTATTTTTACTAACAACAACTAGAGTCATTTCATGACTATTGTTTTCACATACCACATATGGATCCACCAGTGTCATTGAAATGTGTGTTCTCTTCAGAGACCACACATGGATCCACAAGTGTCATTGCATGTGTGTTCTTTTTACTAACAACAACTAGAGTCATTGCATGTGTGGTCTTTTCACAATCCACCTATGGATCCACCAGTGTCATTTCATGTGTGTTCTTCTCATTAACCACAGCCTTAGTCTTTGCATGTGTGTTCTTTTTACTTACAACAACTGGAGTCATTTCATGACAATTCTTTTCACATACCACCTATGGATCCACCAGTGTCATTGCAGGTGTGTTCTTTTTACTAACAACAACCAGAGTCATTGCATGTGTTTTTTTCACAATCCACATATGGATCCACCAGTGTCATTGCATGTGTGTTCTTTTCAGAGACCACACATGGATCCACCAGTGTCATTGCATGTGTGTTCTTTTTACTAACAACAACTGGAGTCATTTCATGAATAGTCTATTCACAGACCACATATGGATCCACTAGTGTCATTGAAATGCATGTTCTCTTCAGACACCACACATGGATCCACCAGTGTCATTGCATGTGTGTTCTTTTTACTAACAACAAGCAAAGTCATTGCATGCGTGTTCTTTTCACAATCCACCTATGGATCCACCAGTGTCATTGCATGCGTGTTCTTGTCATTAACCA
This sequence comes from Avena insularis, assembly GCA_023614405.1. Classification (NCBI taxonomy): domain Eukaryota; kingdom Viridiplantae; phylum Streptophyta; class Magnoliopsida; order Poales; family Poaceae; genus Avena; species Avena insularis. Next base: position 326,547,785 of record CM042690.1, on the reverse strand, counting down.
CAGCCTTAGTCATTGCATGCGCGTTATCTTCAGAGACCACACATGGATCCACCGGTGTCATTGCTTGTGTGTTCTTTTTAGTAACAACAACTAGAGTCATTTCATGACTATTCTTTTCACATACCACATATGGATCCACCAGTGTCATTGAAATGTGTGTTCTCTTTAGAGACCACACATGGACCCACCAGTGTTATTGCATGTGTGTTCTTTTTACTAACAACCAGAGTCATTGCATGTGTGTTCTTTTCACAATCCACCTATGGATCCAATAGTGTCATTGCATGTGTGTTCTTCTCATTAGCCACAGCCTTAGTCATTGCATGTGTGTTATCTTCAGAGACCACACATGGATCCACCAGTGTCATTGCATATGTGTTCTTTTTACTAACAACAGCTGGAGTCATTTCATGACTATTCTTTTCACATACCATATATGGATCTACCAGTGTCATTGAAATGTGTGTTCTCTTTAGAGACCACACATGGATCCACTAGTGTTATTGCATGTGTGTTCTTTTTACTAACAACTACCAGAGTCATTGGATATGTGTTCTTTTCACAATCCACCGATGGATCCATCAGTACCATTGCATGTGTGTTATTCTCATTAACCACATCCTGAGTCATTGCATGTGTGTTCTTTTCACATAACACATTTTGAACCACCATTGGCATTGCATGTGTGTTCTTTTTACTAACAACAACTGGAGTTATTTCATGACTATTATTTTCACATACAACATATGGATCCACCAGTGTCATTGAAATGTGTGTTCTCTTCAGAGACCACACATGGATGCACTAGTGTCATTGCATGTGTGTTCTTTTTACTAACAACAACCAAAGTCATTGCATGTGTGTTCTTTTCATAATCCACCTATGGATCCACCAGTATCATTGCATGTGTGTTCTTCTCACTAACCACAGCTAGAGTCATTGCATGTGTGTTATTTTTACTAACAACAACTGGAGTCATTTCATGACTATTCTTTTCACATACCACATATGCATCCACTAGTGTCATTGAAATGTGTGTTCTCTTTAGAGACCACACATGGATCCACTAGTGTCATTGCATGTGTTCTCTTTTTACTAACAACAACCAGAGTCATTGGATGTGTGTTCTTTTCACAATCCACCTATGGATCCACCAATGTCATTGCATGTGTGTTCTTCTCATTAACCACATCCTTAGGCATTGCATGTGTGTTATCTTCCAAGACCACACATGGATCCACCAGTGTCATTGCATGTGTGCTCTTTTTACTAACAACAACTGGAGTCATTTCATGACTATTCTTTTCACATACCACATATGGACCCACCAGTGTCATTGAAATGTGTGTTCTCTTCAGAGACCACACATGGATCCACCAGTGTCATTGCATGTGTGTTCTTTTTACTAACAACAACCAGAGTCATTCCATGTGTGTTCTTTTCTCAATCCACCTATGGATCCACCAGTGTCATTGCCTGTGTGTTCTTCTCATTAATCACAGCTAGAGTCATTGCATGTGTGTTCTCTTCAGAGACCACACATGGATCCACCAGTGTCATTGCATGTGTGTTCTTTTTACTAACAAAAACTGGAGTCATTTCATGACTATTCGTTTCACATACCACCTATGGATCCACCAGTGTCATTGCAGGTGTATTCTTTTTATTAACAATAACCAGAGTCATTGCATGTGTTTTTTTCACAATCCACCTATGGATCCACCAGTGTCATTGCATGTGTGTTCTTTTTACTAACAACAACCAGAGTCATTGCATGTGTGTTCTTTTCACAATCCACCTATGGATCCAATAGTGTCATTGCATGTGTGTTCTTCTCATTAACCATAGCCTTAGTCTTTGCATGTGTGTTATCTTTAGAGACCACACATGGATCCACCAGTGTCATTGCATATGTGTTCCTTTTACTAACAACAACTGGAGTCATTTCATGACTATTCTTTTCGCATACCATATATGGATCCACCAGTGTCATTGAAATGTGTGTTCTCTTCAGAGACCACACATGGATCCACCAGTGTCATTGCATGTGTGTTCTTTTTACTAACAACAACCAGAGTCATTGCATGTGTGTTCTTTTCACAATCCAGCTATGGATCCAACAGTGTCATTGCATGTGTGTTCTTCTCATTAACCATAGCCTTAGTCTTTGCATGTGTGTTATCTTCAGAGACCACACATGGATCCACCAGTGTCATTGCATATGTGTTCCTTTTACTAACAACAACTGGAGTCATTTCATGACTATTCTTTTCACATACCATATATGGATCCACCAGTGTCATTGAAATGTGTGTTCTCTTCAGAGACCACACATGGATCCACTAGTGTCATTGCATGTGTGTTCTTTTTACTAAGAACAACCAGAGTCATTGGATGTGTGTTCTTTTCACAATCCACCGATGGATCCATCAGTATCATTGCATGTGTGTTCTTCTCATTAACCACATCCTGAGTCATTGCATGTGTGTTCTTTTCACATAACACATTTGGAACCACCATTGGCATTGCATGTGTGTTCTTTTTACTAACAACAACTGGAGTCATTTCATGACTATTCTTTTCACATACCACATATGGATCCACCAGTGTCATTGAAATGTGTGTTCTCTTAAGAGACCACACATGGATCCACTAGTGTCATTGCATGTGTGTTCTTTTTACTAACAACAACTAGAGTCATTGCATATGTGTTCTTTTCACAATCCACCTATGGATCCACCAGTTTCATTGCATGTGTGTTCTTCTCATTAACCACAGCTAGAGTCATTGCATGCGTGTTTTTTCACAGACCACATTTGGAACCACCATTGTCATCGCACGTGTGTTCTTTTTACTAACAACAACTGGAGTCATTTCATGACTATTCTTTTCACATACCACATATGGATCCACGAGTGTCATTGAAATGTGTGTTCTCTATAGAGACCACACATAGATTCACCAGTGTCATTGCATGTGTGTTCTATTTACTAACAACAACCAGAGTCATTGCATGTGTGTTCTTTTCATAATCCACTATGGATCCACCAGTATCATTACATGTGTGTTCTTCTCACTAACCACAGCTAGAGTCATTGCATGTGTGTTCTCTTCAGAGACCACACATGGATTCACCAGTGTCATTGCATGTGTGTTATTTTTACTAACAACAACTGGAGTCATTTCATGACTATTCTTTTCACATACCACATATGGATCCACCAGTGTCATTGAAATGTGTGTTCTCTTCAGAGACCACACATGGATCCACCAGTGTCATCGCATGTGTGTTCTTTTTACTAACAACAACCAGAGATATTGGATGTGTGTTCTTTTCACAATCCACCTATGGATCCACCAATGTCATTGCATGTGTGTTCTTCTCATTAACCACATCCTTAGGCATTGCATGTGTGTTATCTTCCAAGACCACACATGGATCCAGCAGTGTCATTGCATGTGTGCTCTTTTTACTAACAACAACTAGAGTCATTTCATGACTATTCGTTTCACATACCACCTATGGATCCACCAGTGTCATTGCAGGTGTATTCTTTTTACTAACAACAACCAGAGTCATTGCATGTGTTTTTTTCACAATCCACCTATGGATCCACCAGTGTCATTGCATGTGTGTTCTTTTTATTAACAACAACCAGAGTCATTGCATGTGTGTTCTTTTCACAATCCACCTATGGATCCAACAGTGTCATTGCATGTGTGTTCTTCTCATTAACCATAGCCTTAGTCATTGCATGTGTGTTATCTTCAGAGACCACACATGGAACCACCATTGTCATTGCACGTGTGTTCTTTTTACTAACAACAACTGGAGTCATTTCATGACTATTATTTTCACATACCACATATGGATCCACCAGTGTCATTGAAATGTATGTTATCTTCAAAGACCACACATGGATCCACAAGTGTCATTGCATGTGTGTTCTTTTTACTAACAACAACCAAAGTCATTGGATGTGTGTTCTTTTCACAATCCACCGATGGATCCATCAGTATCATTACATGTGTGTTCTTCTCATTAACCACATCCTAAGTCATTGCATGTGTGTTCTTTTCACAGAACACATTTGGAACCTCCATTGGCATTGCATGTGTGTTCCTTTTACTAACAACAACTGGAGTCATTTCATGACTATTCATTTCACATACCACATATGGATCCACCAGTGTCATTGAAATGTGTGTTCTCTTCAGAGACCACACATGGATCCACCAGTGTCATTGCATGTGTGTTCTTTTTACAAACAACAACCAGAGTCATTGCATGTGTGTTCTTTTCTCAATCCACCTATGCATCCACCAGTGTCATTGCATACGTGTTCTTCTCATTAACCACAGCTAGAGTCATTGCATGTGTGTTATTTTCACAGACCACATATGGAACCACCAGTGTCATTGCATGTGTGCTCTTTTTACTAACAACAACTAAAGTCATTTAATGACTATTCTTTTCACATACAACATATGGATCCACTAGTGTCATTGAAATGTGTGTTATCTTCAGAGACCACACATGGATCCACCAGTGTCATTGCATGTGTGTTCTTTTTACTAACAACAACAAGAGTCATTGCATGTGTGTTCTTTTCACAATCCATCTATGGTCCACTAGTGTCATTGCATGTGTGTTCTTCTCATTAACCATAGCTAGAGTCATTGCATGTGTGTTCTCATTAGAGACCTCACAAGGATCCACCAGTGTCATTGCATGTGTGTTCTTTTTACTAACAACAACTGGAGTCATTTCATGACTATTGTTTTCACATACCTCATATGGATCCACCAGTATCATTGAAAGGTGTGTTCTCTTCACAGACCACAAATAGATCCACTAGTGTCATTGCATGTGTGTTCTTTTTACTAACAACAACCAGAGTCATTTCATGTGTGTTCTTTTCACAATCCACCTATGGATCCACCATTGTCATTGCATGTGTGTTCTCTTCAGAGACCACACATGGATCCACCAGTGTCATTGCGTGTGTGTTCTTTTTACTAACAACATTTGGAGTCATTTCATGACTATTCTTTTCACAGACCACATATGGATCCACCAGTGTCATTGAAATGTGTGTTCTCTTCAGAGACCACACATGGATCAACCAGAGTCATTGCACGTGTGTTCTTTTTACTAACAACAACTAGAGGCATTGCATGTGTGTTCTTTTCACAATTCACCTATGGATCCACTAGTGTCATTGCATGTGTGTTCTTCTCATTAACCCCATCTAGAGTCATTGCATGTGTATTCTTTTTAGAGACCACACATGGATCCACCAGTGTTATTGCATGTGTGTTCTTTTTACTAACAACAACTAGAGTCATTTCATGACTATTCTTATCGCATACCGTATATAGATCCACCAGTGTCATTGAAATGTATGTTGTCTTTAGAGACCACACATGGATCCACCAGTGTCATTGCATCTGTTCTTTTTACTAACAAAAACTAGAGTCATTGGATGTGTGTTCTTTTTACAACCCACCTATGGATCCACCAATGTCATTGCATGTGTGTTCTTCTCATTAACCACAACTAGAGTCATTGAATGCGTGTTCTCTTCAGAGACCACACATGGATCCACCAATGTAATTGCATGTGTGTTCTTTTTACTAACAACAACTGGAGTTATTTCATGACTATTATTTTCACATACCACATATGGATCCACTAGTGTCATTGAAATGTGTGTTATCTTCAGAGACCACACATGGATCCACCAGTGTCATTGCATGTGTGTTCTTTTTACTAACAACAAACAGAGTCATTGCATGTGTGTTCTTTTCACAATCCATCTATGGATCCACTAGTGTCATTGCATGTGTGTTCTTCTCATTAACCATAGCTAGAGTCACTTCATGTGTGTTCTCATTAGACACCACACATGGATCCACCAGTGTCATTGCATGTGTGTTCTTTTTACTAACAACAACTGGAGTCATTTCATGACTATTTTTTCACATACCACATATGGATCCACCAGAGTCATTGAAATGTGTGTTCTCTTCATAGACCACACATGGATCCACCAGTGTCATTGCATGTGTGTTCTTTTTACTAACAACAACCAGAGTCATTGCATGTGTGTTCTTGTCACAATCCACCTATGGATCCACCAGTGTTATTGCATGTGTGTTCTTCTCATTAACCATAGCCTTAGTCATTGCATGTGTGTTCTTTTCACAGACCACATATGGAACCACCACTGTCATTGCATGTGTGTTCTTTTTACTAACAACAACTGGAGTCATTTCATGACTATTCTTTTCACATACCACATATGGATCCACCGGTGTCATTGAAATGTGTGTCCTCTTCAGAGACCACACATGGATCCACCAGTGTCATTGCATGTGTGTTCTTTTTACTACAACAACCAGAGTCAGTGCATGTGTGTTCTTTTCACAATCCACCTATGGATCCACCAGTGTCATTGCATGTGTGTTCTTCTCATTAACCACAGCCTTAGTGATTGCATGTGTGTTCTTTTCACAGACCACATATGGAACCACCAGTGTCATTGCATGTGTGCTCTTTTTACTAAAAAACAACTAAAGTCATTTCATGACTATTCTTTTCACATACCACATATGGATCCACCAATGTCATTGAAATGTGTGTTCTCTTTAGAGACCACACATGGATCCAATGTCATTGCATGTGTGTTCTTTTTACTAACAACAACCAGAGTCATTGCATGTGTGTTCTTTTCACAATCTACCTATGGATCCACCAGTGTCATTGCATGTGTGTTCTTCTCATTAACCACAGCTAGAGTCATTGCATGTGTGTTCTTTTCACAGACCACATATGGAACCACCAGTGTCATTGCATATGTGCTCTTTTTACTAACAACAACTAAAGTCATTTCATGACTATTCTTTTCACATACCACATATGGATCCACCAGTGTCATTGAAAGGTGTGTTCTCTTCAGAGACCACACATAGATCCACTAGTGTCATTGAATGTGTGTTCTTTTTACTAACAACAACCAGAGTCATTTCATGTGTGTTCTTTTCACAATCCACCTATGAATCCACCAGTGTCATTGCATGTGTGTTCTCTTCAGAGACCACACATGGATCCACCAGTGTTAGTGCATGTGTGTTCTTTTTACTAACAACAACCAGAGTCATTGCATGTGTGTTCTTTTCACAATCCACCAATGGATCCACCATGTCATTGCATGTGTGTTCTTCTCATTAACCACAGCCTTAGTCATTGCATGTGTGTTCTTTTCACAGACCACATATGGAACCACCATTGTCATTGCATGTGTGTTCTTTTTACTAACAACAACTGGAGTCATTTCATGACTATTCTTTTCACATACCACATATGGATCCACCAGTGTCATTGAAATCTGTGTTCTCTTCAGAGACCACACATGGATCCTCCAGTGTCATTGCATGTGTGTTCTTTTTACGAACAACAACCAGAGTCATTGCATGTTTGTTCTTTTCACAATCCACCTATGGATCCACCAGTGTCATTGCATGTGTGTCATTCTCATTAACCACATCTAGACTCATCGCATGTGTGTTCTTTTCACAGACCACATATGGAACCACCAGTGTGATTGCATGCGTGCTCTTTTTACTAACAACAACTAGAGTCATTTCATGACTATTCTTTTCACATACCACATACGGATCCACCAGTGTCACTGAAAGGTGTGTTCTCTTCAGAGACCACACATAGATCCACTAGTGTCATTGCATGTGTGTTCTTTTTACTAACAACAACCAGAGTCATTTCATGTGTGTTGTTTTCACAATCCACAGATGGATCCAGCAGTGTCATTGCATGTGTGTTCTTCTCATTACCCATAGCTAGAGTCATTGCATGTGTGTTCTTTTCACATACCACATATGGAACCACCAGTGTCATTGCATGTGTGCTCTTTTTAATAACAACAACTTAAGTCATTTCATGAATATTCTTTTCACATACCACATATGGATCCACCAGTGTCATTGAAAGGTGTGTTCTCTTTAGAGACCACACATGGATCCACCAATGTAATTGCATGTGTATTCTTTTTACTAACAACAGCTGGAGTTATTTCATGACTATTCTTTTCACATACCACATATGGATCCACTAGTGTCATTGAAATGTGTGTTACCTTCAGAGACCACACATGGATCCACCAGTGTCATTGCATGTGTGTTCTTTTTACTAACAACAACCAGAGTCATTGCATGTGTGTTCTTTTCACAATCCATCTATGGATCCACTAGTGTCATTGCATGTGTGTTCTTCTCATTAACCATAGCTAGAGTCACTTCATGTGTGTTCTCATTAGACACCACACATGGATCCACCAGTGTCATTGCATGTGTGTTCTTTTTACTAACAACAACTGGAGTCATTTCATGACTATTTTTTTCACATACCACATATGGATCCACCAGAGTCATTGAAATGTGTGTTCTCTTCATAGACCACACATGGATCCACCAGTGTCATTGCATGTGTGTTCTTTTTACTAACAACAACCAGAGTCATTGCATGTGTGTTCTTGTCACAATCCACCTATGGATCCACCAGTGTTATTGCATGTGTGTTCTTCTCATTAACCATAGCCTTAGTCATTGCATGTGTGTTCTTTTCACAGACCACATATGGAACCACCACTGTCATTGCATGTGTGTTCTTTTTACTAACAACAACTGGAGTCATTTCATGACTATTCTTTTCACATACCACATATGGATCCACCGGTGTCATTGAAATGTGTGTCCTCTTTAGAGACCACACATGGATCCACCAGTGTCATTGCATGTGTGTTCTTTTTACTACAACAACCAGAGTCATTGCATGTGTGTTCTTTTCACAATCCACCTATGGATCCACCAGTGTCATTGCATGTGTGTTCTTCTCATTAACCACAACCTTAGTGATTGCATGTGTGTTCTTTTCACAGACCACATATGGAACCACCAGTGTCATTGCATGTGTGCTCTTTTTACTAAAAAACAACTAAAGTCATTTCATGACTATTCTTTTCACATACCACATATGGATCCACCAATGTCATTGAAATGTGTGTTCTCTTTAGAGACCACACATGGATCCACCTGTGTCATTGCATGTGTGTTCTTTTTACTAACAACAACCAGAGTCATTGCATGTGTGTTCTTTTCACAATCTACCTATGGATCCACCAGTGTCATTGCATGTGTGTTCTTCTCATTAACCACAGCTAGAGTCATTGCATGTGTGTTCTTTTCACATACCACATATGGAACCACCAGTGTCATTGCATGTGTGCTCTTTTAAATAACACCAACGAAAGTCATTTCATGACTATTCTTTTCACATACCACATATGGATCCACCAGTGTCATTGAAAGGTGTGTTCTCTTCAGAGACCACACATAGATCCACTAGTGTCATTGAATGTGTGTTCTTTTTACTAACAACAACCAGAGTCATTTCATGTGTGTTCTTTTCACAATCCACCTATGAATCCACCAGTGTCATTGCATGTGTGTTCTCTTCAGACCACACATGGATCCTGATGTTAGTGCATGTGTGTTCTTTTTACTAACAACAACCAGAGTCATTGCATGTGTGTTCTTTTCACAATCCACCAATGGATCCACCATGTCATTGCATGTGTGTTCTTCGCATTAACCACAGCCTTAGTCATTGCATGTGTGTTCTTTTCAGACCACATATGGAACCACCATTGTCATTGCATGTGTGTTCTTTTTACTAACAACAACTGAGTCATTTCATGACTGTTCTTTTCACATACCACATATGGATCCACCAGTGTCATTGAAATGTGTGTTCTCTTGAGACCACACATGGATCCTCCAGTGTCATTGCATGTGTGTTCTTTTTACGAACAACAACCAGAGTCATTACATGTTTGTTCTTTTCACAATCCACCTATGGATCCACCAGTGTCATTGCATGTGTGTCATTCTCATTAACCACATCTAGACTCATCGCATGTGTGTTCTTTTCTGAGACCACATATGGAACCACCAGTGTGATTGCATGTGTGCTCTTTTTACTAACAACAACTAGAGTCATTTCATGACTATTCTTTTCACATACCACATACGGATCCACCAGTGTCATTGAAAGGTGTGTTCTCTTCAGAGACCACACATAGATCCACTAGTGTCATTGAATGTTGGTTGTGGTTACTAACAACCACGATATTCATTTCATGTGTGTTGTTTTCACAATCCACAGATGGATCCAGCAGTGTCATTGCATGTGTGTTCTTCTCATTACCCATAGCTAGAGTCATTGCATGTGTGTTCTTTTCACATACCACATATGGAACCACCAGTGTCATTGCATGTGTGCTCTTTTTACTAACAACAACTTAAGTCATTTCATGAATATTCTTTTCACATACCACATATGGATCCACCAGTGTCATTGAAAGGTGTGTTCTCTTTAGAGACCACACATGGATCCACCAATGTAATTGCATGTGTGTTCTTTTTACTAACAACAGCTGGAGTTATTTCATGACTATTCTTTTCACATACCACATATGGATCCACTAGTGTCATTGAAATGTGTGTTACCTTCAGAGACCACACATGGATCCACCAGTGTCATTGCATGTGTGTTCTTTTTACTAACAACAACCAGAGTCATTGCATGTGTGTTCTTTTCACAATCCATCTATGGATCCACTAGTGTCATTGCATGTGTGTTCTTCTCATTAACCATAGCTAGAGTCACTTCATGTGTGTTCTCATTAGACACCACACATGGATCCACCAGTGTCATTGCATGTGTGTTCTTTTTACTAACAACAACTGGAGTCATTTCATGACTATTTTTTTCACATACCACATATGGATCCACCAGAGTCATTGAAATGTGTGTTCTCTTCATAGACCACACATGGATCCACCAGTGTCATTGCATGTGTGTTCTTTTTACTAACAACAACCAGAGTCATTGCATGTGTGTTCTTGTCACAATCCACCTATGGATCCACGAGTGTTATTGCATGTGTGTTCTTCTCATTAACCATAGCCTTAGTCATTGCATGTGTTGTCTTGTCACAGACCACCTATGGATCCACTAGTGTCATTGCATGTGTGTTCTTTTTACTAACAACAACTGGAGTCATTCCATGACTGTTCTTTTCACATACCACATATGGATCCACCGGTGTCATTGAAATGTGTGTCCTCTTCAGAGACCACACATGGATCCACCAGTGTCATTGCATGTGTGTTCTTTTTACTAACAACAACCAGAGTCATTGCATGTGTGTTCTTTTCACAATCCACCTATGGATCCACCAGTGTCATTGCATGTGTGTTCTTCTCATTAACCACAACCTTAGTGATTGCATGTGTGTTCTTTTCACAGACCACATATGGAACCACCAGTGTCATTGCATGTGTGCTCTTTTTACTAAAAAACAACTAAAGTCATTTCATGACTATTCTTTTCACATACCACATATGGATCCACCAATGTCATTGAAATGTGTGTTCTCTTTAGAGACCACACATGGATCCACCTGTGTTATTGCATGTGTGTTCTTTTTACTAACAACAACCAGAGTCATTGCATGTGTTCTTTTCACAATCTACCTATGGATCCACCAGTGTCATTGCATGTGTGTTCTTCTCATTAACCACAGCTAGAGTCATTGCATGTGTGTTCTTTTCACATACCACATATGGAACCACCAGTGTCATTGCATGTGTGCTCTTTTTACTAACAACAACTAAAGTCATTTCATGACTATTCTTTTCACATACCACATATGGATCCACCAGTGTCATTGAAAGGTGTGTTCTCTTCAGAGACCACACATAGATCCACTAGTGTCATTGAATGTGTGTTCTTTTTACTAACAACAACCAGAGTCATTTCATGTGTGTTCTTTTCACAATCCACCTATGAATCCACCAGTGTCATTGCATGTGTGTTCTCTTCAGAGACCACACATGGATCCACCAGTGTTAGTGCATGTGTGTTCTTTTTACTAACAACAACCAGAGTCATTGCATGTGTGTTCTTTTCACAATCCACCAATGGATCCACCATGTCATTGCATGTGTGTTCTTCTCATTAACCACAGCCTTAGTCATTGCATGTGTGTTCTTTTCACAGACCACATATGGAACCACCATTGTCATTGCATGTGTGTTCTTTTTACTAACAACAACTGGAGTCATTTCATGACTATTCTTTTCACATACCACATATGGATCCACCAGTGTCATTGAAATGTGTGTTCTCTTCAGAGACCACACATGGATCCTCCAGTGTCATTGCATGTGTGTTCTTTTTACGAACAACAACCAGAGTCATTGCATGTTTGTTCTTTTCACAATCCACCTATGGATCCACCAGTGTCATTGCATGTGTGTCATTCTCATTAACCACATCTAGACTCATCGCATGTGTGTTCTTTTCACAGACCACATATGGAACCACCAGTGTGATTGCATGTGTGCTCTTTTTACTAACAACAACTAGAGTCATTTCATGACTATTCTTTTCACATACCACATACGGATCCACCAGTGTCATTGAAAGGTGTGTTCTCTTCAGAGACCACACATAGATCCACTAGTGTCATTGCATGTGTGTTCTTTTTACTAACTACAACCAGATTCATTTCATGTGTGTTGTTTTCACAATCCACAGATGGATCCAGCAGTGTCATTGCATGTTTGTTCTTCTCATTACCCATAGCTAGAGTCATTGCATGTGTGTTCTTTTCACATACCACATATGGAACCACCAGTGTCATTGCATGTGTGCTCTTTTTACTAACAACAACTTAAGTCATTTCATGAATATTCTTTTCACATACCACATATGGATCCACCAGTGTCATTGAAAGGTGTGTTCTCTTTAGAGACCACACATGGATCCACCAATGTAATTGCATGTGTGTTCTTTTTACTAACAACAGCTGGAGTTATTTCATGACTATTCTTTTCACATACCACATATGTATCCACTAGTGTCATTGAAATGTGTTACCTTCAGAGACCACACATGGATCCACATGTGTCATTGCATGTGTGTTCTTTTTACTAACAACAACCAGAGTCATTGCATGTGTGTTCTTTTCACAATCCATCTATGGATCCACTAGTGTCATTGCATGTGTGTTCTTCTCATTAACCATAGCTAGAGTCACTTCATGTGTGTTCTCATTAGACACCACACATGGATCCACCATGTCATTGCATGTGTGTTCTTTTTACTAACAACAAGCTGAGTCATTTCATGACTATTTTTTTCACATACCACATATGGATCCACCAGAGTCATTGAAATGTGTGTTCTCTTTAGAGACCACACATCGATCCACCAGTGTCATTGCATGTGTGTTCTTTTTACTAACAACAACCAGAGTCATTGCATGTGTGTTCTTGTCACAATCCACCTATGGATCCACAAGTGTGATTGCATGTGTGTTCTTCTCATTAACCATAGCCTTAGTCATTGCATGTGTGTTCTTTTCACAGACCACATATGGAACCACCACTTTCATTGCATGTGTGTTCTTTTTACTAACAACAACCGGAGTCATTTCATGACTATTCTTTTCACATAACACATATGGATCCACCGGTGTCATTGAAATGTGTGTCCTCTTGAGACCACACATGGATCCACAGTGTCATTGCATGTGTCTTCTTTTACTACAACAACCAGAGTCATTGCATGTGTGTTCTTTTCACAATCCACCTATGGATCCACCAGTGTCATTGCATGTGTGTTGTTCTCATTAACCACAGCCTTAGTGATTGCATGTGTGTTCTTTTCACAGACCACATATGGAACCACCAGTGTCATTGCATGTGTGCTCTTTTACTAAAAACAACTAAAGTCATTTCATGACTATTCTTTTCACATACCACATATGGATCCACCAATGTCATTGAAATGTGTGTTATCTTTAGAGACCACACATGGATCCACCTGTGTCATTGCATGTGTGTTCTTTTTTCTAACAACAACCAGAGTCATTGCATGTGTGTTCTTTTCACAATCTACCTATGGATCCACCAGTTTCATTGCATGTGTGTTCTTCTCATTAACCACAGCTAGAGTCATTGCATGTGTGTTCTTTTCACATACCACATATGGAACCACCAGTGTCATTGCATGTGTGCTCTTTTTACTAACAACAACTGAAGTCATTTCATGACTATTCTTTTCAGATACCACATATGGATCCACCAGTGTCATTGAAAGGTGTGTTCTCTTCAGAGACCACACATAGATCCACTAGTGTCATTGAATGTGTGTTCTTTTTACTAACAACAACCAGAGTCATTTCATGTGTGTTCTTTTCACAATCCACCTATGAATCCACCAGTGTCATTGCATGTGTGTTCTCTTCAGAGACCACACATGGATCCACCAGTGTTAGTGCATGTGTGTTCTTTTTACTAACAACAACCAGTCATTGCATGTGTGTTCTTTTCACAATCCACCTATGGATCCACCATGTCATGGCATGTGTGTTCTTTTACTAACAACAGCCTTAGTCATTGCATGTGTGTTCTTTTCACACCACATATGGAACCACCATTGTCATTGCATGTGTGTTCTTTTTACTAACAACAACTGGAGTCATTTCATGACTATTCTTTTCACATAGCACATATGGATCCACCAGTGTCATTGAAATGTGTGTTCTCTTCAGAGACCACACATGGATCCTCCAGTGTCATTGCATGTGTGTTATTTTTACGAACAACAACCAGAGTCATTGGATGTTTGTTCTTTTCATAATCCACCTATGGATCCACCAGTGTCATTGCATGTGTGTCATTCTCATTAACCACATCTAGACTCATCGCATGTGTGTTCTTTTCACAGACCACATATGGAACCACCAGTGTGATTGCATGTGTGCTCTTTTTACTAACAACAACTAGAGTCATTTCATGACTATTCTTTTCACATACCACATACGGATCCACCAATGTCATTGCATGTGTGTTCTTTTTACTAACAACAACTGGAGTCATTTCATGACTATTCTTTTCACATACCACATACGGATCCACCAGTGTCATTGAAAGGTGTGTTCTCTTCAGAGACCACACATAGATCCACTAGTGTCATTGCATGTGTGTTCTTTTTACTAACAACAACCAGAGTCATTTCATGTGTGTTGTTTTCACAATCCACAGATGGATCTAGCAGTGTCATTGCATGTGTGTTCTTCTCATTACCCATAGCTAGAGTCATTGCATGTGTGTTCTTTTCACATACCACATATGGAACCACCAGTGTCATTGCATGTGTGCTCTTTTTACTAACAACAACTTAAGTCATTTCATGAATATTCTTTTCACATACCACATATGGATCCACCAGTGTCATTGAAAGGTGTGTTCTCTTTAGAGACCACACATAGATCCACTAGTGTCATTGCATGTGTGTTCTTTTTACTAACAACAACCAGAGTCATTTCATGTGTGTTCTTTTCACAATCCACCTATGGATCCACCAGTGTCATTGCATGTGTGTTCTCTTCAGAGACCACACATGGATCCACCAGTGTCATTGCATGTGTGTTCTTTTTACTAACAACAACCAGAGTCATGGCATGTGTGTTCTTTTCACAATCCATCTATGGATCCACTAGTGTCATTGCATGTGTGTTCTTCTCATTAACCATAGCTAGAGTCACTTCATGTGTGCTCTCATTAGAGACCACACATGGATCCACCAGTGTCATTGCATGTGTGTTCTTTTTACTAACAACAACTGGAGTCATTTCATGACTATTCTTTTCACATACCACATATGGATCCACCAGTGTCATTGAAATGTGTGTTCTCTTCAGAGACCACACATGGATCCACTAGTGTCATTGCATGTGTGTTATTTTTACTAACAACAACCAGAGTCATTTCATGTGTGTTGTTTTCACAATCCACAGATGGATCCAGCAGTGTCATTGCATGTGTGTTCTTCTCATTACCCATAGCTAGAGTCATTGCATGTGTGTTCTTTTCACATACCACATATGGAACCACCAGTGTCATTGCATGTGTGCTCTTTTTACTAACAACAACTTAAGTCATTTCATGAATATTCTTTTCACATACCACATATGGATCCACCAGTGTCATTGAAAGGTGTGTTCTCTTTAGAGACCACACATAGATCCACTAGTGTCATTGCATGTGTGTTCTTTTTACTAACAACAACCAGAGTCATTTCATGTGTGTTCTTTTCACAATCCACCTATGGATCCACCAGTGTCATTGCATGTGTGTTCTCTTCAGAGACCACACATGGATCCTGATGTCATTGCATGTGTGTTCTTTTTACTAACAACAACCAGAGTCATGGCATGTGTGTTCTTTTCACAATCCATCTATGGATCCACTAGTGTCATTGCATGTGTGTTCTTCTCATTAACCATACCTAGAGCCACTTCATGTGTGTTCTCATTAGAGACCACACATGGATCCACCAATGGTCATTGCATGTGTGTTCTTTTTACTAACAACCACTCGAGTCATTTCATGACTATTCTTTTCACATACCACATATGGATCCACCAGTGTCATTGAAATGTGTGTTCTCTTCAGAGACCACACATGGATCCACTAGTGTCATTGCATGTGTGTTCTTTTTACTAACAACAACCAGAGTCATTTCATGTGTGTTGTTTTCACAATCCACAGATGGATCCAGCAGTGTCATTGCATGTGTGTTCTTCTCATTACCCATAGCTAGAGTCATTGCATGCGTGTTCTTTTCACATACCACATATGGAACCACCAGTGTCATTGCATGTGTGCTCTTTTTACTAACAACAACTTAAGTCATTTCATGAATATTCTTTTCATATACCACATATGGATCCACCAGTGTCATTGAAAGGTGTGTTCTCTTTAGAGACCACACATAGATCCACTACTGTCATTGCATGTGTGTTCTTTTTACTAACAACAACCAGAGTCATTTCATGTGTGTTCTTTTCACAATCCACCTATGGATCCACCAGTGTCATTGCATGTGTGTTCTCTTCAGAGACCACACATGGATCCACCAGTGTCATTGCATGTGTGTTCTTTTTACTAACAACAACCAGAGTCATTGCATGTGTGTTCTTTTCACAATCCATCTATGGATCCACTAGTGTCATTGCATGTGTGTTCTTCTCATTAACCATAGCTAGAGTCACTTCATGTGTGTTCTCATTAGATACCACACATGGATCCACTAGTGTCATTTCATGTGTGTTCTTTTTACTAACAACAACTGGAGTCATTTCATGACTATTCTTTTCACATACCACATATGGATCCACCAGTGTCATTGAAATGTGTGTTCTCTTCAGAGACCACACATGGATCCACCAGTGTCATTGCATGTGTGTTCTTTTTACTAACAACAACCAGAGTCATTGCATGTGTGTTCTTGTCACAATCCACCTATGGATCCACCAGTGTCATTGCATGTGTGCTATTCTCATTAACTACATCTAGAGTCATTGCATGTGTGTTCTTTTCACAGACCACATATGGAACCACCAGTGTCATTGCATGTGTGCTCTTTTTACTAACAACAACTGGAGTCATTTCATGACTATTCTTTTCACATACCACATACGGATCCACCAGTGTCATTGAAAGGTGTGTTATCTTCAGAGACCACACATAGTTCCACTAGTGTCATTGCATGTGTGTTCTTTTTACTAACAACAACCAGAGTCATTTCATGTGTGTTCTTTTCACAATCCACAGATGGATACAGCAGTGTCATTGCATGTGTGTTCTTCTCATTAACCACATATAGAGTCATTGCATGTGTGTTCTTTTCACAGACCACATATGGAACAACCAGTGTCATTGCATGTGTGATCTTTTTACTAACAACAACTGAAGACATTTCATGACTATTCTTTTCACATACCACATATGGATCCACCAGTGTCATTGAAAGGTGTGTTCTCTTTTGAGACCACACATAGATCCACTAGTGTCATTGAATGTGTGTTCTTTTTACTAACAACAACCAGAGTCATTTCATGTGTGTTCTTTTCACAATCCACCTATGGATCCACCAGTGTCATTGCATGTGTGTTCTCTTCAGAGACCACACATGGATCCACCAGTGTCATTGCGTGTGTGTTCTTTTTACTAACAACAACTCGAGTCATTTCATGACTATTCTTTTCACAGACCACATATGGATCCACCAGTGTCATTGAAATGTGTGTTCTCTTCAGAGACCACACATGGATCAATCAGAGTCATTGTATGTGTGTTCTTTTTACTAACAACAACTAGAGTCATTGCATGTGTGTTGTTTCCACAATCCACCTCTGGATCCACTAGTGTCATTGCATGTGTGTTCTTCTCATTAACCCCATCTAGAGTCATTGCATGTTTGTTCTTTTCAGAGACCGCACATGGATCCACCAGTGTTATTGCATGTGTGTTCTTTTTACTAGCAACAACTAGAGTCATTTCATGACTATTCTTTTCACATACCGTGTATAGATCCACCAGTGTCATTGAAATGTGTGTTCTCTTCAGAGACCACACATGGATCCACCAGTGTCATTGCATCTGTTCTTTTTACTAACAATAACTAGAGTCATTGGATGTGTGTTCTTTTCACAACCCACCTATGGATCCACCAATGTCATTGCATGTGTGTTCTTCTCATTAACCACAGCTAGAGTCATTAAATGTGTGTTCTCTTCAGAGACCACACATGGATCCACCAATGTAATTGCATGTGTGTTCTTTTTACTAACAACAACTGGAGTTATTTCATGACTATTCTTTTCACATACCACATATGGATCCACTAGTGTCATTGAAATGTGTGTTACCTTCAGAGACCACACATGGATCCACCAGTGTCATTGCATCTGTGTTCTTTTTACTAACAACAACCAGAGTCATTGCATGTGTGTTCTTTTCACAATCCATCTATGGATCCACTAGTGTCATTGCATGTGTGTTCTTCTCATTAGCCATAGCTAGAGTCACTTCATGTGTGTTCTCATTAGACACCACACATGGATCCACCAGTGTCATTGCATGTGTGTTCTTTTTACTAACAACAACTAGAGTCATTTCATGACTATTCTTTTCACATACCACATATGGATCCACCAGTGTCATTGAAATGTGTGTTCTCTTGAGACCACACATGGATCCACCAGTGTCATTACATGTGTGTTCTGTTTACTAACAACAACCAGAGTCATTGCATGTGTGTTCTTGTCACAATCCACCTATGGATCCACCAGTGTTATTGCATGTGTGTTCTTCTCATTAACCATAGCCTTAGTCATTGCATGTGTGTTCTTTTCACAGACCACATATGGAACCACCACTGTCATTGCATGTGTGTTATTTTTACTAACAACAACTGGAGTCATTTCATGACTATTCTTTTCACATACCACATATGGATCCACCGGTGTCATTGAAATGTGTGTCCTCTTCAGAGACCACACATGGATCCACCAGTGTCTTTGCATGTGTGTTCTTTTTACTACAAAAACCAGAGTCATTGCATGTGTGTTCTTTTCACAATCCACCTATGGATCCACCAGTGTCATTGCATGTGTGTTCTTCTCATTAACCACAACCTTAGTGATTGCATGTGTGTTCTTTTCACATACCACATATGGAACCACCAGTGTCATTGCATGTGTGCTCTTTTTACTAATAAACAACTAAAGTCATTTCATGACTATTCTTTTCACATACCACATATGGATCCACCAATGTCATTGAAATGTGTGTTCTCTTTAGAGACCACACATGGATCCACCTGTGTCATTGCATGTGTGTTCTTTTTACTAACAACAACCAGAGTCATTGCATGTGTGTTCTTTTCACAATCTACCTATGGATCCACCAGTGTCATTGCATGTGTGTTCTTCTCATTAACCATAGCTAGAGTCATTGCATGTGTGTTCTTTTCACATACCACATATGGAACCACCAGTGTCATTGCATGTGTGCTCTTTTTACTAACAACAACTGAAGTCATTTCATGACTATTCTTTTCACATACCACATATGGATCCACCAGTGTCATTGAAAGGTGTGTTCTCTTTAGAGACCACACATAGATCCACTAGTGTCATTGAATGTGTGTTCTTTTTACTAACAACAACCAGAGTCATTTCATGTGTGTTCTTTTCACAATCCACCTATGAATCCACCAGTGTCATTGCATGTGTGTTCTCTTCAGAGACCACACATGGATCCACCAGTGTTAGTGCATGTGTGTTCTTTTTACTAACAACAACCAGAGTCATTGCATGTGTGTTCTTTTCACAATCCACCAATGGATCCACCATGTCATTGCATGTGTGTTCTTCTCATTAACCACAGCCTTAGTCATTGCATGTGTGTTCTTTTCACAGACCACATATGGAACCACCATTGTCATTGCATGTGTGTTCTTTTTACTAACAACAACTGGAGTCATTTCATGACTATTCTTTTCACATACCACATATGGATCCGCCAATGTCATTGAAATGTGTGTTCTCTTCAGAGACCACACATGGATCCTCCAGTGTCATTGCATGTGTGTTCTTTTTACGAACAACAACCAGAGTCATTGCATGTTTGTTCTTTTCACAATCCACCTATGGATCCACCAGTGTCATTGCATGTGTGTCATTCTCATTAACCACATCTAGACTCGCATGTGTGTTCTTTTCACAGACCACATATGGAACCACCAGTGTGATTGCATGTGTGCTCTTTTACTAACAACAACTAGAGTCATTTCATGACTATTCTTTTCACATACCACATATGGATCCACAGTGTCATTGAAAGGTGTGTTCTCTTGAGACCACACATAGATCCACTAGTGTCATTGCATGTGTGTTCTTTTTACTAACAACAACCAGAGTCATTTCATGTGTGTTGTTTTACAATCCACAGATGGATCCAGCAGTGTCATTGCATGTGTGTTCTTCTCATTACCCATAGCTAGAGTCATTGCATGTGTGTTCTTTTCACATACCACATATGGAACCACCAGTGTCATTGCATGTGTGCTCTTTTTACTATCAACAACTTAAGTCATTTCATGAATATTCTTTTCACATACCACACATGGATCCACCAGTGTCATTGAAAGGTGTGTTCTCTTTAGAGACCACACATGGATCCACCAATGTAATTGCATGTGTGTTCTTTTTACTAACAACAACTGGAGTTATTTCATGACTATTATTTTCACATACCACATATGGATCCACTAGTGTCATTGAAATGTGTGTTATCTTCAGAGACCACACATGGATCCACCAGTGTCATTGCATGTGTGTTCTTTTTACTAACAACAACCAGAGTCATTGCATGTTTGTTCTTTTCACAATCCATCTATGGATCCACTAGTGTCATTGGATGTGTGTTCTTCTCATTAACCATAGCTAGAGTCACTTCATGTGTGTTCTCATTAGACACCACACATGGATCCACCAGTGTCATTGCATGTGTGTTCTTTTTACTAACAACAACTGGAGTCATTTCATGACTATTCTTTTCACATACCACATATGGATCCACCAGTGTCATTGAAATGTGTGTTCTCTTCAGAGACCACACATGGATCCTCCAGTGTCATTGCATGTGTGTTCTTTTTACGAACAACAACCAGAGTCATTGCATGTTTGTTCTTTTCACAATCCACCTATGGATCCACCAGTGTCATTGCATGTGTGTCATTCTCATTAACCACATCTAGACTCATCGCATGTGTGTTCTTTTCACAGACCACATATGGAACCACCAGTGTGATTGCATGTGTGCTCTTTTTACTAACAACAACTAGAGTCATTTCATGACTATTCTTTTCACATACCACATACGGATCCACCAGTGTCATTGAAAGGTGTGTTCTCTTCAGAGACCACACATAGATCCACTAGTGTCATTGCATGTGTGTTCTTTTTACTAACAACAACCAGATTCATTTCATGTGTGTTGTTTTCACAATCCACAGATGGATCCAGCAGTGTCATTGCATGTTTGTTCTTCTCATTACCCATAGCTAGAGTCATTGCATGTGTGTTCTTTTCACATACCACATATGGAACCACCAGTGTCATTGCATGTGTGCTCTTTTTACTAACAACAACTTAAGTCATTTCATGAATATTCTTTTCACATACCACATATGGATCCACCAGTGTCATTGAAAGGTGTGTTCTCTTTAGAGACCACACATGGATCCACCAATGTAATTGCATGTGTGTTCTTTTTACTAACAACAGCTGGAGTTATTTCATGACTATTCTTTTCACATACCACATATGTATCCACTAGTGTCATTGAAATGTGTGTTACCTTCAGAGACCACACATGGATCCACCAGTGTCATTGCATGTGTGTTCTTTTTACTAACAACAACCAGAGTCATTGCATGTGTGTTCTTTTCACAATCCATCTATGGATCCACTAGTGTCATTGCATGTGTGTTCTTCTCATTAACCATAGCTAGAGTCACTTCATGTGTGTTCTCATTAGACACCACACATGGATCCACCAGTGTCATTGCATGTGTGTTCTTTTTACTAACAACAACTGGAGTCATTTCATGACTATTTTTTTCACATACCACATATGGATCCACCAGAGTCATTGAAATGTGTGTTCTCTTTAGAGACCACACATCGATCCACCAGTGTCATTGCATGTGTGTTCTTTTTACTAACAACAACCAGAGTCATTGCATGTGTGTTCTTGTCACAATCCACCTATGGATCCACCAGTGTTATTGCATGTGTGTTCTTCTCATTAACCATAGCCTTAGTCATTGCATGTGTGTTCTTTTCACAGACCACATATGGAACCACCACTTTCATTGCATGTGTGTTCTTTTTACTAACAACAACCGGAGTCATTTCATGACTATTCTTTTCACATAACACATATGGATCCACCGGTGTCATTGAAATGTGTGTCCTCTTCAGAGACCACACATGGATCCACCAGTGTCATTGCATGTGTCTTCTTTTTACTACAACAACCAGAGTCATTGCATGTGTGTTCTTTTCACAATCCACCTATGGATCCACCAGTGTCATTGCATGTGTGTTGTTCTCATTAACCACAGCCTTAGTGATTGCATGTGTGTTCTTTTCACAGACCACATATGGAACCACCAGTGTCATTGCATGTGTGCTCTTTTTACTAAAAAACAACTAAAGTCATTTCATGACTATTCTTTTCACATACCACATATGGATCCACCAATGTCATTGAAATGTGTGTTATCTTTAGAGACCACACATGGATCCACCTGTGTCATTGCATGTGTGTTCTTTTTTCTAACAACAACCAGAGTCATTGCATGTGTGTTCTTTTCACAATCTACCTATGGATCCACCAGTTTCATTGCATGTGTGTTCTTCTCATTAACCACAGCTAGAGTCATTGCATGTGTGTTCTTTTCACATACCACATATGGAACCACCAGTGTCATTGCATGTGTGCTCTTTTTACTAACAACAACTGAAGTCATTTCATGACTATTCTTTTCAGATACCACATATGGATCCACCAGTGTCATTGAAAGGTGTGTTCTCTTCAGAGACCACACATAGATCCACTAGTGTCATTGAATGTGTGTTCTTTTTACTAACAACAACCAGAGTCATTTCATGTGTGTTCTTTTCACAATCCACCTATGAATCCACCAGTGTCATTGCATGTGTGTTCTCTTCAGAGACCACACATGGATCCACCAGTGTTAGTGCATGTGTGTTCTTTTTACTAACAACAACCAGAGTCATTGCATGTGTGTTCTTTTCACAATCCACCTATGGATCCACCATGTCATGGCATGTGTGTTCTTTTTACTAACAACAGCCTTAGTCATTGCATGTGTGTTCTTTTCACAGACCACATATGGAACCACCATTGTCATTGCATGTGTGTTCTTTTTACTAACAACAACTGGAGTCATTTCATGACTATTCTTTTCACATACCACATATGGATCCACCAGTGTCATTGAAATGTGTGTTCTCTTCAGAGACCACACATGGATCCTCCAGTGTCATTGCATGTGTGTTATTTTTACGAACAACAACCAGAGTCATTGGATGTTTGTTCTTTTCATAATCCACCTATGGATCCACCAGTGTCATTGCATGTGTGTCATTCTCATTAACCACATCTAGACTCATCGCATGTGTGTTCTTTTCACAGACCACATATGGAACCACCAGTGTGATTGCATGTGTGCTCTTTTTACTAACAACAACTAGAGTCATTTCATGACTATTCTTTTCACATACCACATACGGATCCACCAATGTCATTGCATGTGTGTTCTTTTTACTAACAACAACTGGAGTCATTTCATGACTATTCTTTTCACATACCACATACGGATCCACCAGTGTCATTGAAAGGTGTGTTCTCTTCAGAGACCACACATAGATCCACTAGTGTCATTGCATGTGTGTTCTTTTTACTAACAACAACCAGAGTCATTTCATGTGTGTTGTTTTCACAATCCACAGATGGATCTAGCAGTGTCATTGCATGTGTGTTCTTCTCATTACCCATAGCTAGAGTCATTGCATGTGTGTTCTTTTCACATACCACATATGGAACCACCAGTGTCATTGCATGTGTGCTCTTTTTACTAACAACAACTTAAGTCATTTCATGAATATTCTTTTCACATACCACATATGGATCCACCAGTGTCATTGAAAGGTGTGTTCTCTTTAGAGACCACACATAGATCCACTAGTGTCATTGCATGTGTGTTCTTTTTACTAACAACAACCAGAGTCATTTCATGTGTGTTCTTTTCACAATCCACCTATGGATCCACCAGTGTCATTGCATGTGTGTTCTCTTCAGAGACCACACATGGATCCACCAGTGTCATTGCATGTGTGTTCTTTTTACTAACAACAACCAGAGTCATGGCATGTGTCTTCTTTTCACAATCCATCTATGGATCCACTAGTGTCATTGCATGTGTGTTCTTCTCATTAACCATAGCTAGAGTCACTTCATGTGTGCTCTCATTAGACCACACATGGATCCACCAGTGTCATTGCATGTGTGTTCTTTTTACTAACAACAACTGGAGTCATTTCATGACTATTCTTTTCACATACCACATATGGATCCACCAGTGTCATTGAAATGTGTGTTCTCTTCAGAGACCACACATGGATCCACTAGTGTCATTGCATGTGTGTTATTTTTACTAACAACAACCAGAGTCATTTCATGTGTGTTGTTTTCACAATCCACAGATGGATCCAGCAGTGTCATTGCATGTGTGTTCTTCTCATTACCCATAGCTAGAGTCATTGCATGTGTGTTCTTTTCACATACCACATATGGAACCACCAGTGTCATTGCATGTGTGCTCTTTTTACTAACAACAACTTAAGTCATTTCATGAATATTCTTTTCACATACCACATATGGATCCACCAGTGTCATTGAAAGGTGTGTTCTCTTTAGAGACCACACATAGATCCACTAGTGTCATTGCATGTGTGTTCTTTTTACTAACAACAACCAGAGTCATTTCATGTGTGTTCTTTTCACAATCCACCTATGGATCCACCAGTGTCATTGCATGTGTGTTCTCTTCAGAGACCACACATGGATCCACCAGTGTCATTGCATGTGTGTTCTTTTTACTAACAACAACCAGAGTCATGGCATGTGTGTTCTTTTCACAATCCATCTATGGATCCACTAGTGTCATTGCATGTGTGTTCTTCTCATTAACCATACCTAGAGCCACTTCATGTGTGTTCTCATTAGAGACCACACATGGATCCACCAGTGTCATTGCATGTGTGTTCTTTTTACTAACAACAACTGGAGTCATTTCATGACTATTCTTTTCACATACCACATATGGATCCACCAGTGTCATTGAAATGTGTGTTCTCTTCAGAGACCACACATGGATCCACTAGTGTCATTGCATGTGTGTTCTTTTTACTAACAACAACCAGAGTCATTTCATGTGTGTTGTTTTCACAATCCACAGATGGATCCAGCAGTGTCATTGCATGTGTGTTCTTCTCATTACCCATAGCTAGAGTCATTGCATGCGTGTTCTTTTCACATACCACATATGGAACCACCAGTGTCATTGCATGTGTGCTCTTTTTACTAACAACAACTTAAGTCATTTCATGAATATTCTTTTCATATACCACATATGGATCCACCAGTGTCATTGAAAGGTGTGTTCTCTTTAGAGACCACACATAGATCCACTAGTGTCATTGCATGTGTGTTCTTTTTACTAACAACAACCAGAGTCATTTCATGTGTGTTCTTTTCACAATCCACCTATGGATCCACCAGTGTCATTGCATGTGTGTTCTCTTCAGAGACCACACATGGATCCTCCAATGTTATTACATGTGTGTTCTTTTTACTAACAACAACCAGAGTCATTGCATGTGTGTTCTTTTCACAATCCATCTATGGATCCACTAGTGTCATTGCATGTGTGTTCTTCTCATTAACCATAGCTAGAGTCACTTCATGTGTGTTCTCATTAGAGACCACACATGGATCCACTAGTGTCATTTCATGTGTGTTCTTTTTACTAACAACAACTGGAGTCATTTCATGACTATTCTTTTCACATACCACATATGGATCCACCAGTGTCATTGAAATGTGTGTTCTCTTCAGAGACCACACATGGATCCACCAGTGTCATTGCATGTGTGTTCTTTTTACTAACAACAACCAGAGTCATTGCATGTGTGTTCTTGTCACAATCCACCTATGGATCCACCAGTGTCATTGCATGTGTGCTATTCTCATTAACTACATCTAGAGTCATTGCATGTGTGTTCTTTTCACAGACCACATATGGAACCACCAGTGTCATTGCATGTGTGCTCTTTTTACTAACAACAACTGGAGTCATTTCATGACTATTCTTTTCACATACCACATACGGATCCACCAGTGTCATTGAAAGGTGTGTTATCTTCAGAGACCACACATAGTTCCACTAGTGTCATTGCATGTGTGTTCTTTTTACTAACAACAACCAGAGTCATTTCATGTGTGTTCTTTTCACAATCCACAGATGGATACAGCAGTGTCATTGCATGTGTGTTCTTCTCATTAACCACATATAGAGTCATTGCATGTGTGTTCTTTTCACAGACCACATATGGAACAACCAGTGTCATTGCATGTGTGATCTTTTTACTAACAACAACTGAAGACATTTCATGACTATTCTTTTCACATACCACATATGGATCCACCAGTGTCATTGAAAGGTGTGTTCTCTTTTGAGACCACACATAGATCCACTAGTGTCATTGAATGTGTGTTCTTTTTACTAACAACAACCAGAGTCATTTCATGTGTGTTCTTTTCACAATCCACCTATGGATCCACCAGTGTCATTGCATGTGTGTTCTCTTCAGAGACCACACATGGATCCACCAGTGTCATTGCGTGTGTGTTCTTTTTACTAACAACAACTCGAGTCATTTCATGACTATTCTTTTCACAGACCACATATGGATCCACCAGTGTCATTGAAATGTGTGTTCTCTTCAGAGACCACACATGGATCAATCAGAGTCATTGTATGTGTGTTCTTTTTACTAACAACAACTAGAGTCATTGCATGTGTGTTGTTTTCACAATCCACCTCTGGATCCACTAGTGTCATTGCATGTGTGTTCTTCTCATTAACCCCATCTAGAGTCATTGCATGTTTGTTCTTTTCAGAGACCGCACATGGATCCACCAGTGTTATTGCATGTGTGTTCTTTTTACTAGCAACAACTAGAGTCATTTCATGACTATTCTTTTCACATACCGTGTATAGATCCACCAGTGTCATTGAAATGTGTGTTCTCTTCAGAGACCACACATGGATCCACCAGTGTCATTGCATCTGTTCTTTTTACTAACAATAACTAGAGTCATTGGATGTGTGTTCTTTTCACAACCCACCTATGGATCCACCAATGTCATTGCATGTGTGTTCTTCTCATTAACCACAGCTAGAGTCATTAAATGTGTGTTCTCTTCAGAGACCACACATGGATCCACCAATGTAATTGCATGTGTGTTCTTTTTACTAACAACAACTGGAGTTATTTCATGACTATTCTTTTCACATACCACATATGGATCCACTAGTGTCATTGAAATGTGTGTTACCTTCAGAGACCACACATGGATCCACCAGTGTCATTGCATCTGTGTTCTTTTTACTAACAACAACCAGAGTCATTGCATGTGTGTTCTTTTCACAATCCATCTATGGATCCACTAGTGTCATTGCATGTGTGTTCTTCTCATTAGCCATAGCTAGAGTCACTTCATGTGTGTTCTCATTAGACACCACACATGGATCCACCAGTGTCATTGCATGTGTGTTCTTTTTACTAACAACAACTAGAGTCATTTCATGACTATTCTTTTCACATACCACATATGGATCCACCAGTGTCATTGAAATGTGTGTTCTCTTCAGAGACCACACATGGATCCACCAGTGTCATTACATGTGTGTTCTGTTTACTAACAACAACCAGAGTCATTGCATGTGTGTTCTTGTCACAATCCACCTATGGATCCACCAGTGTTATTGCATGTGTGTTCTTCTCATTAACCATAGCCTTAGTCATTGCATGTGTGTTCTTTTCACAGACCACATATGGAACCACCACTGTCATTGCATGTGTGTTATTTTTACTAACAACAACTGGAGTCATTTCATGACTATTCTTTTCACATACCACATATGGATCCACCGGTGTCATTGAAATGTGTGTCCTCTTCAGAGACCACACATGGATCCACCAGTGTCTTTGCATGTGTGTTCTTTTTACTACAAAAACCAGAGTCATTGCATGTGTGTTCTTTTCACAATCCACCTATGGATCCACCAGTGTCATTGCATGTGTGTTCTTCTCATTAACCACAACCTTAGTGATTGCATGTGTGTTCTTTTCACATACCACATATGGAACCACCAGTGTCATTGCATGTGTGCTCTTTTACTAATAAACAACTAAAGTCATTTCATGACTATTCTTTTCACATACCACATATGGATCCACCAATGTCATTGAAATGTGTGTTCTCTTTAGAGACCACACATGGATCCACCTGTGTCATTGCATGTGTGTTCTTTTTACTAACAACAACCAGAGTCATTGCATGTGTGTTCTTTTCACAATCTACCTATGGATCCACCAGTGTCATTGCATGTGTGTTCTTCTCATTAACCATAGCTAGAGTCATTGCATGTGTGTTCTTTTCACATACCACATATGGAACCACCAGTGTCATTGCATGTGTGCTCTTTTTACTAACAACAACTGAAGTCATTTCATGACTATTCTTTTCACATACCACATATGGATCCACCAGTGTCATTGAAAGGTGTGTTCTCTTTAGAGACCACACATAGATCCACTAGTGTCATTGAATGTGTGTTCTTTTTACTAACAACAACCAGAGTCATTTCATGTGTGTTCTTTTCACAATCCACCTATGAATCCACCAGTGTCATTGCATGTGTGTTCTCTTCAGAGACCAGACATGGATCCACCAGTGTTAGTGCATGTGTGTTCTTTTTACTAACAACAACCAGAGTCATTGCATGTGTGTTCTTTTCACAATCCACCAATGGATCCACCATGTCATTGCATGTGTGTTCTTCTCATTAACCACAGCCTTAGTCATTGCATGTGTGTTCTTTTCACAGACCACATATGGAACCACCATTGTCATTGCATGTGTGTTCTTTTTACTAACAACAACTGGAGTCATTTCATGACTATTCTTTTCACATACCACATATGGATCCGCCAATGTCATTGAAATGTGTGTTCTCTTCAGAGACCACACATGGATCCTCCAGTGTCATTGCATGTGTGTTCTTTTTACGAACAACAACCAGAGTCATTGCATGTTTGTTCTTTTCACAATCCACCTATGGATCCACCAGTGTCATTGCATGTGTGTCATTCTCATTAACCACATATAGACTCATCGCATGTGTGTTCTTTTCACAGACCACATATGGAACCACCAGTGTGATTGCATGTGTGCTCTTTTTACTAACACCAACTAGAGTCATTTCATGACTATTCTTTTCACATACCACATACGGATCCACCAGTGTCATTGAAAGGTGTGTTCTCTTCAGAGACCACACATAGATCCACTAGTGTCATTGCATGTGTGTTCTTTTTACTAACAACAACCAGAGTCATTTCATGTGTGTTGTTTTACAATCCACAGATGGATCCAGCAGTGTCATTGCATGTGTGTTCTTCTCATTACCCATAGCTAGAGTCATTGCATGTGTGTTCTTTTCACATACCACATATGGAACCACCAGTGTCATTGCATGTGTGCTCTTTTTACTATCAACAACTTAAGTCATTTCATGAATATTCTTTTCACATACCACACATGGATCCACCAGTGTCATTGAAAGGTGTGTTCTCTTTAGAGACCACACATGGATCCACCAATGTAATTGCATGTGTGTTCTTTTTACTAACAACAACTGGAGTTATTTCATGACTATTCTTTTCACATACCACATATGGATCCACTAGTGTCATTGAAATGTGTGTTATCTTCAGAGACCACACATGGATCCACCAGTGTCATTGCATGTGTGTTCTTTTTACTAACAACAACCAGAGTCATTGCATGTTTGTTCTTTTCACAATCCATCTATGGATCCACTAGTGTCATTGGATGTGTGTTCTTCTCATTAACCATAGCTAGAGTCACTTCATGTGTGTTCTCATTAGACACCACACATGGATCCACCAGTGTCATTGCATGTGTGTTCTTTTTACTAACAACAACTGGAGTCATTTCATGACTATTTTTTCACATACCACATATGGATCCACCAGTGTCATTGAAATGTGTGTTCTCTTCAGAGACCACACATGGATCCACCAGTGTCATTGCATGTGTGTTCTTTTTACTAACAACAACCAGAGTCATTGCATGTGTGTTCTTGTCACAATCCACCTATGGATCCACCAGTGTTATTGCATGTGTGTTCTTCTCATTAACCATAGCCTTAGTCATTGCATGTGTGTTCTTTTCACAGACCACATATGGAACCACCACTTTCATTGCATGTGTGTTCTTTTTACTAACAACAACCGGAGTCATTTCATGACTATTGTTTTCACATACCACATATGGATCCACCGGTGTCATTGAAATGTGTGTCCTCTTCAGAGACCACACATGGATCCACCAGTGTCATTGCATGTGTGTTCTTTTTACTACAACAACCAGAGTCATTGCATGTGTGTTCTTTTCACAATCCACCTATGGATCCACCAGTGTCATTGCATGTGTGTTCTTCTCATTAACCACACCCTTAGTGATTGCATGTGTGTTCTTTTCACAGACCACATATGGAACCACCAGTGTCATTGCATGTGTGCTCTTTTTACTAAAAAACAACTAAAGTCATTTCATGACTATTATTTTCACATACCACATATGGATCCACCAATGTCATTGAAATGTGTGTTCTCTTTAGAGACCACACATGGATCCACATGTGTCATTGCATGTGTGTTCTTTTTACTAACAACAACCAGAGTCATTGCATGTGTGTTCTTTTCACAATCTACCTATGGATCCACCAGTGTCATTGCATGTGTGTTCTTCTCATTAACCACAGCTAGAGTCATTGCATGTGTGTTCTTTTCACATACCACATATGGAACCACCAGTGTCATTGCATGTGTGCTCTTTTTACTAACAACAACTGAAGTCATTTCATGACTATTCTTTTCACATACCACATATGGATCCACCAGTGTCATTGAAAGGTGTGTTCTCTTCAGAGACCACACATAGATACACTAGTGTCATTGAATGTGTGTTCTTTTTACTAACAACAACCATAGTCATTTCATGTGTGTTCTTTTCACAATCCACCTATGAATCCACCAGTGTCATTGCATGTGTGTTCTCTTCAGAGACCACACATGGATCCACCAGTGTTAGTGCATGTGTGTTCTTTTTACTAACAACAACAAGAGTCATTGCATGTGTGTTCTTTTCACAATCCACCTATGGATCCACCATGTCATTGCATGTGTGTTCTTCTCATTAACCACAGCCTTAGTCATTGCATGTGTGTTCTTTTCACAGACCACATATGGAACCACCACTGTCATTGCATGTGTTTTCTTTTTACTAACAACAACTAGAGTCATTTCATGACTATTCTTTTCACATACCACATATGGATCCACCGGTGTCATTGAAATGTGTGTCCTCTTCAGAGACCACACATGGATCCACCAGTGTCATTGCATGTGTGTTCTTTTTACGAACAACAACCAGAGTCATTGCATGTTTGTTCTTTTCACAATCCACCTATGGATCCACCAGTGTCATTGCATGTGTGTCATTCTCATTAACCACATCTAGACTCATCGCATGTGTGTTCTTTTCACAGACCACATATGGAACCACCAGTGTGATTGCATGTGTGCTCTTTTTACTAACAACAACTAGAGTCATTTCATGACTATTCTTTTCACATACCACATACGGATCCACCAGTGTCATTGAAAGGTGTGTTCTCTTCATAGACCACACATAGATCCACTAGTGTCATTGCATGTGTGTTCTTTTTACTAACAACAACCAGAGTCATTTCATGTGTTTTGTTTTCACAATCCACAGTTGGATCCAGCAGTGTCATTGCATGTGTGTTCTTCTCATTACCCATAGCTAGAGTCATTGCATGTGTGTTCTTTTCACATACCACATATGGAACCACCAGTGTCATTGCATTTGTGCTCTTTTTACTAACAACAACTAAAGTCATTTCATGAATATTCTTTTCACATACCATATATGGATCCACCAGTGTCATTGAAAGGTGTGTTCTCTTTAGATACCACACATAGATCCACTAGTGTCATTGCATATGTGTTCTTTTTACTAACAACAACCAGAGTCATTTCATGTGTGTTCTTTTCACAATCCACCTATGGATCCACGAGTGTCATTGCATGTGTGTTCTCTTCAGAGACCACACATGGATCCACCAGTGTCATTGCGTGTGTGTACTTTTTAATAACAACAACTAGACTCATTTCATGACTATTCTTTTCACAGACGACATATGGATCCACCAGTGTCATTGAAATGTGTGTTCTCTTCAGAGACCACACATGGATCCACTAGTGTCATTGCATGTGTGTTCTTTTTACTAACAACAACCAGAGTCATTGCATGTGTTTTTTTTTCACAATCCACCTATGCATCCACCAGTGTCATTGCATGTGTGTTCTTCTCATTAACCACAGCTAGAGTCATTGCATGTGTGTTCTTTTCACAGACCACATATGGAACCACCAGTGTCATTGCATGTGTGCTCTTTTTACTAACAACAATTGAAGTCATTTCATGACTATTCTTTTCACATACCACATATGGATCCACTAGTGTCATTGAAATGTGTGTTATCTTCAGAGACCACACATGGATCCACCAGTGTCATTGCATGTGCGTTCTTTTTACTAACAACAACCAGAGTCATTGCATGTGTGTTCTTTTCACAATCCATCTATGGATCCACCAGTGTCATTGCATGTGTGTTCTTCTCATTAACCATAGCTAGAGTCATTGCATGTGTGTTCTCATCGGAGACCTCACATGGATCCACCAGTGTCATTGCTTGTGTGTTCTTTTTACTAACAACAACTGGAGTCATTTCATGACTATTCTTTTCAGATACCACATATGGATCCACCAGTATCATTGAAAGGTGTGTTCTCTTCAGAGACCACAAATAGATCCACTAGTGTCATTGCATGTGTGTTCTTTTTACTAACAACAACCAGAGTCATTTCATGTGTGTTCTTTTCACAATCCACCTATGGGTCCACCAGTGTCATTGCATGTGTGTTCTCTTCAGAGACCACACATGGATCAACCAGAGTCATTGCACGTGTGTTCTTTTTACTAACAACAACTAGAGGCATTGCATGTGTGTTCTTTTCACAATTCACCTACGGATCCACTAGTGTCATTGCATGTGTGTTCTTCTCATTAACCCCATCTAGAGTCATTGCATGTGTGTTCTTTTCAGAGACCACACATGGATCCACCAGTGTTATTGCATGTGTGTTCTTTTTACTAACAACATCTAGAGTCATTTCATGACTATTATTTTCACATACCATGTATAGGTCCACCAATGTCATTGAAATGTGTGTTCTCTTCAGAGACCACACATGGATCCACCAGTGTCATTGCATCTGTTCTTTTTACTAACAACAACTAGAGTCATTGCATGTGTGTTCTTTTCACAATCCACCTATGGATCCACTAGTGTCATTGCATGTATGTACTTCTCATTAACCCCATCTAGAGTCATTGCATGTGTGTTCTTTTTAGAGACCACACATGGATCCACCAGTGTCATTGCAAGTGTGTTCTTTTTACTAACAACAACTGGAGTCATTTCATGACTATTCTTTTCACATACCACATATGGATCCACCAGTGTCATTGAAATGTGTGTTCTCTTCAGAGACCACACATAGATCCACCAGTGTCATTGCATGTGTGTTCTTTTTACTAACAACAACCAGAGTCATTGCAGGTGTGTTCTTTTCACAATCCACCGATGGATCCACAAGTGTCATTGCATGTGTGTTCTCTTTAGAGACCACACATGGATCCACAAGTGTCATTGCATGTGTGTTCTTTTTACTAACAACAACAGGAGTCATTTCATGACTATTCTTTTCACATACTACATATGGATCCACCAGTGTAATTGAAATGTGTGTTCTCTTCAGAGACCACACATGGATCCACTAGTGTCATTGCATGTGTGTTCTTTTTACTAACAACAACTAGAGTCATTGCATGTGTGTTCTTTTCACAATCCACCTATGGATCCACCAGTGTAATTGCATGTGTGTTCTTCTCATTAACCATAGCCTTAGTCATTGCATGTGTGTTGTTTTCATAGACCACATATGGAACCACAATTGTCATTGCATATGTGTTCTTTTTACTAACAACAATTGGAGTCATTTCATGACTATTCTTCTCACATACCATATATGGATCAACCAGTGTCATTGAAATGTGTGTTCTCTTCAGAGACTACACATGGATCCACTAGTGTCATTGCATGTGTGTTCTTTTTACTAACAACAACCAGAGACATTGCACGTGTGTTCTTTTCCCAATCCACCTATGGATCCACCAGTGTCATTGCATGTGTGTTCTTCACATTAACCACAGCTAGAGTCATTGCATGTGTGTTCTCTTCAGAGACCACACATGGATCCACCAGTGTCATTGCATGTGTGTTCTTTTTACTAACAACAAGTGGAGTCATTTCATGACTATTCTTTTCACATACCACATATGGATCCACCAGTGTCATTGAAATGTGTGTTCTCTTCAGAGACCACACATGGATCCACCAGTGTCATTGCATGTGTGTTCTTTTTACTAACAACAACCAGAGTCATTGCATGTGTGTTCTTTTCAAAATCCACCTATGGATCCACCAGTGTCATTGCATGTGTGTTCTTCTCATTAACCACAGCTAGAGTCATTGCATGTGTGTTCTCTTCAGTGACCACACATGGATCCACCAGTGTCATTGCATGTGTGTTCTTTTTACTAACAACAACTGGAGTCATTTCCTGACTATTCTTTTCACATACCACATATGGATCCACCAGTGTCATTGAAATGTGTGTTCTCTTCAGAGACCACACATGGATCCACCAGTGTCATTGCATGTGTGTTCTTTTTACTAACAACAACCAGAGTCATTGCATGTGTGTTCTTTTCAAAATCCACCTATGCATCCACCAGTGTCATTGCATGTGTGTTCTTCTCATTAACCACAGCTGGAGTCATTGCATGTGTGTTCTCTTCAGAGACCACACATGGATCCACCAGTGTCATTGCATGTGTGTTCTTTTTACTAACAACAACCAGAGTCATTGCATGTGTGTTCTTTTCACAATCCACCGATGGATCCACAAGTATCATTGCATGTGTGTTCTCTTTAGAGACCACACATGGATCCACCAATGTAATTGCATGTGTGTTCTTTTTACTAACAACAAAAGGAGTTATTTCATGACTATTCTTTTCACATACCACATAAGGATCCACTAGTGTCAGTGAAATGTGTGTTCTCTTCAGAGACCACACATGGATCCACCAGTGTCATTGCATGTGTGTTCTTTTTACTAACAACAACCAGAGTCATTGCATGTGTGTTCTTTTCACAATCCACCTATGGATCCACTAGTGTCATTGCATGTGTGTTCTTCTCATTAACCACAGCTAGAGTCATTGCATAAGTGTTCTCTTCAGAGACCACACATGGATCCACCAGTGTCATTGCAAGTGTGTTCTTTTTACTAACAACAACTGGAGTCATTTCATGACTATTCTTTTCACATACCACATATGGATCCACCAGTGTCATTGAAATGTGTGTTCTCTTCAGAGACCACACATGGATCCACCAGTGTCATTGCATGTGTGTTCTTTTTACAAACAACAACCAGAGTCATTGCATGTGTGTTCTTTTCAAAGTCCACCTATGGATCCACCAGTGTCATTGCATGTGTGTTCTTCTCATTAACCACGGCCTTAGTCAATGCATGTGTGTTATCTTCGGAGACCACACATGGATCTACCAGTGTCATTGCATGTGTGTTCTTTCTACTAAAACAATTGGAGTCATTTCATGACTATTCTTTTCACATACTACATATGGATGCACCAGTGTCATTGAAATGTGTGTTCTCTTCAGAGACCACACATGGATCCACTAGTGTCATTGCATGTGTGTTCTTTTTACTAACAACACCAGAGTCATTTCATGTGTGTTCTTTTCACAATCCACCTATGGATCCACCAGTGTCATTGCATGTGTGTTCTCTTCAGAGACCACACATGGATCCACCAGTGTCATTGCGTGTGTGTACTTTTTAATAATAACAACTAGACTCATTTCATGACTATTCTTTTCACAGACGACATATGGATCCACCAGTGTCATTGAAATGTGTGTTCTCTTCAGAGACCACACATGGATCCACTAGTGTCATTGCATGTGTGTTCTTTTTACTAACAACAACCAGAGTCATTTCATGTGTGTTTTTTTCACAATCCACCTATGCATCCACCAGTGTCATTGCATGTGTGTTCTTCTCATTAACCACAGCTAGAGTCATTGCATGTGTGTTCTTTTCACAGACCACATATGGAACCACCAGTGTCATTGCATGTGTGCTCTTTTTACTAACAACAATTGAAGTCATTTCATGACTATTCTTTTCACATACCACATATGGATCCACTAGTGTCATTGAAATTTGTGTTATCTTCAGAGACCACACATGGATCCACCAGTGTCATTGCATGTGCGTTCTTTTTACTAACAACTACCAGAGTCATTGCATGTGTGTTCTTTTCACAATCCATCTATGGATCCACCAGTGTCATTGCATGTGTGTTCTTCTCATTAACCATAGCTAGAGTCATTGCATGTGACTTCTCATCGGAGACCTCACATGGATCCACCAGTGTCATTGCATGTGTGTTCTTTTTACTAACAACAACTGGAGTCATTTCATGACTATTCTTTTCAGATACCACATATGGATCCACCAGTATCATTGAAAGGTGTGTTCTCTTCAGAGACCACAAATAGATCCACTAGTGTCATTGCATGTGTGTTCTTTTTACTAACAACAACCAGAGTCATTTCATGTGTGTTCTTTTCACAATCCACCTATGGATCCACCAGTGTCATTCCATGTGTGTTCTCTTCAGAGACCACACATGGATCAACCAGAGTCATTGCACGTGTGTTCTTTTTACTAACAACAACTAGAGGCATTGCATGTGTGTTCGTTTCACAATTCACCTACGGATCCACTAGTGTCATTGCATGTGTGTTCTTCTCATTAACCCCATCTAGAGTCATTGCATGTGTGTTCTTTTCAGAGACCACACATGGATCCACCAGTGTTATTGCATGTGTGTTCTTTTTACTAACAACATCTAGAGTCATTTCATGACTATTATTTTCACATACCATGTATAGGTCCACCAGTGTCATTGAAATGTGTGTTCTCTTCAGAGACCACACATGGATCCACCAGTGTCATTGCATGTGTGTTCTTTTCACAATCCACCGATGGATCCACAAGTATCATTGCATGTGTGTTCTCTTTAGAGACCACACATGGATCCACCAATGTAATTGCATGTGTGTTCTTTTTACTAACAACAAAAGGAGTTATTTCATGACTATTCTTTTCACATACCACATAAGGATCCACTAGTGTCAGTGAAATGTGTGTTCTCTTCAGAGACCACACATGGATCCACCAGTGTCATTGCATGTGTGTTCTTTTTACTAACAACAACCAGAGTCATTGCATGTGTGTTCTTTTCACAATCCACCTATGGATCCACTAGTGTCATTGCATGTGTGTTCTTCTCATTAACCACAGCTAGAGTCATTGCATAAGTGTTCTCTTCAGAGACCACACATGGATCCACCAGTGTCATTGCAAGTGTGTTCTTTTTACTAACAACAACTGGAGTCATTTCATGACTATTCTTTTCACATACCACATATGGATCCACCAGTGTCATTGAAATGTGTGTTCTCTTCAGAGACCACACATGGATCCACCAGTGTCATTGCATGTGTGTTCTTTTTACAAACAACAACCAGAGTCATTGCATGTGTGTTCTTTTCAAAGTCCACCTATGGATCCACCAGTGTCATTGCATGTGTGTTCTTCTCATTAACCACGGCCTTAGTCAATGCATGTGTGTTATCTTCGGAGACCACACATGGATCTACCAGTGTCATTGCATGTGTGTTCTTTCTACTAAAACAATTGGAGTCATTTCATGACTATTCTTTTCACATACTACATATGGATGCACCAGTGTCATTGAAATGTGTGTTCTCTTCAGAGACCACACATGGATCCACTAGTGTCATTGCATGTGTGTTCTTTTTACTAACAACACCAGAGTCATTTCATGTGTGTTCTTTTCACAATCCACCTATGGATCCACCAGTGTCATTGCATGTGTGTTCTTCAGAGAGACCACATATGGATCCACCAGTGTCATTGCGTGTGTGTACTTTTTAATAATAACAACTAGACTCATTTCATGACTATTCTTTTCACAGACGACATATGGATCCACCAGTGTCATTGAAATGTGTGTTCTCTTCAGAGACCACACATGGATCCACTAGTGTCATTGCATGTGTGTTCTTTTTACTAACAACAACCAGAGTCATTTCATGTGTGTTTTTTTCACAATCCACCTATGCATCCACCAGTGTCATTGCATGTGTGTTCTTCTCATTAACCACAGCTAGAGTCATTGCATGTGTGTTCTTTTCACAGACCACATATGGAACCACCAGTGTCATTGCATGTGTGCTCTTTTTACTAACAACAATTGAAGTCATTTCATGACTATTCTTTTCACATACCACATATGGATCCACTAGTGTCATTGAAATTTGTGTTATCTTCAGAGACCACATGGATCCACCAGTGTCATTGCATGTGCGTTCTTTTTACTAACAACTACCAGAGTCATTGCATGTGTGTTCTTTTCACAATCCATCTATGGATCCACCAGTGTCATTGCATGTGTGTTCTTCTCATTAACCATAGCTAGAGTCATTGCATGTGACTTCTCATCGGAGACCTCACATGGATCCACCAGTGTCATTGCATGTGTGTTCTTTTTACTAACAACAACTGGAGTCATTTCATGACTATTCTTTTCAAATACCACATATGGATCCACCAGTATCATTGAAAGGTGTGTTCTCTTCAGAGACCACAAATAGATCCACTAGTGTCATTGCATGTGTGTTCTTTTTACTAACAACAACCAGAGTCATTTCATGTGTGTTCTTTTCACAATCCACCTATGGATCCACCAGTGTCATTCCATGTGTGTTCTCTTCAGAGACCACACATGGATCAACCAGAGTCATTGCACGTGTGTTCTTTTTACTAACAACAACTAGAGGCATTGCATGTGTGTTCGTTTCACAATTCACCTACGGATCCACTAGTGTCATTGCATGTGTGTTCTTCTCATTAACCCCATCTAGAGTCATTGCATGTGTGTTCTTTTC
This sequence comes from Avena insularis, assembly GCA_023614405.1. Taxonomy (NCBI): domain Eukaryota; kingdom Viridiplantae; phylum Streptophyta; class Magnoliopsida; order Poales; family Poaceae; genus Avena; species Avena insularis. The sequence continues at coordinate 326,507,533 of CM042690.1, read as the reverse complement.
AGAGACCACACATGGATCCACCAGTGTTATTGCATGTGTGTTCTTTTTACTAACAACATCTAGAGTCATTTCATGACTATTATTTTCACATACCATGTATAGGTCCACCAGTGTCATTGAAATGTGTGTTCTCTTCAGAGACCACACATGGATCCACCAGTGTCATTGCATCTGTTCTTTTTACTAACAACAACTAGAGTAAGTGCATGTGTGTTCTTTTCACAATCCACCTATGGATCCACTAGTGTCATTGCATGTGTGTACTTCTCATTAACCCCATCTAGAGTCATTGCATGTGTGTTCTTTTTAGAGACCACACATGGATCCACCAGTGTCATTGCAAGTGTGTTCTTTTTACTAACAACAACTGGAGTCATTTCATGACGATTCTTTTCACATACCATATATGGATCCACCAGTGTCATTGAAATGTGTGTTCTCTTCAAAGACCACACATGGATCCACCAGTGTCATTGCATGTGTGTTCTTTTTACTAACAACAACCAGAGTCATTGCAGGTGTGTTCTTTTCACAATCCACCGATGGATCCACAAGTGTCATTGCATGTGTGTTCTCTTTAGAGACCACACATGGATCCACCAATGTAATTGCATGTGTGTTCTTTTTACTAACAACAACAGGAGTTATTTCATGACTATTCTTTTCACATACCACATAAGGATCCACTAGTGTCATTGAAATGTGTGTTCTCTTCAGAGACCACACATGGATCCACCAGTGTCATTGCATGTGTGTTCTTTTTACTAACAACAACCAGAGTCATTGCATGTGTGTTCTTTTCACAATCCACCTATGGATCCACTAGTGTCATTGCATGTGCGTTCTTCTCATTAAGCACAGCTAGAGTCATTGCATGTGTGTTCTCTTCAGAGACCACACATGGATCTACCAGTGTCATTGCATGTGTGTTCTTTCTACTAAAACAATTGGAGTCATTTCATGACTATTCTTTTCACATACTACATATGGATCCACCAGTGTCATTGAAATGTGTGTTCTCTTCAGAGACCAGACATGGATCCACTAGTGTCATTGCATGTGTGTTCTTTTTACTAACAACAACTAGAGTCATTGCATGTGTGTTCTTTTCACAATCCACCTATGGATCCACCAGTGTCATTGCATGTGTGTTCTTCTCATTAACCATAGCCTTAGTCATTGCATGTGTGTTGTTTTCATAGACCACATATGGAACCACCATGGTCATTGCATGTGTGTTCTTTTTACTAACAACAATTGGAGTCATTTCATGACTATTCTTTTCACATACCATATATGGATCAACCAGTGTCATTGAAATGTGTGTTCTCTTCAGAGACTACACATGGATCCACTAGTGTCATTGCATGTGTGTTCTTTTTACTAACAACAACCAGAGACATTGCACGTGTGTTCTTTTCCCAATCCACCTATGGATCCACCAGTGTCATTGCATGTGTGTTCTTCTCATTAACCACAGCTAAAGTCATTGCATGTGTGTTCTCTTCAGAGACCACACATGGATCCACCAGTGTCATTGCATGTGTGTTCTTTTTACTAACAAGAAGTGGACTCATTTCATGACTATTCTTTTCACATACCACATATGGATCCACCAGTGTCATTGAAATGTGTGTTCTCTTCAGAGACCACACATGGATCCACCAGTGTCATTGCATGTGTGTTCTTTTTACTAACAACAACCAGAGTCATTGCATGTGCGTTCTTTTCAAAATCCACCTATGGATCCACCAGTGTCATTGTTAGTGTGTTCTTCTCATTAACCACAGATAGAGTCATTGCATGTGTGTTCTCTTCAGAGACCACACATGGATCCACCAGTGTCATTGCATGTTTGTTCTTTTTACTAACAACAACTGGAGTCATTTCCTGACTATTCTTTTCACATACCACATATGGATCCACCAGTGTCATTGAAATGTGTGTTCTCTTCAGATACCACACATGGATCCACCAGTGTCATTGCATGTGTGTTCTTTTTACTAACAACAACCAGAGTCATTGCATGTGTGTTCTTTTCAAAATCCACCTATGGATCCACCAGTGTCATTGCATGTGTGTTCTTCTCATTAACCACAGCTGGAGTCATTGCATGTGTGTTCTCTTCAGAGACCACACATGGATCCACCAGTGTCATTGCATGTGTGTTCTTTTTACTAACAACAACTGGAGTCATTTCATGACTATTCTTTTCACATACCGCATATCGATCCACACGTGTCATTGAAATGTCTGTTCTCTTCAGAGACCACACATGGATCCACTAGTGTCATTGCATGTGTGTTCTTTTTACTAACAACAACCAGAGTTATTGCATGTGTGTTCTTTTCACAATCCACCGATGGATCCACCAGTGTCATTGAAATATGTGTTCTCTTCAGAGACCACACATGGATCCACCAGTGTCATTGCATGTGTGTTCTTTTTACTAACAACAACCAGAGTCATTGCATGTGTGTTCTTTTCACAATCCACCGATGGATCCACAAGTGTCATTGCATGTGTGTTCTCTTTAGAGACCACATATGGATCCACCAATGTAATTGCATGTGTGTTCTTTTTACTAACAACAACAGGAGTTATTTCATGACTATTCTTTTCACATACCACATAAGCATCCACTAGTGTCATTGAAATGTGTCTTCTCTTTAGAGACCACACATGGATCCACCAGTGTCATTGCATGTGTGTTCTTTTTACTAACAACAACCAGAGTCATTGCATGTGTGTTCTTTTCACAATCCACCTATGGATCCACTAGTGTCATTGCATGTGTGTTCTTATCATTAACCACAGCTAGAGTCATTGCATGTGTGTTCTCTTCAGAGACCACACATGGATCCACCAGTGTCATTGCAAGTGTGTTCTTTTTACTAACAACAACTGGAGTCATTTCATGACTGTTGTTTTCACATACCACATATGGATCCACCAGTGTCATTGAAATGTGTGTTCTCTTCAGAGACCACACATGGATCCACCAGTGTCATTGCATGTGTGTTATTTTTACAAACAACAACCAGAGTCATTGCATGTGTGTTCTTTTCAAAGTCCACCTATGGATCCACCAGTGTCATTGCATGTGTGTTCTTCTCATTAACCACGGCCTTAGTCAATGCATGTGTGTTATCTTCGGAGACCACACATGGATCTACCAGTGTCATTGCATGTGTGTTCTCTCTACTAAAACAATTGGAGTCATTTCATGACTATTCTTTTCACATACTACATATGGATGCACCAGTGTCATTGAAATGTGTGTTCTCTTCAGAGACCACACATGGATCCACTAGTGTCATTGCATGTGTGTTCTTTTTACTAACAACAACTAGAGTCATTGCATGTGTGTTCTTTTCACAATCCACCTATGGATCCACCAGTGTCATTGCATGTGTGTTCTTCTCATTAACCATAGCCTTAGTCAGTGCATGTGTGTTGTTTTCATAGACCCCATATGGAACCACCATTGTCATTGCATGTGTGTTCTTTTTACTAACAACAACTGGAGTCATTTCTTGACTATTCTTTTCACATACCATATATGGATCCACCAGTGTCATTGAAATGTGTGTTCTCTTCAGAGACTACAGATGGATCCACTAGTGTCATTGCATGTGTGTTCTTTTTACTAACAACAACCAGAGACATTGCACGTGTGTTCTTTTCACAATCCACCTATGGATCCACCAGTGTCATTGCATGTGTGTTCTTCTCATTAACCACATCTAGAGTCATTGCATGTGTGTTCTCTTCAGAGACCACACATGGATCCACCATTGTCATTGCATGTGTGTTCTTTTTACTAACAACAATTTGAGTCATTTCATGACTATTCTTTTCACATAGCACATATGGATCCACAAGTGTCATTGAAATGTGTATTCTCTTCGGAGACCACACGTGGATCCACCGGTGTCATTGCATGTGTGTTCTTTTTACTAACAACAACCAGAGTCATTGCATGTGTGTTCTTTTCACAATCCACCGATGGATCCTCCAGTGCCATTGAAATGTGTGTTCTCTTCAGAGACCACACATGGATCCACCAGTGTCATTGCATGTGTGTTCTTTTTACTAACAACAACCAGAGTCATTGCATGTGTGTTCTTTTCACAATCCACCGATGGACCCACAAGTGTCATTGCATGTGTGTTCTCTTTAGAGACCAAACATGGATCCTCAATGTAATTGCATGTGTGTTCTTTTTACTAACAACAACAGGAGTTATTTCATGACTATTCTTTTCACATAGCACATAAGGATCCACTAGTGTCATTGAAATGTGTGTTCTATTCAGAGACCACACATGGATCCACCAGTGTCATTGCATGTGTGTTCTTTTTACTAACAACAACCAGAGTCATTGCAGGTGTGTTCTTTTCACAATCCACCGATGGATCCACAAGTCTCATTGCATGTGTGTTCTCTTTAGAGACCACACATGGATCCACCAATGTAATTGCATGTGTGTTCTTTTTACTAACAACAACAGGAGTTATTTCATGACTATTCTTTTCACATACCACATAAGGATCCACTAGTGTCATTGAAATGTGTTTTCTCTTCAGAGACCACACATGGATCCACCAGTGTCATTGCATGTGTGTTCTTTTTACTAACAACAACCAGAGTCATTGCATGTGTGTTGTTTTCACAATCCACCTATGGATCCACTAGTGTCATTGCATGTGTGTTGTTCTCATTAACCATGGCCTTAGTCAATGCATGTGTGTTATCTTCAGAGACCACACATGGATCTACCAGTGTCATTGCATGTGTGTTCTTTCTACTAAAACAATTGGAGTCATTTCATGACTATTCTTTTCACATACTACATATGGATCCACCAATGTCATTGAAATGTGTGTTCTCTTCAGAGACCACACATGGATCCACTAGTGTCATTGCATGTGTGTTCTTTTTACTAACAACAACTAGAGTCATTGCATGTGTGTTCTTTTCACAATCCACCTATGGATCCACCAGTGTCATTGCATGTGTGTTCTTCTCATTAACCATAGCCTTAGTCATTGCATGTGTGTTGTTTTCATAGACCACATATGGAACCACCATTGTCATTGCATGTGTGTTCTTTTTACTAACAACAATTGGAGTCATTTCATGACTATTCTTTTCACATACCATATATGGATCAACCAGTGTCATTGAAATGTGTGTTCTCTTCAGAGACTACACATGGATCCACTAGTGTCATTGCATGTGTGTTCTTTTTACTAACAACAACCAGAGACATTGCACATGTGTTCTTTTCCCAATCCACCTATGGATCCACCAGTGTCATTGCATGTGTGTTCTTCTCATTAACCATGGCTAGAGTCATTGCATGTGTGTTCTCTTCAGAGACCACACATGGATCCACCAGTGTCATTGCATGTGTGTTCTTTTTACTAACAACAACCAGAGTCATTGCATGTGTGTTCTTTTCACATACCACATATGGATCCACCAGTGTCATTGAAATGTGTGTTCTCTTCAGAGACCACACATGGATCCACCAGTGTCATTGCATGTGTGTTCTTTTACTAACAACAACCAGAGTCATTGCATGTGTGTTGTTTTCACAATCCACCTATGGATCCACTAGTGTCATTGCATGTGTGTTGTTCTCATTAACCACAGCTGGAGTCATTGCATGTGTGTTCTCTTCAGAGACCACACATGGATCCACCAGTGTCATTGCATGTGTGTTCTTTTTACTAACAACAACAGGAGTTATTTCATGACTATTCTTTTCACATAGCACATAAGGATCCACTAGTGTCATTGAAATGTGTGTTCTCTTCAGTGACCACACATGGATCCACCAGTGTCATTGCATGTGTGTTCTTTTTACTAACAACAACCAGAGTCATTGCAGGTGTGTTCTTTTCACAATCCACCGATGGATCCACAAGTCTCATTGCATGTGTGTTCTCTTTAGAGACCACACATGGATCCACCAATGTAATTGCATGTGTGTTCTTTTTACTAACAACAACAGGAGTTATTTCATGACTATTCTTTTCACATACCACATAAGGATCCACTAGTGTCATTGAAATGTGTGTTCTCTTCAGAGACCACACATGGAACCACCAGTGTCATTGCATGTGTGTTCTTTTTACTAACAACAACCAGAGTCATTGCATGTGTGTTGTTTTCACAATCCACCTATGGATCCACTAGTGTCATTGCATGTGTGTTGTTCTCATTAACCATGGCCTTAGTCAATGCATGTGTGTTATCTTCGGAGACCACACATGGATCTACCAGTGTCATTGCATGTGTGTTCTTTCTACTAAAACAATTGGAGTCATTTCATGACTATTCTTTTCACATACTACATATGGATCCACCAGTGTCATTGAAATGTGTGTTCTCTTCAGAGACCACACATGGATCCACTAGTGTCATTGCATGTGTGTTCTTTTTACTAACAACAACTATAGTCATTGCATGTGTGTTCTTTTCACAATCCACCTATGGATCCACCAGTGTCATTGCATGTGTGTTCTTCTCATTAACCATAGCCTTAGTCATTGCATGTGTGTTGTTTTCATAGACCACATATGGAACCACCATTGTCATTGCATGTGTGTTCTTTTCACAATCCACCTATGGATCCACCAGTGTCATTGCATGTGTGTTCTTCTCATTAACCATAGCCTTAGTCATTGCATGTGTGTTGTTTTCATAGACCACATATGGAACCACCATTGTCATTGCATGTGTGTTCTTTTTACTAACAACAATTGGAGTCATTTCATGACTATTATTTTCACATACCATATATTGATCCACCAGTGTCATTGAAATGTGTGTTCTCTTCAGAGACTACACATGGATCCACTAGTGTCATTGCATGTGTGTTCTTTTTACTAACAACAACCAGAGACATTGCACGTGTGTTCTTTTCCCAATCCACCTATGGATCCACCAGTGTCATTGCATGTGTGTTCTTCTCATTAACCACGGCTAGAGTCATTGCATGTGTGTTCTCTTTAGAGACCACACATGGATCCACCAGTGTCATTGCATGTGTGTTCTTTTTACTAACAACAACTAGAGTCATTTCATGACTATTCTTTTCACATACCACATATGGATCCACCAGTGTCATTCAAATGTGTGTTCTCTTTAGAGACCACAAATGGATCCACCAGGGTCATTGCATGTGTGTTCTTCTTACTAACAACAACCAGAGTCATTGCATGTATGTTCTTTTCATAATCCACCGATGGATCCACCAGTGACATTGCAAGGGTGTTATTTTTACTAACAACCAGAGTCATTGCATGTGTGTTCTTTTCACAATCCACCGATGGATCCACCAGTGTCATTGCATGTGTGTTCTCTTCAGAGACCACCCATGGATCCACCAATGTAATTGCATGTGTGTTCTTTTTACTAACAAAAACTGGAGTTATTTCATGACTATTATTTTCACATACCACATATGGATCCACTAGTGTCATTGAAATGTGTGTTCTCTTCAGAGACCACACATGGATCCACCAGTGTCATTGCATGTGTGTTCTTTTTACTAACAACAACCAGAGTCATTACATGTGTGTTCTTTTCACAATCCACCTATGGATCCACTAGTGTCATTGCATGTGTGTTCTTCTCATTAACCACGGCCTTAGTCATTGCATGTGTGTTATCTTCAGAGACCACACATGGATCCACCAGTGTCATTGCATGTGTGTTCTTTCTACTAAAACAACTGGAGTCATTTCATGACTATTCTTTTCACATACTACATATGGATCCACCAGTGTCATTGAAATGTGTGTTCTCTTCAGAGACCACACATGGATCCACTAGTGTCATTGCATGTGTGTTCTTTCTACTAACAACAACCAGAGTCATTGCACGTGTGTTCTTTTCACAATCCACCTATGGATCCACCAGTGTCATTGCATGTGTGTTCTTCTCATTAACCACAGCCTTAGTAATTGCATGTGTGTTCTTTTTATAGACCACATATGGAACCACCATTGTCATTGCATGTGTGTTCTTTTTACTAACAACAACTGGAGTCATTTCATGATTATTCTTTTCACATACCACATATGGATCCACCAGTGTCATTGAAATGTGTGTTCTCTTCAGAGACCACACGTGGATCCACCAGTGTCATTGCATGTGTGTTCTTTTTACTAACAACAACCAGAGTCATTGCATGTGTGTTCTTTTGCGCAATCCACCTATGGATCCACCAGTGTCATTGCATGTGTGTTCTTCTCATTAACCACGGCCTTAGTCATTGCATGTGTGTTATCTTCAGAGACCACACATGGATCCACCACTGTTCTTTCTACTAAAACAACTAGAGTCATTTCATGACTATTCTTTTCACATACTACATATGGATCCACCAATGTCATTGAAATGTGTGTTCTCTTTAGACACCACACATGGATCCACCAGTGTCATTGCATGTGCGTTCTTTTTACTAACAACAACTAGAGTCATTGCATGTGTGTTCTTTTCACAATACACCTACGGATCCACCAGTGTCATTGCATGTGTGTTCTTCTCATTAACCACAGCCTTAGTCATTGCATGTGTGTTCTTTTCAGAGACCACATATGGAACCACCATTGTCATTGCATGTGTGTTCTTTTTACTAACAACAACTCGAGTCATTGCATGTGTGTTCTTTTCACAATCCACCTATGGATCCACCAGTGTCATTGCATGTGTGTTCTTCTCATTAACCATAGCCTTAGTCATTGCATGTGTGTTGTTTTCATAGACCACATATGGAACCACCATTGTCATTGCATGTGTGTTCTTTTCACAATCCACCTATGGATCCACCAGTGTCATTGCATGTGTGTTCTTCTCATTAACCATAGCCTTAGTCATTGCATGTGTGTTGTTTTCATAGACCACATATGGAACCACCATTGTCATTGCATGTGTGTTCTTTTTACTAACAACAATTGGAGTCATTTCATGACTATTATTTTCACATACCATATATTGATCCACCAGTGTCATTGAAATGTGTGTTCTCTTTAGAGACTACACATGGATTCACTAGTGTCATTGCATGTGTGTTCTTTTTACTAACAACAACCAGAGACATTGCACGTGTGTTCTTTTCCCAATCCACCTATGGATCCACCAGTGTCATTGCATGTGTGTTCTTCTCATTAACCACGGCTAGAGTCATTGCATGTGTGTTCTCTTTAGAGACCACACATGGATCCACCAGTGTCATTGCATGTGTGTTCTTTTTACTAATAACAACTAGAGTCATTTCATGACTATTCTTTTCACATACCACATATCGATCCACCAGTGTCATTCAAATGTGTGTTCTCTTTAGAGACCACAAATGGATCCACCAGGGTCATTGCATGTGTGTTCTTCTTACTAACAACAACCAGAGTCATTGCATGTATGTTCTTTTCATAATCCACCGATGGATCCACCAGTGTCATTGCAAGGGTGTTATTTTTACTAACAACAACCAGAGTCATTGCATGTGTGTTCTTTTCACAATCCACCGATGGATCCACCAGTGTCATTGCATGTGTGTTCTCTTCAGAGACCACCCATGGATCCACCAATGTAATTGCATGTGTGTTCTTTTTACTAACAAAAACTGGAGTTATTTCATGACTATTATTTTCACATACCACATATGGATCCACTAGTGTCATTGAAATGTGTGTTCTCTTCAGAGACCACACATGGATCCACCAGTGTCATTGCATGTGTGTTCTTTTTACTAACAACAACCAGAGTCATTACATGTGTGTTCTTTTCACAATCCACCTATGGATCCACTAGTGTCATTGCATGTGTGTTCTTCTCATTAACCACGGCCTTAGTCATTGCATGTGTGTTATCTTCAGAGACCACACATGGATCCACCAGTGTCATTGCATGTGTGTTCTTTCTACTAAAACAACTGGAGTCATTTCATGACTATTCTTTTCACATACTACATATGGATCCACCAGTGTCATTGAAATGTGTGTTCTCTTCAGAGACCACACATGGATCCACTAGTGTCATTGCATGTGTGTTCTTTCTACTAACAACAACCAGAGTCATTGCACGTGTGTTCTTTTCACAATCCACCTATGGATCCACCAGTGTCATTGCATGTGTGTTCTTCTCATTAACCACAGCCTTAGTAATTGCATGTGTGTTCTTTTTATAGACCACATATGGAACCACCATTGTCATTGCATGTGTGTTCTTTTTACTAACAACAACTGGAGTCATTTCATGATTATTCTTTTCACATACCACATATGGATCCACCAGTGTCATTCAAATGTGTGTTCTCTTCAGAGACCACACGTGGATCCACCAGTGTCATTGCATGTGTGTTCTTTTTACTAACAACAACCAGAGTCATTGCATGTGTGTTCTTTGCGCAATCCACCTATGGATCCACCAGTGTCATTGCATGTGTGTTCTTCTCATTAACCACGGCCTTAGTCATTGCATGTGTGTTATCTTCGGAGACCACACATGGATCCACCACTGTTCTTTCTACTAAAACAACTAGAGTCATTTCATGACTATTCTTTTCACATACTACATATGGATCCACCAATGTCATTGAAATGTGTGTTCTCTTTAGACACCACACATGGATCCACCAGTGTCATTGCATGTGCGTTCTTTTTACTAACAACAACTAGAGTCATTGCATGTGTGTTCTTTTCACAATACACCTACGGATCCACCAGTGTCATTGCATGTGTGTTCTTCTCATTAACCACAGCCTTAGTCATTGCATGTGTGTTCTTTTCAGAGACCACATATGGAACCACCATTGTCATTGCATGTGTGTTCTTTTTACTAACAACAACTCGAGTCATTTCATGACTATTCTTTTCACATACCATATATGGATCCACCAGTGTCATTGAAATGTGTGTTCTCTTCAGAGACCACACATGGATCCACTAGTTTCATTACATGTGTGTTCTTTTTACTAACAACAACCAGAGTCATTGCACGTGTGTTCTTTTCACAATCCACCTATGGATCCACCAGTGTCATTGCATGTGTGTTCTTCTCATTAACCATAGCTAGAGTCATTGCATGTGTGTTCTCTTTAGAGACCACACATGGATCCACCAGTGTCATTGCATGTGTGTTCTTTTTACTAACAACAACTGGAGTCATTTCATGACTATTCTTTTCACATACCACATATGGATCCACCAGTGTCATTCAAATGTGTGTTCTCTTTAGAGACCACACATGGATCCACCAGGGTCATTGCATGTGTGTTCTTCTTACTAACAACAACCAGAGTCATTGCATGTGTGTTCTTTTCACAATCCACCGATGGATCCACCAGTGTCATTGCAAGGGTGTTCTTTTTACTAACAACAACCAGAGTCATTGCATGTGTGTTCTTTTCACAATCCACCGATGGATCCACCAGTGTCATTGCATGTGTGTTCTCTTCAGAGACCACCCATGGATCCACCAATGTAATTGCATGTGTGTTCTTTTTACTAACAACAACTGGAGTTATTTCATGACTATTATTTTCACATACCACATATGGATCCACTAGTGTCATTGAAATGTGTGTTCTCTTCAGAGACCACACATGGATCCACCAGTGTCATTGCATGTGTGTTCTTTTTACTAACAACAACCAGAGTCAATACATGTGTGTTCTTTTCACAATCCACCTATGGATCCACTAGTGTCATTGCATGTGTTCTTCTCATTAACTACAACTAGAGTCATTGTATGTGTGTTCTCTTCAGAGACCACACATGGATCCACTAGTGTCATTGCATGTGTGTTCTTTTTACTAACAACAACTGGAGTCATTTCATGACATTTCGTTTTCACATACCACGTATGGATCCACAAGTGTCATTGAAATGTGTGTTCTCTTCAGATACCACACATGGATTCACCAGTGTCATTGCGTGTGTGTTCTTTTTTACTAACAACAACAAGAGTCATTGCATGTGTGTTCTTTTCATAATCCACCTATGGATCCACTAGTGTCATTGCATGTGTGTTCTTCTCATTAACCACGGCCTTAGTCATTGCATGTGTGTTATCTTCAGAGACCACACATGGATCCACCAGTGTCATTGCATGTGTGTTCTTTCTACTAAAACAACTGGAGTCATTTCATGACTATTCTTTTCACATACTACATATGGATCCACCAGTGTCATTGAAATGTGTGTTCTCTTCAGAGACCACATATGGATCCACTAGTGTCATTCCATGTGTGTTCATTTGACTAACAACAACATGAGTCATTGCGTGTGTGTTCTTTTCACAATCCACCTATGGATCCACCAGGGTCATTGCATGTGTGTTCTTCTAATTAACCACAGCCTTAGTCATTGCATGTGTGTTATTTTCACAGACTACATATGGAACCACCATTGTTATTGCATGTGTGTTCTTTTTACTAACAACAACTGGAGTCATTTCATGACTATTCTTTTCACATACCATATATGGATCCACCAGTGTCATTGAAATGTGTGTTCTCTTCAGAGACCACACATGGATCCACTAGTGTCATTGCATGTGTGTTCTTTTTACTAACAACAACCAGAGTTATTGCACGTGTCTTCTTTTCGAAATCCACCTATGGATCCACCAGTGTCATTGCATGTGTGTTCTTCTCATTAACCACACCTAGAGTCATTGCATGTGTATTCTCTTCAGAGACCACACATGGATCCACCAGTGTCATTGCATGTGTGTTCTTTTTACTAACAACAACTGGAGTCATTTCATGACTATTCTTTTCACATACCACATATGGATCCACCAGTGTCATTCAAATGTGTGTTCTCTCCAGAGACCACACATAGATCCACCAGGGTCATTGCATGTGTGTTCTTTTTACTAACAACAATCAGAGTCATTGCATGTGCTTTCTTTTCACAATCCACCGATGGATCCACCAGTGTCATTGAAATGTGTGTTCTCTTCAGAGACCACACATGGATCCACCAGTGTCATTGCATGTGTGTTATTTTTACTAACAACAACCAGAGTCATTGCATGTGTGTTCTTTTCACAATCCACCGATGGATCCACCAGTGTCATTGCCTGTGTGTTCTTCTCATTAACCATAGGTAGAGTCATTGCATGTGTGTTCTCTTTAGAGACCACACATGGATCCACCAATGTAATTGCATGTGTGTTCTTTTTACTAACAACAACTGGAGTTATTTCATGACTATTATTTTCACATACCACATATGGATCCACTAGTGTCATTGAAATGTGTGTTCTCTTCAGAGACCACACATGGATCCACCAGTGTCATTGCATGCATGTTCTTTTTACCAACAACAACCAGAGTCATTGCATGTGTGTTATTTTCACAATCCACCTATGGATCCACTAGTGTCATTGCATGTGTGTTCTCTCATTAACCACGGCCTTAGTCATTGCATGTGTGTTATCTTCAGAGACCACACCTGGATCCACCAGTGTCATTGCATGTGTGTTCTTTCTACTAAAACAACTGGAGTTATTTCATGACTATTCTTTTCACATACTACATATGGATCCACCAGTGTCATTGAAATGTGTGTTCTCTTCAGAGACCACACATGGATCCACTAGTGTCATTGCATGTGTGTTCTTTCTACTAACAACAACCAGAGTCATTGCACGTGTGTTCTTTTCACAATCCACCTATGGATCCACCAGTGTCATTGCATGTGTGTTCTTCTCATTAACCACAGCCTTAGTAATTGCATGTGTGTTCTTTTTATAGACCACATATGGAACCACCATTGTCATTGCATGTGTGTTCTTTTTACTAACAACAACTGGAGTCATTTCATGATTATTATTTTCACATACCACATATGGATCCACCAGTGTCATTGAAATGTGTGTTCTCTTCAGAGACCACACGTGGATCCACCAGTGTCATTGCATGTGTGTTCTTTTTACTAACAACAACCAGAGTCATTGCATGTGTGTTCTTTGCACAATCCACCTATGGATCCACCAGTGTCATTGCATGTGTGTTCTTCTCATTAACCATGGCCTTAGTCATTGCATTTGTGTTATCTTCAGAGACCACACATGGATCCACCGGTGTTCTTTCTACTAAAACAACTAGAGTCATTTCATGACTATTCTTTTCACATACTACATATGGATCCACCAATGTCATTGAAATGTGTGTTCTCTTCAAACACCACACATGGGTCCACCAGTGTCATTGCAAGTGTGTTCTTTTTACTAACAACAACTAGAGTCATTGCATGTGTGTTCTTTTCACAATCCACCTATGGATCCACCAGTGTCATTGCATGTGTGTTCTTCTCATTAACCACAGCCTTAGTCATTGCATGTGTGTTCTTTTCAGAGACCACATATGGAACCACCAATGTCATTGCATGTGTGTTCTTTTTACTAACAACAACTCGAGTCATTTCATGACTATTCTTTTCACATACCATATATGGATCCACCAGTGTCATTGAAATGTGTGTTCTCTTCAGAGACCACACATGGATCCACTGGTTTCATTACATGTGTGTTCTTTTTACTAACAACAACCAGAGTCATTACACGTGTGTTCTTTTCACAATCCACCTATGGATCCACCAGTGTCATTGCATGTGTGTTCTTCTCATTCTCTACAGCTAGAGTCATTGCATGTGTGTTCTCTTTAGAGACCACACATGGATCCACCAGTGTCATTGCATGTGTGTTCATTTTACTAACAACAACCAAAGTCATTGCATGTGTGTTCTTTTCACAATCCACCGATGGATCCACTAGTGTCATTGCATGTGTGTTCTCTTCACAGACCACAGATGGATCCACCAATGTAGTTGCATGTGTGTTCTTTTTACTAACAACAACTAGAGTTATTTCATGACTATTCTTTTCACATACCACATATGGATCCACTAGTGTCATTGAAATGTGTGTTCTCTTCAGAGACCACACATGGATCCACCAATGTCATTGCATGTGTGTTCTTTTTACTAACAACAACCAGAGTTATTTCACGTGTGTTCTTTTCAAAATCCACATATGGATCCACCAGTGTCATTGCATGTGTGTTCTTCTCATTAACCACACCTAGAGTCATTGCATGTGTATTCTCTTCAGAGACCACACATGGATCCACCCGTGTCATTGCATGTGTGTTCTTTTTACTAACAATAATTGGAGTCATTTCATGACTATTCTTTTCACATACCACATATCGATCCACCAGTGTCATTCAAATGTGTGTTCTCTCTAGAGAGCACACATGGATCCACCAGGGTCATTGCATGTGTGTTCTTTTTACTAACAACAATTAGAGTCATTGCATGTGTGTTCTTTTCACAATCCACCGATGGATCCACCAGTGTCATTGAAATGTGTGTTCTCTTCAGAGACCACACATGGATCCACCAGTGTCATTGCATGTGTGTTCTTTTTACTAACAACAACCAGAGTCATTGCATGTGTGTTCTTTTCACAATCCACCGATGGATCCACCAGTGTCATTGCCTATGTGTTCTTCTCATTAACCATAGGTAGAGTCATTGCATGTGTGTTCTCTTCAGAGACCACACATGGATCCACCAATGTAATGGCATGTGTGTTCTTTTTACTAACAACAACTGGAGTTATTTCATGACTATTATTTTCACATAGCACATATGGATCCACTAGTGTCATTGAAATGTGTGTTCTCTTCAAAGACCACACATGGATCCACAAGTGTCATTGCATGTGTGTTCTTTTTACTAACAACAACCAGAGTCATTGCATGTGTGTTCTTTTCACAATCCACCTATGGATCCACTAGTGTCATTGCATGTGTGTTCTTCTCATTAACCACGGCCTTAGTCATTGCATGTGTGTTATCTTCAGAGACCACACATGGATCCACCAGTGTCATTGCATGTGTGTTCTTTCTACGAAAACAACCGGAGTCATTTCATGACTATTCTTTTCACATACCACATATGGATCCACCAGTGTCATTGAAACGTGTGTTCTCTGTAGAGACCACACATGGATCCACCAGTGTCATTGCATTTGTGTTCTTTTTACTAACAACAACAGAGTCATTGCACGTGTGTATTTTCACAATCCACCTATGGATCCACCAGTGTCATTGCATGTGTGTTCTTCTCATTAACCACAGCCTTAGTCATTACATGTGTGTTCTCTTTAGAGACCACACATGGATCCAACAGTGTCATTGAATGTGTGTTCTTTTTACTCACAAGAACTAGAGTCATTTCATGACTATTCTTTTCACATACCATATATGGATCCACCAGTGTCATTGAAATGTGTGTTCTCTTCAGAGACCACACATGGATCCACTAGTTTCATTACATGTGTGTTCTTTTTACTAACAACAACCAGAGTTATTTCACGTGTGTTCTTTTCAAAATCCACATATGGATCCACCAGTGTCATTGCATGTGTGTTCTTCTCATTAACCATAGCTAGAGTCATTGCATGTGTATTCTCTTCAGAGACCACACATGGATCCACCCGTGTCATTGCATGTGTGTTCTTTTTACTAACAATAATTGGAGTCATTTCATGACTATTCTTTTCACATACCACATATCGATCCACCAGTGTCATTCAAATGTGTGTTCTCTCTAGAGAGCACACATGGATCCACCAGGGTCATTGCATGTGTGTTCTTTTTACTAACAACAATTAGAGTCATTGCATGTGTGTTCTTTTCACAATCCACCGATGGATCCACCAGTGTCATTGAAATGTGTGTTCTCTTCAGAGACCACACATGGATCCACCAGTGTCATTGCATGTGTGTTCTTTTTACTAACAACAACCAGAGTCATTGCATGTGTGTTCTTTTCACAATCCACCGATGGATCCACCAGTGTCATTGCCTATGTGTTCTTCTCATTAACCATAGGTAGAGTCATTGCATGTGTGTTCTCTTCAGAGACCACACATGGATCCACCAATGTAATGGCATGTGTGTTCTTTTTACTAACAACAACTGGAGTTATTTCATGACTATTATTTTCACATAGCACATATGGATCCACTAGTGTCATTGAAATGTGTGTTCTCTTCAAAGACCACACATGGATCCACAAGTGTCATTGCATGTGTGTTCTTTTTACTAACAACAACCAGAGTCATTGCATGTGTGTTCTTTTCACAATCCACCTATGGATCCACTAGTGTCATTGCATGTGTGTTCTTCTCATTAACCACGGCCTTAGTCATTGCATGTGTGTTATCTTCAGAGACCACACATGGATCCACCAGTGTCATTGCATGTGTGTTCTTTCTACGAAAACAACCGGAGTCATTTCATGACTATTCTTTTCACATACTACATATGGATCCACCAGTGTCATTGAAATGTGTGTTCTCTTTAGAGACCACACATGGATCCACTAGTGTCATTGCATGTGTGTTCTTTCTACTAACAACAACCAGAGTCATTGCACGTGTGTTCTTTTCACAATCCACCTATGGATCCACCAGTGTCATTGCATGTGTGTTCTTCTCATTAACCACAGCCTTAGTCATTGCATGTGTGTTCTTTTCAGAGACCACATATGGAACCACCATTGTCATTGTATGTGTGTTCTTTTTACTAACAACAACTCGAGTCATTTCATGACTATTCTTTTCACATACCATATATGGATCCACCAGTGTCATTGAAATGTGTGTTCTCTTCAGAGACCACACATGGATCCACTAGTTTCATTACATGTGTGTTCTTTTTACTAACAACAACCAGAGTTATTTCACGTGTGTTCTTTTCAAAATCCACATATGGATCCACCAGTGTCATTGCATGTGTGTTCTTCTCATTAACCATAGCTAGAGTCATTGCATGTGTATTCTCTTCAGAGACCACACATGGATCCACCCGTGTCATTGCATGTGTGTTCTTTTTACTAACAATAATTGGAGTCATTTCATGACTATTCTTTTCACATACCACATATCGATCCACCAGTGTCATTCAAATGTGTGTTCTCTCTAGAGAGCACACATGGATCCACCAGGGTCATTGCATGTGTGTTCTTTTTACTAACAACAATTAGAGTCATTGCATGTGTGTTCTTTTCACAATCCACCGATGGATCCACCAGTGTCATTGAAATGTGTGTTATCTTAGAGACCACATGGATCCTGATGTCATTGCATGTGTGTTCTTTTACTAACAACAACGAGTCATTGCATGTGTGTTCTTTTCACAATCCACCGATGGATCCACCAGTGTCATTGCCTATGTGTTCTTCTCATTAACCATAGGTAGAGTCATTGCATGTGTGTTCTCTTCAGAGACCACACATGGATCCACCAATGTAATGGCATGTGTGTTCTTTTTACTAACAACAACTGGAGTTATTTCATGACTATTATTTTCACATAGCACATATGGATCCACTAGTGTCATTGAAATGTGTGTTCTCTTCAAAGACCACACATGGATCCACAAGTGTCATTGCATGTGTGTTCTTTTTACTAACAACAACCAGAGTCATTGCATGTGTGTTCTTTTCACAATCCACCTATGGATCCACTAGTGTCATTGCATGTGTGTTCTTCTCATTAACCACGGCCTTAGTCATTGCATGTGTGTTATCTTCAGAGACCACACATGGATCCACCAGTGTCATTGCATGTGTGTTCTTTCTCTAAAACAACCGAGTCATTTCATGACTATTCTTTTCACATACTACATATGGATCCACCAGTGTCATTGAAATGTGTGTTCTCTTTAGAGACCACACATGGATCCACTAGTGTCATTGCATGTGTGTTCTTTCTACTAACAACAACCAGAGTCATTGCACGTGTGTTCTTTTCACAATCCACCTATGGATCCACCAGTGTCATTGCATGTGTGTTCTTCTCATTAACCACAGCCTTAGTCATTGCATGTGTGTTCTTTTCAGAGACCACATATGGAACCACCATTGTCATTGTATGTGTGTTCTTTTTACTAACAACAACTCGAGTCATTTCATGACTATTCTTTTCACATACCATATATGGATCCACCAGTGTCATTGAAATGTGTGTTCTCTTCAGAGACCACACATGGATCCACTAGTTTCATTACACGTGTGTTCTTTTTACTAACAACAACCAGAGTCATTGCACGTGTGTTCTTTTCACAAACCACCTATGGATCCACCAGTGTCATTGCATGTGTGTTCTTCTCATTAACCATAGCTAGAGTCATTGCATGTGTGTTCTCTTCAGAGACCACACATGGATCCACTAGTGTCATTGCATGTGTGTTCTTTTTACTAACAACAACTGGAGTCATTTCATGACTATTCTTTTCACATACCACATATGGATCCACCAGTGTCATTCAAATGTGTGTTCTCTTTAGAGACCACAAATGGATCCACCAGGGTCATTGCATGTGTGTTCTTTTTACTAAGAACACCCAGAGTCATTGCATGTGTGTTCTTTTCACAATCCACCGATGGATCCACCAGTGTCATTGAAATGTGTGTTCTCTTCAGAGACCACACATGGATCCACCAGTGTCATTGCAAGTGTGTTCTTTTTACTAACAACAACCAGAGTCATTGCATGTGTGTTCTTTTCACAATCCACCGATGGATCCACCAGTGTCATTGCCTGTGTGTTCTTATCATTAACCACAGGTAGAGTCATTGCATGTGTGTTCTCTTCAGAGACCACACATGGATCCACCAATCTAATTGCATGTGTGTTCTTTTTACTAAAAACAACTGGAGTTATTTCATGACTATTATTTTCACATACCACATATGGATCAACTAGTGCCATTGAAATGTGTTTTATCTTTAGAGACCACACATGGATCCACCAGTGTCATTGCATGTGTGTTCTTTTTACTAACAACAACTAGAGTCATTGCATGTGTGTTCTTTTCACAATCCACCAATGGATCCACTAGTGTCATTGCATGTGTTCTTCTCATTAACCACAGCTAGAGTCATTGCATGTGCTGTTCTCATTAACCACAGCTAGAGTCATTGCATGTGTGTTCTCTTCAGAGACCACACATGGATCCACCGGTATCATTGCATGTGTGTTCTTTTTACTAACAACAACTGGAGTCATTTCATGACATTTCTTTTTCACATACCACGTATGGATCCACCAGTGTCATTGAAATGTGTGTTCTCTTCAGATACCACACATGGATCCACTAGTGTCATTGCATGTGTGTTCTTTTTACTAACAACAACTAGAGTCATTGCATGTGTGTTCTTTTCACAATCCACCTATGGATCCACCAGTGTCATTGCATGTGTGTTCTTCTCATTAACCACGACCTTAGTCATTGCATGTGTGTTATCTTCAGAGACCACACATGGATCCACCAGTGTCATTGCATGTGTGTTCATTCTACTAAAACAACTAGAGTCATTTCATGACTATTCTTTTCACATATTACATATGGATCCACCAGTTTCATTGAAATGTGTGTTCTCTTCAGAGACCGCATATGGATCCACTACTATCATTGCATGTGTGTTCTTTTACTAACAACAACCAGAGTCATTGCATGTGTGTTCTTTTCACAATCCACCTATGGATCCACCAGTGTCATTGCATGTGTGTTCTTCTCATTAACTACGGCCTTAGTCATTGCATGCGTGTTATCTTCAGAGACCACACATGGATCCACCAGTGTCATTGCATCTGTGTTCATTCTACTAAAACAACTGGAATCATTTCATGACTATTCTTTTCACATACTACATATGGATCCACCAGTGTCATTGAAATGTGTGTTCTCTTCAGAGACCACACATGGATCGACTAGTGTCATTGCATGTGTGTTCTGTTTACTAACAACAACCAGAGTCATTGCATCTGTGTTCTTTTCACAGCCCACCTATGGATCCACCAGTGTCATTGCATGTGTGTTCTTCTCATTAACCACGACCTTAGTCATTGCATGTGTGTTATCTTCAGAGACCACACATGGATCCACCAGTGTCATTGCATGTGTGTTCATTCTACTAAAACAATTAGAGTCATTTCATGACTATTCTTTTCACATATTACATATGGATCCACCAGTGTCGTAGAAATGTGTGTTCTCTTCAGAGACCACACATGGATCCACCAGTGTCATTGCATGTGTGTTATTTTTACTAACAACAACCAGAGTCATTGCATGTGTGTTCTTTTCACAATCCACCTATGGATCCACCTGTGTCATTGGATGTGTCTTCTTCTCATTAACCACAGCCTTAGTCATTGCATGTGTGTTATTTTCACAGACCACATATGGAAACACCATTGTCATTGCATGTGTGTTCTTTTTACTAACAACAACTGGAGTCATTTCATGACTATTCTTTTCACATACCACATATGGATCCACCAGTGTCATTGAAATGTGTGTTCTCTTTAGAGACCACACATGGATCCACTAGTTTCATTGCATGTGTGTTGTTTTTACTAACAACAACCAGAGTCATTGCATGGGTGTTCTTTTCACAGCCCGCCTATGGATCCACAAGTGTCATTCCATCTGTGTTCTTATCATTAACCACAACTAGAGTCATTGCATGTGTATTCTTTTCACAGACCACATATGGAACCACCAATGTCACTGCATGTGTGATCTTTTTACTAACAACAACTAGAGTCATTTCATGACTATTCTATTCACATACCACATATGGATCCACCAGTGTCATTGAAAGGTGTGTTCTCTTTAGAGACCACACATAGATCCACTAGTGTCATTGCATGTGTGTTCTTTTTACTAACAACAACTAGAGTCGTTTCATGTGTGTTCTTTTCACAATCCACCTATGGATCCACCAGTGTCATTGCATGTGTGTTCTCTTCAGAGACCACACACGGATCCACCAGTGTCATTGCATGTGTGTTCTTTTTACTAACAACAACTAGAGTCATTTCATGATTATTCTTTTCACATACCGCATATGGATACACCAGTGTCATTGAAATGTGTGTTCTGTTCAGAGACCACACATGGATCCACTACTATCATTACATGTGTGTTCTTTTTACTAACAACAACCAGAGTCATTGCATGTGTGTTCTTTTCACAATCCACCTATGGATCCACCAGTGTCATTGCATGTGTGTTCATTCTACTAAAACAACTGGAGTCATTTCATGACTATTCTTTTCACATACTACATATGGATCCAGAAGTGTCATTGAAATGTGTGTTCTCTTCAGAGACCACACGTGGATCCACCAGTGTCATTGCATGTGTGTTCTTTTTACTAACAAGAACCAGAGTCATTGCATGTGTGTCCTTTTCACAATCCACCTATGGATCCACCGGTGTCATTGCATGTGTGTTCTTCTCATTAACCACAGCCTTAGTCATTGCATGTGTGTTATTTTCACAGACCACATATGGAACCACCATTGTCATTGCATGTGTGTTATTTTTACTAACAACAACTGGAGTCATTTCATGACTATTCTTTTCACATACCACATATGGATCCACCAGTGTCATTGAAATGTGTGTTCTCTTCAGAGACCACACATGGATCCACCAGTGTCATTGCATGTGTGTTCTTTTTAATAACAACACCCAGAGTCATTGCACGTGTGTTCTTTTCAGAATCCACCTATGGATCCACCAGTGTCATTGCATGTGTGTTCTTCTCATTAACCACAGCTAGAGTCATTGCATGTGTGTTCTCTTTAGAGACCACACATGGATCCACCAGTGTCATTGCATGTGTGTTCTTTTTACTAACAACAACTGGAGTCATTTCTTGTCTATTCTTTTCACATACCACATATGGATCCACCAGTGTCATTGAAATGTGTGTTCTCTTTAGAGACCACACATGGATCCACCAGGGTCATTGCATGTGTGTTATTTTTACTAACAAGAACCAAAGTCATTGCACGTGTGTTCTTTCACAATCCACCTATGGATCCACCACTGTCATTGCATGTGTGTTCTTCTCATTAACCACAGCTAGAGTCATTGCATGTGTTTTATCTTCAGAGACCACACATGGATCCACTAGTGTCATTGCATGTGTGTTCTTTTACTAACAACAACCAGAGTCATTGCATGTGTGTTCTTTTTACTAACAACAACCAGAGTCATTGCATGTGTGTTCTTTTCACAATCCACCTATGGATCCACCAGTGTCATTGCATGTGTGTTCTTCTCATTAACCACGGCCCTAGTCATTGCATGTGTGTTATCTTCAGAGACCACACATGGATCCACCAGTGTCATTGCATGTGTGTTCTTTCTACTAAAAGAACTGGAGTCATTTCATGACTATTCTTTTCACATACTACATATGGATCCAAAAGTGTCATTGAAATGTGTGTTCTCTTCAGAGACCACACATGGATCCACCAGTGTCATTGCATGTGTGTTCTTTTTACTAACAAGAACCAGAGTCATTGCATGTGTGTCCTTTTCACAATCCACCTATGGATCCACCGGTGTCATTGCATGTCTGTTCTTCTCATTAACCACAGCCTTAGTCATTGCATGTGTGTTATTTTCACAGACCACATATGGAACCACCATTGTCATTGCATGTGTGTTATTTTTACTAACAACAACTGGAGTCATTTCATGACTATTCTTTTCACATACCACATATGGATCCACCAGTGTCATTGAAATGTGTGTTCTTTTTAATAACAACACCCAGAGTCATTGCACGTGTGTTCTTTTCAGAATCCACCTATGGATCCACCAGTGTCATTGCATGTGTGTTCTTCTCATTAACCACAGCTAGAGTCATTGCATGTGTGTTCTCTTTAGAGACCACACATGGATCCACCAGTGTCATTGCATGTGTGTTCTTTTTACTAACAACAACTGGAGTCATTTCTTGTCTATTCTTTTCACATACCACATATGGATCCACCAGTGTCATTGAAATGTGTGTTCTCTTTAGAGACCACACATGGATCCACCAGGTTCATTGCATGTGTGTTCTTTTTACTAACAAGAACCAGAGTCATTGCACGTGTGTTCTTTCACAATCCACCTATGGATCCACCACTGTCATTGCATGTGTGTTCTTCTCATTAACCACAGCTAGAGTCATTGCATGTGTTTTATCTTCAGAGACCACACATGGATCCACTAGTGTCATTGCATGTGTGTTCTTTTACTAACAACAACCAGAGTCATTGCATGTGTGTTCTTTTTACTAACAACAACCAGAGTCATTGCATGTGTGTTCTTTTCGCAATCCACCTATGGATCCACCAGTGTCATTGCATGTGTGTTCTTCTCATTAACCACGGCCTTAGTCATTGCATGTGTGTTATCTTCAGAGACCACACATGGATCCACCAGTGTCATTGCATGTGTGTTCTTTCTACTAAAAGAACTGGAGTCATTTCATGACTATTCTTTTCACATACTACATATGGATCCACCAGTGTCATTGAAATGTGTGTTCTCTTCGGAGACCACACATGGATCCACCAGTGTCATTGCATGTGTGATCTTTTTACCAATAACAACCAGAGTCATTGCATGTGTGTTCTTTTCACAATCCACCTATGGATCCACCAGTGTCATTGCATGTGTTGTCTTCTCATTAACCACGGCCTTAGTCATTGCATGTGTGTTATCTTCAGAGACCACACATGGATCCACCAGTGTGATTGCATGTGTGTTCTTTCTACTAAAACAACTGGAGTCATTTCATGACTATTCTTTTCACATACTACATATGGATCCATCAGTGTCATTGAAATGTGTGTTCTCATCAGAGACCACACATGGATCCACCAGTGTCATTGCATGTGTGTTATTTTTACTAACAACAACCAGAGTCATTGCATCTGTGTTCTTTTCACAATCCACCTATGGATCCACCAATGTCATTTCATGTGTGTTCTTCTCATTAACCACAGCCGTAGTCATTGCATGTGTGTTATTTTGACAAACCACATATGGAACCACCATTGTCATTGCATGTGTGTTCTTTTTACTAACAACAACTGGAGTCAGTTCATGACTATTATTTGCACATACCACATATGGATGCACCAGTGTCATTGAAAGGTGTGTTCTCTTCAGAGACCACACATAGATCCACTAGTGTCATTGCATGTGTGTTCTTTTTACTAACAGCAGCTAGAGTCATTTCATGTGTGTTCTTTTCACAATCCACCTATGGATCCACCAGTGTCATTGCATGTGTGTTCTCTTCAGAGACCACACATGGATCCACCAGTGTCATTGCATGTGTGTTCTTTTTACTAAGAACAACTGGAGTCATTTCATGACTATTCTTTTCACATACCACATATGGATCCACCAGTGTCATTGAAATGTGTGTTCTCTTCAGAGACCACACATGGATCCACTAGTGTCATTGCATGTGTGTTCTTTTTACTAACAACAACCAGAGTCATTGGATGTGTGTTCTTTTCACAATCCACCTATGGATCCACCAGTGTCATTGCATGTGTGTTCTTCTCATTAACCATAGCCTTAGTCATTGCATGTGTGTTCTTTTCACATACCATATATGGAACCACCATTGTAATTGCATTTGTGTTCTTTTTTGCTAACAGCAACTGGAGTCCTTTCATGACTATTCTTTTCACATACCATATATGGATCCACCAGTGTCATTGAAATGTGTGTTCTCTTTAGAGACCACACATGGATCTTCTAGTGTCATTGCATGTTTGTTCTTTTTACTAACAACAACCAGAGTCATTGCATGTGTGTTCTTTTCACAATCCACCGATGGATCCACCAGTGTCATTGAAATGTGTGTTCTCTTCAGAGACCACACATGGATCCACCAGTGTCATAGCATGTGTGTTCTTTTTACTAACAACAACCAGAGTCATTGCATGTGTGTTCTTTTCAC
Organism: Avena insularis; assembly: GCA_023614405.1. Lineage (NCBI taxonomy): Eukaryota > Viridiplantae > Streptophyta > Magnoliopsida > Poales > Poaceae > Avena > Avena insularis. The sequence goes on along the minus strand of CM042690.1, from coordinate 326,481,659 downwards.
AATCCACCGATGGATCGACCAATGTCATTGCCTGTGTGTTCTGTTCAGAGACAACACATGGATCCACCAATGTAATTGCATGTGTGTTCTTTTTACTAACAACAACTGGAGTTATTTCATGACTATTATTTTCACATACCACATATGGATCCACTAGTGTCATTGAAATGTGTGTTCTCTTCAGAGACCACACATGGATCCCCCAGTGTCATTGCATGTGTGTTGTTTTTACTAACAACAACCAGAGTCATTGCATGTGTGTTCTTTTCACAGTCGACCTATGGATCCACCAGTGTCATTGCATGTGTGTTCTTCTCATTAACCACAGCTAGAGTCATTGCATGTGTGTTCTTTTCATAGACCACATATGGAACCACCAGTGTCACTTCATGTGTGCTCTTTTTACTAACAACAACTGGAGTCATTTCATGACTATTCAATTCACATACCACATATGGATCCACCAGTGTCATTGAAAGGTGTGTTCTCTTCAGAGACCACACATAGATTCACTAGTGTCATTGCATGTGTGTTCTCTTCAGAGACAACACATGTATCCACCAATGTAATTGCATGTGTGTTCTTTTTACTAACAACAACTTGAGTTATTTCATGACTATTATTTTCACATACCACATATGGATCCACTAGTGTCATTGAAATGTGTGTTCTCTTCAGAGACCACACATGGATCCACCAGTGTCATTGCATGTGTGTTCTTTTTACTAACAACAACCAGAGTCATTGCAGGTGTGTTCTTTTCACAATCCACCTATGGATCCACTAGTGTCATTGCATGTGTTCTTCTCATTAACCACAGCTAGAGTCATTGCATGTGTGTTCTCTTCAGAGACCACACATGGATCCACCAGTGTCATTGTATGTGTGTTCTTTCTACTAAAACAACCGGAGTCATTTCATGATTATTCTTTTCACATACTACATATGGATCCACCAGTGTCATTGAAATGTGTGTTCTCATCAGAGACCACACATGGATCTACCAGTGTCATTGCATGTGTGTTCTTTTTACTAACAACAACCAGAGTTATTGCATGTGTGTTCTTTTCAGAATCCACCTATGGATCCACCAATGTCATTTCATGTGTGTTCTTCTCATTAACCACAGCCGTAGTCATTGCATGTGTGTTATTTTGACAGACCACATATGGAACCACCATTGTCATTGCATGTGTGTTCTTTTTACTAACAACAACTGGAGTCATTTCATGACTATTCTTTGCACATACCACATATGGATCCACCAGTGTCATTGAAATGTGTGTTCTCTTCAGAGACCACACATGGATCCACCAGTGTCATTGCATGTGTGTTGTTTTTACTAAGAACAACAAGAGTCATTGCATGTGTGTTCTTTTCAGAGTCGACCTATGGATCCACCAGTGTCATTGCATGTGTGTTCTTCTCATTAACCACAGCTAGAGTCATTGCATGTGTATTCTTTTCACAGACCACATATGGAACCACCAGTGTCACTGCATGTGTGCTCTTTTTACTAACAACAACTGCAGTCATTTCATTACTATTCTATTCACATACCACATATGGATCCACTAGTGTCATTGAAAGGTGTGTTCTCTTCCGAGACCACACATAGATCCACTAGTGTCATTGCATATGTGTTCTTTTTACTAACAACAGATAGAGTCATTTCATGTGTGTTCTTTTCACAATCCACCTATGGATCCACCAGTGTCATTGCATGTGTTTTCTCTTCATGGACCACACATGGATCTACCAGTGTCATTGCATGCGTGTTCTTTTTACTAACAACAACTAGAGTCATTTCATGACTATTCTTTTCACATACCACATATGAATCCACCAGTGTCATTGAAATGTGTGTTCTTGTAACATCCCAAAACTTTAATCCAAGCTCATCAAGATCAAATCATCCAAAAATAGGGTTAACAAAAACTTTTCCAAATTTAAAATGAAAGCATTCATATGTGTGTGCATTTAAAATAGGAGTTGTTTGAATTGCCATGATTGAATGATCCAATGCTTGTAAAATGTTTCTTAGGTGATTTAAACATCATCTACATCATTCCCAAACTTTTCCTGAAGAAAATCAAATCAAAAAGAATTAAAGGGGAGGAATGGTCATTTTGGCAAATTTAACTCTCATGCCTACATTGGCTATTCCTAATACTCAAAACTTAACAGAAATAATTCTTGATCTTTGCACCCCTTGCTTGTACACATAATGAGGTACCAAGGCCGACCTTTGGATCCACTAAAAACATTCTGTTAACTATTTTAAATGACATTTTAAAATTGAATCTAATGCATATGCATAGATCACCCCTATTTCAAAAACCCTCTATTTGAGCTCCATTTTCAAAACCCTTGCAACCAGAGACTACCTATCACTAGTGGAGATCACTCAAAATTTTTGAACTCAAAATTCAAAACTTTTTCTCTTGCGGCCATTTTGTCAAACACCTTGTTAGCAAGATCATTAAGGCCTAACTATTACTGTTTTGGGCTGATTTTGTCTAGCAATTCTGTAGTGCTTTGATCATCTTGTCCCCCCTCAAGCCAGACCAGACCAAACCCAGCCTCTTATCTACCCCCTAGCTGCACTACATAGCCATGCCGAGCACCATCTCGCCGGCCAACCGTGCACCTGCAGCAGCAACCCTCTCCAGCCCCTCTCGCCATGTCTAGTACCTTCCCAGTGGTCCACCTCCACCGCCCAACCAGCCCCAGGCAGAGAGGACGAGGCCAGGCGAAGCCGCCCCTTGAGCTTGTCGAGCATGCCGATGCCGCCCCTAGGCGCGCTTGCCCAGCGTGCACAAGCCGCCGCTTCAGCCGCGCCCACCGCTCCGCCTCGACCTGGAGAACACACCGGACACCCCCGTTCGCCGCCCAAAGCCCCACAGCCAGCACTCGCCGTGGACACTGCCGCCTCTGCCTCTCAGAGCGCCACCTCGCCCAGACCGCATACCACCGCCCCTACGGCCGCATTTAATTCCTAGAGCACCGCCAGGAGACCGCCCATTGATCGCCATCCCCAGCCATGCCGCTAGCTCGCCGTAGGCCGTAGCCATGTCGCCACCGTCGACCGACCATCCCGCTCGGTCTCACCGTCGAGTCTATAAAAGGAGCCCTCCCCAGCCATTCCTCTCCACACCATTCCACTCCCCTCACCTTTCTGAACATCACCCACCTCTCGCCGGAGCAAGTGGAGCAGCAGCTCGCCGGAATTGGAGCCGGAGCCGCCGCCTCTGGAGGAGAAGGGTGCCGTTGATTCCGACCACCCCAAGCTCCGCCGCGACCACGCCTCACCTCACCGTCATCTTCCACTTTGTTCGCCCGCATCGCCGACCCTGCTGGAGCCCTGGTACACCCCCAGTAGACCCCCAACGAGCCGCTAGGGTTCGAGCTCGCCGGAGACTTGTTCGTCGTCGACGACGACCCTCAGCCGTAGATCTAGCCTCTAATCGCACGACCCACAGCGCGTGTACCGTTTCACGTGTTAAGGGCCGCTGACATGCGGGACCCCCTGTCAGCTGAGCCCCGCGCCGCGGAGCGCCACCGGGCCGGCCCATTTCTTTTCCCGCGTTAGACCACAGATTCAAATCTGGATTTTTCTTTTATTTGAATCTAGTTTTTGTTCACTAGTTTGAAAATCAATTCAGAGAGTTTTAGAAATCCAAATGGCATGAAACCAATTTTGTCTGAAAGGTACTAAAATTATCTATCCAAGCCCGTTGGATTTAATTCATTTAGAGGTATAGATCTCTCATAATAAAAATAAGAAGACACAAGCTTTTGCAACTTGAAACATTTTTTATAAAATCAACCAAGTTAGCTTTTGAGTTGATTCCAACTCTCAAAAATCACATTTCATCATATATATCTAAATATGTAATAATATTAAGGTTTACATGCAGTGACTTTGGACTAGTACCAAAATAATGCTATATAGGCATTTCTAGTCACTTTAAATCACTAAATAATAAACTTAAACCAAAGTAATATTGATCCAACCTTTAAATCTCATTCCCACAAGTTAGAATATGTGGTGAGGACATGGCTCCACATGATCCCATATTTTGGTGGTGAATATTAAATTTTAGTTAATATTTCAATGAGTAGAAATTACTTTTCCAAAATAAAAAGCTTGAAACTATTGAATTAAACTTGTGATGCTTGTGATGATAATATATCATCAATTGTGTGTTTTAGAATGCTACTTAGCCTAGTTAAGTATTGTTTGGTGATTGTCTACTCCCTATGTATTTATAGACTCTAGTACTGACCAAGCCTTCGAGGAGGAGGAGTTCTACCAAGAAGAAGAAGAAGAAAACTTCAACCACTGCACCAACCAAGGCAAGCTATTAGTGGCAAGCTAACCCTTGCAAAACATACTTTAGCAAGCTATTGTTAGCAAGCTATAATAAAACTAGATTGTTTAGCAAAGATGCCTTAAGCATGCTTTGATCACACCCCTTTAACTATTAGTACCCCAAGTCTTATTGATAAGTTTTACCCCTCTTAGGTTATACAAAGTTCTTTATTAAATTTTGAAGGTAGCATAAAGAGTATAAAACTTGACCTACTTAGAAACCTTTAGATGTCATTCTATGGCATGAGATTGATCCCATCTTTCCACCTTAGTGAACACTCTTAACTTAGTATAGATCAAAAACTTTAATCACTTTAGATGGGAACACTTGGTGAAAATGAATTATGAAAACATTGGAATGATGAGTCATTCTATTGAGATGTTTTGACATGTGTTGAGAAAACACAATTGGTTTATGATGATGAACATGAAGAGGCATGACCCTTAACCCTTTTATAAAACTGATGGTTGGATTCGGATGCGATACCATTCCAAATTTACCGTACAACCACATTATCTGAATTGGGTAAGGCTTAGCTAGAAATTTATATGCATTAGTATTAGTTCCCTCATGGGAGAGGTTTGAGCTGAGGCTACCTCTCAAGGATGTCCACCTATGCAGTGCCCAAGATGACTGATGGTCATGGTTGGGAGGCCATGCTCATAGGAGAGGTGCTTGTACTAGGGTGTGTAAAGGGAAGGTTATGTTTGATTATCTGCATACTAAGTATGATGATTCAGGGTTATCCCAGACAGATGTATCGAATCTTGTGGTGAAAGTGTACCACCTCTGCAGAGTGTCAAACTATTCGAATAGCTGCGTTCGTGGTTATGGACAGTTGGAATGGCCATACTGTTTCGTTGTCAGATGTTTTCTAAATAACTTGAAATGAATGATGAACTTTGACTTGACCACAATAGGGTTGTGTTGATGATAATAGCTTCCCAACTTAAGTGATTCTAGCACTTACTTTATCTTTCTTTGCTTCTGAACTCAGCTTAGGTTTCAAACTTAATTTGATGGTTAACTTAGATTCAGTACTTTAACTTAGAATTATACCCCTTGTTAGTAGTAGTTTGCGAGTACTTAAAGAGTACTCATGGCTTTTGTCCCTGGCTATTATTATGTCTAGACTATCAAGGAGATTATCAAGATGATGGTCAGCAGGACGGCTATGATAACTAGGACTATCTGCCTTCGTCAGCATTGCCTGTGCCCCCTGAAGATGGATCCCACCGCTACGCTATCGTTTATTTCCGCTGCTTGTTGTATTAAAGATTGGATCATGAGATCCTTATTTGTGTAAAAACCTTATGTATGGTTTGTAATGGATGATGTACTGTGATATCCAATCCGTTATGTCTCGCAAAAATGGTAATCACAGGATTGCGGTATGGCATAACGGGCATCTGGGATTAAAAATCCGGGTGTTGACAAGTTGGTATCAGAGCCATCCTGACCATAGGAGACCCTAGTTAGAATGGACGTCCAAACCAAAAACTTAGCTTCAAAACCAAAGTGAGTATTTATGAAAAACTATTCCCTCTCTTACCCTTGTGAACTCATTCTTTCTCAAAAATACATGTTCCTCAAAATTCTTACATTACTACTTAAAATTTGACACACTTGATCACTTCACTAACTTCCTCATCCTAAACGCTTGTAGATGGAGACTCAGTTCAACAAGTTTTACCAGTTGGGAAACGGAGGTCAGCTGATCTTCGAGAGGGATCTGGATTCACTATCAGAGTTACTGGGACGCCCACATCCGGAGTTTCTTGGAGCTCAACTTCCAGGACCCCCAGGAGGAGACCTACAATGGCTAGTCACCGCAGATCTTCGAGGAAGCATTGAAGCCCCAACTTCCGGGAGAATTCAGTTCTCCGTGAGAGAGAACAACTGGCTAGATGGGTTAGCCAGGGAAATGCATGAAGCTCTCGCACGTCTATGTGCCCTCAGCATCAACAAGATTCAAGGAACCCGTTTTACCCACTATGCAAGACATGACTTCATGGGAATGCCGATGGAGATGCCAAGTCACCCAGAATTGAGGCGTCAAGTGGAGAACCTTGACTTCTTGCTTCATGACCAATGAGGCGGAGAATTCGGAGAGTTAGCCAACGAATCGTGCCATTGCGACCGAAGGCCAGACTTTCGCATTGCTCGTCCAAGATCGTCAGTCTCTTTGTCGCCAGCGTGCAAAGAAGGATCGCACCATCTCCCGTCTTTGCAAGAAGGTGGCCGACCTCGAGAAACGGTCAAGGGCGAGAAGCTAAGCTTGCCGCCAAGGAGGAAGAAGATGAGGGTGAAGACATCCAGGGAGATATGGATTCTTACCTCAGCAACAATGACGACTTTCTGGCAGAGGATGCTGTGGACTTCTACACTGATGATGAAGATTACGACTTCAGCGACAATGAGTAGATGCACTAGAGCACTGTCGTAGCATGAGATGTATCATCTCATTGTATCGTAGCTTGCAGAATGGTTCTTCAAACCATCTATTTTCCCCTTTGATTGTTGTGGTGTGTGTTGTATCATGTGCTGGCTTGCATGAATGAAAATGAACTTAGTTGAAAAACCTGAGTCTAACTCAAAGTTGTAGCTTTGAAAACCCAAAACCATGAACTTTAGAATTTCCCTCTTACCCCTATATCTATCTCAATCTTCAGATGACTCGTGGAAACCAAGGAGGGAGCAGCTCGTCGCAGGACCCAATGCTGCAGATCTTGCAGAATCTCATCGCAGACCGTGAAGCAAGCAGGGCCAAGCGTCAAGCCAACTTAGCAACATTACAGCAGATCGCCCAAATGGCTCTCAACAACCAAGGACAGGGAAATCAGGATCACCATGGATCTAAACTCAAAAACTTTCAGAACACCAATCCCCCAATATTCAACCAATCTGAAAACCCATTAGATGTTGATGACTGGTTACAGACCATGGAAAACAACCTCGAAGTTGCAGGAGTTGATGAGAATGAGAAAGTTCTTTTCGCCACCAACTATCTGGCGGGAGATGCAAGAGCTTGGTGGAATAGCGTCCGCAATATGAACCATGGCTAGGTGATGACCTGGGAAGCATTCAAGGTCAAGTTCAGCCGCACCCACGTGCCGCAGGGTCTTGTCAACAGGATGAGAGACGAATTCCGTGAACTGAAGCAAGGAAGATTGATTGTGGTAGAGTACCATGACAAATTCTTGTCCCTTGCTAGATATGCACCGGATGAAATCAACACGGAGGCCAAGAAGAAAGAGAGATTCTTAAACGGACTGCATGATGAGATGCAGACTGTCCTCGTCAACATCCGTTTCCAGGATCTTAAAGAGCTAGTCGACTCTGCCATTCAGATGGAAGGGAAGATTAACCAGGCAAACGACAACCGCAAGCATCGTATGATGCAGCGATGCGATCCGAGAGTCACCAGAAGTACCATCCTAACCCCTCACCAGGATATGCACCAAGGAACAACCGACCCCCAAATTCTCGCCCAAGCTACCCCAACCGTAGCGGAGGAAATGTGAAGTCCGGAGGAAACAATCACCACTCCGGCAATGCCAACAACTTCAACCGTGCCCCTCACAAGAACAACAACAACAACAACACTGCCCCCAGAACTGGCAGCAATGCTGTACCTGTCGTAGTCAAGGACAAGTCCTAGATCACTTGTTTCGAGTGTGGAGTGAAGGGTCACTACTCCAATGAGTGTCCCAAGAAGACTGCCACCAACTCCCCTATGAATTCCCCAGCTCAGCAGCAGCGTCGTGTTCAACCAGGAAGGACATTTTCCCCAGGGAACCCGCATAACCGCAACGGTCGTCTCTTCCACATGAACGCAGAAGAAGCCCAGGAAGCGCCAGATGTAGTGCTGGGTATGTTTTCTGTCAACTCAGTTTTAGCAAGAGTATTGTTTGATTCTGGAGCATCGCATTCATTTGTCACCGAAGAATTTGTATGCACTAGTAAGATTCACCCAATCCAGACAGAAGAGCTATGCTGACAAGAGAAGGAGAGACCTGACTTTCAATGTCGGAGATTTCGTATATCTCAAGGTTTCACCATTGAAGGGAACTCAACGCTTTAGTCTGAAGGGAAAGTTAGCTCCCCGATATATCGGACCTTTCAAGATTCTAAACCGCCGAGGAGAAGTATCGTATCAACTGGAACTGCCTGAAGAAATGTCAGCCATCCACAATGTGTTCCATATCTCGTTACTTTGCAAATGCTTGGAAGTGCCTGAGAAGACTGAAGTTTTCAAGAATATCGATCACAGAACTGTGGAAATCAATAATGACCCGACCTATCGGGAAGTACCCATCTGTATCTTATAAGAAGCCTACAGAACCACCAGGACCAGGAGTATCAAGTTTCTCAAGATTCAGTGGAGCAACCATACCAAGGAGGAAGCTACTTGGGAGCGTGAAGATTACATTAGAACAGAGTTCCCAGATCTCTTTAGTTCCTAGTTTTCTTTGTAAATCTCGGGACGAGATTTTGTTTAAGGGGGGAAGGTTTGTAACATCCCAAAACTTTAATCCAACCTCATCAAGATCAAATCATCCAAAAATAAGGTTAACAAAAACTTTTCCAAATTTAAAAATGAAAGCATTCATATGTGTGTGCATTTAAAATAGGAGTTGTTTGAATTGCCATGATTGCATGATCCAATGCTTTTAAAATGTTTCTTAGGTGATTTAAACATCATCTACATCATTCCCAAACTTTTCCTAAAGAAAATCAAATAAAAAAGAATTAAAGGGGAGGAATGGTAATTTTGGCAAATTTAACTCTCATGCCTACTTTGGCTATTCCTAGTACTCAAAACTTAACAGAAATAATTCTTGATCTTTGCACCCCTTGCTAGTACACATAATGAGGTACCAAGGCCCACCTTTGGATCCACTAAAAACATTCTGTTAACTATTTTAAATGACAGTTTAAAATTGAATCTAATGCATATGCATAGATCACCCCTATTTCAAAATCCCTCTATTTGAGGTCCATTTTCAAAACCCTTGCAACCAGAGACTGCCTATCACTAGTGGAGATCACTCAAAAAATTTGAACTCAAAATTCAAAACTTTTTCTCTTGCGGCCATTTTGTCAAACACCTTGTTAGCAAGATCATTAAGGCCTAACTATTACTGTTTTGGGCTGATTTTGTCTAGCAATTTTGTAGTGCTTTGATCATCTTGTCCCCCCTCAAGCCAGACCAGACCAAACCCAGCCTCTGCTCTACCCCTAGCCTTTGACTGCATGACCATGTCGAGCACCATCTCAATGCCCGACAGCAACCCTCTCCAGCCCCTCTCGCCATGTCTAGTACCTTGCAAGTGGTCCACCTCCACCGCCCAACCAGCCCCAGGCCAGAGACAGAGGGCAGAGCGGCCAGAAACCGCCACGCCCGGAGCTTGTTGACCATGCCGATGCCGCCCCCAGAGCATGCACTGCCCCCGCGTGCACAAGCCGCCGCTCGACCGTAGCCCGCGCCCACCGCTCTGCCTCGACCTGGAGAACACCCCGGACACCCCCGTTCACCGCCCAAAGCCCCACAGCCACCACTCACTGTGGACACCGCCGCCTCTGCCTCTCAGAGCGCCACCTCGCCCAGACCGCATACCACCACCCCTACGGCCGCATTTAATTCCTAGAGCACCGCCAGGAGACCTCCCATTGATCGCCATCCCCAGCCATGCCGCTAGCTCGCCGTAGCCATGTCGCCACCGTCGACCGCCCATCCCGCTTGGTCTCACCATCGAGCCTATAAAAGGAGCCCTCCCCAGCCATTCCTCTCCATACCATTCCACTCCCCTCACCTCTCTAAACATCACCCACCTCTCACCGGAGCAAGTGGAGCAGCAGCTCGCCGGAATTGGAGCCAGAGCCGCCGCCTCTGGAGGAGAAGGGTGCCGTTGATTCCGACCACCCCAAGCTCCGCCGCGACCACGCCTCACCTCGCCGTCGTCTTCCACTTTGTTCGCCCGCATTGCTGACCCTGCTGGAGCCCTGGTACGCCCCCAGTAGACCCCCACCGAGCCGCGAGGGTTCGAGCTCGCCGGTGACCTGTTCGTCATCGACGACGACCCTCAGCCGTAGATCTAGCCCCTAAACCCTAATTGCACGGCCCATAGTGCGCGTACCGTTTCGCGTGTTAAGTGCCACTGACAAGCGGGACCCCACATGTGGCCCGGCACTGGGCCGGCCCATTTCTTTTCCCGCGTTAGCCCACAGATTCAAATCTGGATTTTTCTTTTAGTTTGAATCTAGTTTCTGTTCACTAGTTTGAAAATCAATTCAGAGAGTTTTAGAAATCCAAATGGCATGAAACCAATTTTGTTTGAAAGGTATTAAAATGATCTATCCAAGCCTATTGGATTTAATTCATTTAGAGTTATAGATCTCTCCTAATAAAAATAAGAAGACAGAAGCTTTTGCAACTTGAAACATTTTTATAAAATCAACCAAGTTAGCTTTTGAGTTGATTCCAACTCTCAAAAATCACATTTCATCATATATATCTAAATATGTAATAATATTAAGGTTTACATGCAGTGACTTTGGACTAGTACCAAAATAATGCTATATAGGCATTTCTAGTCACTTTAAATCACTAAATAATAAACTTAAACCAAAGTAATATTGATCCAACCTTTAAATCTCATTCCCACAAGTTAGAATATGTGGTGAGGACATGGGTCCACATGATCCCATATTTTGGTGGTGAATATTAAATTTTAGTTAATATTTCAATGAGTAGAAATTACTTTTCCAAAATAAAAAAGGTTGAAACTATTGAATTAAACTTGTGATGCTTGTGATGATAATAGGTCATCAATTGTGTGTTTTAGAATACTACTTAGCCTAGTTAATTATTGTTTGCTGATTGTCTACTCCCTATGTATTTATACACGCTAGTACCGACCAAGCCTTCGAGGAGAAGGAGTTCTACCAAGAAGAAGAAGAAGAAAACTTCAACCACTACACCAACCAAGCCAAGCTATTAGTGGAAAGCTAACCCTTGCAAAACATACTTTAGCAAGCTATTGTTAGCAAGCTAGAATAAAACTAGATGGTTTAGCAAAGATGCCTTAAGCATGCTTTGATCACACCCCTTTAAATATTAGTACCCCAAGTCTTATTGATAAGTTTTACCCCTCTTAGGTTATACAAAGTTCTTTACTAAATTTTGAAGGTAGCATAAAGAGTATAAAAATTGACCTACTTAGAAACCTTTAGATGTCATTCTATGGCATGAGATTGACCCATATTTCCACCTTAGTGAACACTCTTAACTTAGTATAGATCAAAAACTTGAATCACTTTAGATCGAAACACTTGGTGAAAATGAATTATGAAAACCTTGGAATGATGAGTCATTCTATTGAGATGTTTTGACATGTGTTGAGAAACACAACTAGTTTATGATGATGAACATGATGAGGCATGAGCCTTAACCCTTTTATAAAACTGATGGTTGGATTCGGATGCGATACCATTCCAAATTTACCGTACAACCACATTACCTTAATTGGGTAAGGCTTAGCTGGAAATTTATATGCATTAGTATTAGTTCCCTCACGGGAGAGGTTTGAGCTGAGGCTACCTCTCAAGGATGTCCACCTATACAGTGCCCAAAATGACTGATGGTCATGGTTGGGAGGCCATGCTCATAGGAGAGGTGCTTGTACTAGGGTGTGTAAAGGGAAGGTCATGTTTGATTATCTGCATACTAAGTATGATGATTCAGGGTTATCCCTGACAGATGTATCGAATCTTGTGGTGAAAGTGTACCACCTCTACAGAGTGTCAAACTATTCGAATAGCCATGTCCGCGGTTATGGACAGTTGGAATGGCCATACTGTTTCGTTGTCAGATGTTTTCTAAATAACTTGAAATGAATGATGAACTTTGACTTGGCCACAACAGGGTTGTGTTGATGATAATAGCTTCCCAACTTAAGTGATTCTAGCACTTACTTTATCTTTCTTTGCTTCTGAACTCAGCTTAGGTTTCAAACTTAATTTGATGGTTAACTTAGATTCAGTACTTTAACTTAGAATTATACCCCTTGTTATTAGTAGTTTGCGATTACTTAAAGAGTACTCATGGCTTTTGTCCCTGGCTATTATTATGGCCAGACTATGAAGGAGATTATCAAGATGATGGTCAGCAGGACGGCTATGATAACTAGGACTATCTTCCTTCGTTAGCATTGCCTGTGCCCCCTGAAGATGGACCCCACCGCTACGCTATCGTTTATTTCCACTGCTTGTTGTATTAAAGACTAGATATGAGATCCATATTTGTGTAAAAACCTTATGTATGGTTTTTAATGGATGATGTACTGTGATATCCAATCCGTTATGTCTCGCAAAAATGGTAATCCTGGGATTGCGAGGTATGGCATAACGGGCATCTAGGATTAAAAATCCGGGTGTTGACAGTTCTCTTCAGAGACCACACATGGATCCACTAGTGTCATTGCATGTGTGTTCTTTTTACTAAGAACAACCAGAGTCATTGCATGTGTGTTCTTTTCACAATACACCTATGGATCCACCAGTGTCATTGCATGTGTGTTCTTCTCATTAACCATATCCTTAGTCATTGCATGTGTGTTCTTTTCACATACCACATATGGAACCACCATTGTAATTGCATTTGTGTTCTTTTTACTAACAACAACTAGACTCCTTTCATGACTATTCTTTTCACATACCATATATGGATCCACCAGTGTCATTGAAATGTGTGTTCTCTTCAGAGACCACACCTGGATCTTCTAGTGTCATTGCATGTGTGTTCTTTTTACTAACAACAACTAGAGTCATTGCACGTGTGTTCTTTTCACATACCACATATGGATCCACCAGTGTCATTGAATGTGTGTTCTTCTCATTAACCACAACCTTAGTCATTGCATGTGTGTTCTTTTCACAGACCACATATGGAACCACCATTGTCATTGCATGTGTGTTCTTTTTACTAGCAACAACTGGAGTCATTTCATGACTATTCTTTTCACATACCACATATGGATCCACTAGTGTCATTGAAATGTGTGTTGTCTTTAGAGACCACACATGGATCCACCAGTGTCATTGTATGTGTGTTCTTTTTACTAACAACAACCAGAGTTATTGCATGTTTGTTCTTTTCACAATCCACCAGTGTCATTGCATGTGTGTTCTTCTCATTAACCACAGCTAGAGTCATTGCATTTGTGTTCTTTTCACATACCACATATGGAACCAACAGTGTCATTGCATGTGTGCTCTTTTTACTAACAACAACTAGAGACATTTCATGACTATTCTTTTCACATACCACATATGGATCCACCAGTGTCATTGAAAGGTGTGTTCTCTTCAGAGACCACACATAGATCCGCTAGTGTCATTGCATGTGTGTTCTTTTTACTAACAACAACCAACGTCATTTCATGTGTGTTCCTTTTAAAATCCACCTATGGATCCACCAGTGTCATTGCATATTTGTTCTCTTCAGAGACCACACATGGATCCACCAGTGTCATTGCATGTGTGTTCTTTTTACTAACAACAACTAGAGTCATTTCATGACTATTCTTTTCACATACCACATATGGATCCACCAGTGTCATTGGAAGGTGTGTTCTCTTCAGAGACCACACATAGATCCACTAGTGTCATTGCATGTGTGTTCTTTTTACTAACAACAACTAGAGTCATTTCATGTGTGTTCTTTTCACACTCAACCTATGGATCCACAAGTGTCATTGCATGTGTGTTCTTCTCATTAACCACAAATAGAGTCATTGCATGTGTGTTCTCTTCAGTGGCCACACATGGATCCACCAGTGTCATTGCATGTGTGTTCTTTTTGCTAACAACAACTATAGTCATTTCATGACTATTCTTTTCACATACCACATATGGATCCACCAGTGTCATTGAAATGTGTGTTCTTTTTAGAGACCACACATGGATCCACCAGTGTGATTGCATGTGTGCTCTTTTCACAATCCATCGATGGATCCGCCAGTGTCATTGCATGTGTGTTCTCTTCAGAGACCACACATGGTTCCACCAATGTAATTGCATGTGTGTTCTTTTTACTAACAATTTCATGACTATTATTTTCACATACCACATATGGATCCACTAGTTTCATTGAAATGTGTGTTCTCTTCAGAGACCACACATGGATCCACCAGTGTCATTGCATGTGTGTTGTTTTTACTAACAACAACCATAGTCATTGTATCTGTGTTATTTTCACAATCCACCTATGGATCTACTAGTGTCATTTCATGTGTGTTCTTCTCATTAACCACAGCTAGAGTCATTGCATGTGTGTTCTGTTCAGAGACCACACATGGATCCACAAGTGTCATTTTATGTGTGTTCTTTTTACTAACAACAACTGGATTCATTTCATGACTATTCTTTTCACATACCATATATGGATCCATCAGTGTCATTGCATGTGTATTCCTTTTACTAACAACAACCAGAGTCATTGCATGTGTGTTCTTTTCACTATCCACCTATGGATCCACCAGTGTCATTGCATGTGTGTTCTTCTCATTAACCACGGCCTTAGTCATTGCATGTGTGTGATCTTAAGAGACCACACATGGATCCACCAGTGTCATTGCATGTGTGTTCTTTCTACTAAAACAACTATAGTCATTTCATGAATATTCTTTTCACATACTACATATGAATCCACCAATGTCATTGAAATGTGTGTTCTCTTTAGAGACCACACATGGATCCACCAGTGTCATTGTATGTGTGTTCTTTTTACTAACAACAATCAGAGTCATTGCATGTGTGTTCTTTTCACAATCCACCTATGGATCCACCAGTGTCATTGCATGTGTGTTCTTCTCATTAACCACAGCTAGAGTATTGCATGTGTGTTCTTTTCACAGACCACATATGGAACCACCAGTGTCATTGCATGTGTGCTCTTTTTACTAACAACAACTGGTGTCATTTCATGACTATTCTATTCACATTCCACATATGGATCCACCAATGTCATTGAAAGGTGTGTTCTCTTCAGAGACCACACATGGATCCACCAGTGTCATTGCATGTGTGTTCTTTTTACGAACAACAACCAGAGTCATTGCATGTGTGTTATTTTTACTAACAACAACCAGAGTCATTGCATGTTTGTTCTTTTCACAATCCACCAGTGTCATTGCATGTGTGTTCTTCTCATTAACCACAGCTAGAGTCATTACATTTGTGTTCTTTTCACAGACCACACATAGATCCTCTAGTGTCATTGCATGTGTGTTCTTTTTACTAACAACAACTAGAGTCATTTGATGTGTGTTCTTTTCACAATCCACCTATGGATCCACCACTGTCATTGCATGTGTGTTCTTCTCATTAACCACAGCAAGAGTCATTGCATGTGTGTTCTTTTCACATACCACATATGGAACCACCAGTGTCATTGCATGTGTGCTCTTTTTACTAACAACAACTAGAGTCATTTCATGACTATTCTTTTCACATACCACATATGGATCCACCAGTGTCATTGAAAGGTGTGTTCTCTTCAGAGACCACACATAGATCCACTAGTGTCATTGCATGTGTGTTCTTTTTACTAACAACAACCAGAGTCATTTCATGTGTGTTCTTTTCACAGTCCACCTATGGATCCACCAGTGTCATTGCACGTGTGTTCTTTTTACTAACAACAACTGGAGTTATTTCATGAATATTCTTTTCACATACCACATATGGATCCACTAGTGTCATTGAAATGTGTGTTCTCTTCAGAGACCACACGAGATACTGGTAGCACATTGCAGATGGAGATAGTTCTATGAACATGTGTTGCAGCACGTAGGAGCCACCGCCGTCGAAATATATAGGGGAGAATGAATCCTATATTCATCATAGGTGTTTTGCTAGCATTTTCAGGTCTATTTTTCGAAGTAGAAATTTGTACTGTATTTATATTATTTTGATCAGCAGTATGCGTATTACGTTTCAGACAAAATTGTAATGTATTTAATTTTAGTACTTTCAGAATTCAAAGTATTTATTTTTAGTATTTTCTTTCAGAATTCTCTGTGTTCGATAGCCGAAGCCGGCAGTGGGCATCAGCTTAGCACCGGAATTTAGGTTCCACATGGAAAATTGCACAATAATGTGTTGGTGGGCGGCACCATCCCTCGAACCTGGGATGCGCACCGTCGAAGCTGGAGGAGGTGGACCCGCCAGTCAGAAAACATGCCACATCAGCATCCCCTGTTTCGGATGCCCTTTTAAAAAAAAGAAAACACGCCACGTCGTCATCCCCTATTTCTGATGGTGTTGCTACAATCGACGGTACATGGTGTCATAGAAATAATATCGTATAAACATAAGGGCACAATCGTCAACATTTCTAAAATGAAATCCGGTCTCCTACCTGTCCTGGTACATTGCCCGATGAGGTGGATAGCCACGACCGATCTTTTTAATACGTTCACACTCTTATGCTGAGAAGGGAAATAAAGATTAAGCGCTTAATGCAACGAATGTTGAATTATTGCCCTCTAAGGAAATGGGAGATGGTTATTTTCACGCGTGCCCATAGTCTAAACCTACTGTCAGTCTTTCACTCCACTTCTCCAACAAACCATAGTTCACCTTGTGCAACTCCTCCGCGCCACACCACCAAGGGTAACATGGCCCCGCCTAAGCAGCCACTGCCGCCGCCGCTATAGCCGCTAAAACTAGGGTATTTAGCCCCTCTAAGGCAGGCCATGAATACTTCAAGGCCGGTCTCCCATTGCCCTACCAGGTGGATGATTTCCCTGAATGTGCCGAATCGGCTGCGGCAGCAACGACAGTGTCATCGGCGCCAAATTCGGCAAGCAGCGCCAAGAGAGCAATGTGGAGAAATCATGCGGCAGCATTATGACATGCTCTAGGCAGTGGGAATAAGGTACTATCAAATCGTTCATGAGAGCATGCCGCCGAGGGTACACACCCTCGAACAGGGCACACCGCCAAGGTCTAGGAACTCTCATGTCCATGCTTTGGCGCGGGCTACCTTACCGTAGTAGGGGAGGCTGGGAACACGCCGTCTGCGGAAAAGACGCTCCATCCTACGCACCGTCGGAGGCCATACCGTGGTGGAGACCAAGCGTCTACACTCATCATGCTGGATTGTTCGACAGCCGGAGCCAGCGGCGAGCATCAGCTCAGCACCGGAATTCAGGTTCGAGTTCACACGGACCTACGATCCCAAGAAGGAGATGTCGAATTTCAGTTTTGAAGAAATCGTTGCGGCGGCGCGGATGGTCCAACTGAACCGGGACTGGTGCATGCAAATCGCTCGTGTATGAACGATGCATATTTCTTGTAGTTTGGCGGGAAGGCAATAGATCAGATTGGGTTAAATGATCAAAGAACTTATGTCCTCTCAAGGCAATTGGCCAGCCAACTTTTCTGGTGGAGATCTGTAGTTTCTTCAGTGTAGAATAGTTACGTTCAGACTGAAGAATGGATTTTGTAGATGAAATGTTGACAGATTGTTCTATAAACTAGTAGGAAGTTTAGCCCACTTTTATGCAGGTATAAGACCCTTTTGTATGGAAGTACTACTGTTGTAAGCAAATACTATCAAGTATCTATTTCCTTCAATTACGAGTCGTGGTTAAATCCAGTTAACTAGCATTTTTTATCCCAGACTACAAATTTTGCGTCTGCTGTCTGTGCTATAAACCATTTTTCCTTTGTCTTGTGTTGTCTGCAAAATGGTCCTGCAGTTCAATGTGTTACAAATATAGCTACCTTGTACTTGAAGAGGAGATGGACTACATTTTCCTGGCATCCACAGAATTGACATTGCTCATTGCCAGACCACCCTCTTTTCATGAGGTTGTCCTTGGTTGTTCACAGAAATTATTACATCAAATTCATTACCCACACATACTACATCGATTCAAACTATTACACACACATACTACTTCAAACTATTACACACACGTCCTACATCGATTAAAACTATTACACATTTTGTCGATGCTAACTTCCTGTTACGCTCTCCATACTACAAATTCATTAGCCACACATACCATGGCAATTCACTAGATCTCTGTCTTCACTCAAGATAAATTAGAACCACCAGCTTGTCCAAGCCCAGTTCCCCCACCGAAACTGTGTGCACCGTCGCGAAATGGTGGTGGTCCTGTGCCATCGATCCTTCCAGGCCAACACTCCAGGCGACGAGGATGCTTTCTGGCAGCCTCTTCGGGGCCCTGAATGCCATGTACTGATTCCAGAACCTCCTCCAGGTGGATGATGACCGGGTGCTTCTAGCAAAGCTGTCACCCTGCCCTGCTTGGAATCTGCACCTCGTACATCTTAGGAACAGCGTCAGGATCTTTCATCCACGCCTTTACCTCAATGAGCCATCTGTCGCTCGATGGCACGATTTCCACCAGCTCACTACCAAGGCTACTAACGACGTGCTTGAGGGCCTCCAACTCCCAAGCATCCAATGGGAGGCCGTCAAAGCCGAGTTTGGAGAAGAAACAAAGCTGCCCCAAGCGATCGTCCCACCCACAGGCCCGATGCTAACGTATGAAGCTCATTTTCTCCCTGCAGCACTCGAAAGAACGGGAAGAATGCAGAACGCGCTCGGTGTCTGAGCTATGCCCGAACGAGACGAAAAAATCAAATGGCGGCGCGCATACCTCAATCTTGACCTCATTTCGTCTGATCCCAAAATGAGACCTGAAAGCCGACAACAACTCTGCTGGTGACATGGCGGGACGTATGCCTAGCACGGTGGACATGAGAGCGTGGTCGTCGAACTACTGTGCTAGGGCTACCATGCCTAGGGTGCGCGGTAGCATGCAACTTCTCGAGGCCGGTTGCCAGCCTGGATCGCCTGATGGGACGCGCTCCGCCATGCAAGAAGGACTAGCCAGAGGCGAGATATTAGTCCAGGGACGCGAAGCTCCGATACGGCGGATGATGCGACAGTGACGGTTGCGAGCTTCGATTAGAGGCGTGGGAGATTGACCGGACATGGCGGGGACGCAAATTAGAGCAAGTGCGAGACGAAAGCTCGATGAGCCGAGCAAACGTTATGGGGAGGGGAGCAAGGGAGAAGACCAGAGCAGAGCAAAGAAATAGATCTGGTCCACTCAGGGATCTGGTCCACACAGGGGTAAGCTAGTCCACGACTACAAAAAATAATGGGGAATACTGATAGGGCAGGCCAAGAAGAGTTAACCTAACAGCGGTATTTGAGTTCAACTGTTTTTCATTTGGTTCAGACGACCGTTTGGCCATTAGATTTGGCCATTTGAACCTTCTGGACAATTGGCGATTCTAATACGGCCCCTCCGCGCGATTGATGAAAACTTAGGTACCGGGGTGCACTCGCCCAGGAAGTTTGGTACCGCAAATGAACAATCCCCTGGGTTAGGCTTAGGGGAGACAGGGTAGTAACTAGGGAACCATTTGGTCGATGATCACTGTACCAAACAGTGAAGTTAGTCTAGAGCTTTTTCTATGCATGCCAAGTGTTTGATGAAATGGCCGCATGAAACTTTCTTTTGAATTTTTGATTCAAATTTTTTGAGTGATCTTGCATTAAGCTTGAGAGTCTATGTTTGCTTGGGATTGTCAAGGTGAACTGATTTGGTAGGTTTTTGAAAAATCGTGATCTTCACATATGAATTGGATTCAATTTTCAAATGTCCTTTAAATTGATTTGCTAGATGTTTTTGTAAGTTTGTAAAGTGGGCCTTGATACATCTTTACTTGTGCTAGCAAGGGGTGAAAAGAGATAGAAATGTTTCTCTTAGAAATTCTCCTCTAGGAACATCTAAAGTGGCCTAGTGGTTTAAAATGGTCAAAATGACCATTTGCCTTATTTAGTCTTATTTGATTTCTTTCCTTTTGATTTTGCTTATAAATGGTCTAGACGATGTGGCATTCACCTTTAAACCATTTCACAACATTTAGAACAATCAATCATAGCATATACACTCAATTCTACACTAATGCAAACACACATGCATTCATATGCTTTTTCTTTAATAAAAGTTTTTGTTAACCCTAAATTGGGTGATTAGTACTTTGATAACCTTGATTAAAGTTTTGGGATGTTACAAACCTTCCCTCCTAAAATAAAATCTCATCCCGAGATTTAAGAAAAACTAGGAACTAAAGAGATCTGGCAACTCAGTCCTAATATAATCTTCTCGCTCCCAAGTAGCTTCTTCTTCGGTATGGTTGCTCCATTGGATCTTGAGAAACTTGATACTCCAGGTCCTAGTGGTTCTAAAAGCTTCTTCCAGGTTACGAATGGGCACTTCACGATATGTCAGATCCTTGTTGATATCAATGGCTCTGTGATCGATGTTCTTGAACACTTCGGTCTTCTCCGGAACTTCTAAGCATTTGCGAAGTAACGAGATATGGAACACATTATGGATGGCTGACATCTCCTCTGGTAGTTCCAGTTGATAAGATACTTCTCCTCGGAGATTCAGAATCTTGAAGGGTCCAATATATCTGGGGGATAACTTTCCTTTCAGCTGAAAACACTGCATTCCTTTCAACAGTGAAACTTTGAGATATAGAAAATCTCCGACATTGAAAGTCAAGTCTCTCCGTCTCTTGTCAGCATAACTCTTATGTCTGGATTGGGCGGTCTTGAGGTTCTCACGAACTTTGTGCACCTTCTCTTCGGCTTCTCGTAGAATGTCGGGTCCCAAAATCTGACTCTCTCCTACTTGTGACCAATTCAAGGGGGTACGACACTTCCTTCCATATAAAAACTCAAATGGGGCCATTTGCAAACTGGCTTGATAACTGTTGTTGTATGAGAATTCTGCGAAAGGCAGACAATCTTCCCATTTTGATCCATACTCTAACACACAAGCTCTCAACATATCTTCTAAGATCTAGTTGACTCTTTCAGTCACATATATGAAAGCTGAACGTCTCAGCGCTCTAAAAGTGGCTCCACGTTAGCCCCTGCTACTGTAGAAGGGCAGAATTAGAACTTCTATAGTGTCTCGTGTTGGGTTTTGTGATCATGTCCATGCCTCAAACAAAGCTATTTTTTTCTTTTTTTTCTTTCACGTTTATTTCCTTTTATCTGCACCGCTTTGACCGAAGAGCTGAAAAGCCGCACGCCTCCGCTCCCCGCTGCGACATCCCCACCTCTCACGCCCGTCTATGCCTCCCACGATCTGTCGCTGCCATGGATCCTCCCTGCATGGTCTCACTTCCCTGGGTGTGGTTCGCCTCAAAGGACTCCGGCCTCCGTGGGTCGACACCCCCCTCTTCCTCTCTGGCCTCTATGGAGGCCGGATCTTCTCCCAGGGGTCGGCGCCCCTCCCCTCTCTCTGGCCACCGTGGTGGCATGGAGGAGAAGGTCGACGTCCTCCTCTCTTTCCCAAAGAGGCTACCGATGCAGAGGAAAAAAGCCCTCTGCCTCCATCGGCTCCTCCAGGCCCTATCTGACGCTCCTGCCTCCACGCCGCTGCGCTTACTCTGCATTAGATTGTGGGTGATAAGTTGTGCTGAAATTCAACTTGGTCCCTAATCCTTCTTGGACTTTCTGCCAAAATCTTGAGATAAATTGGGTTCCTCAATCCGACACAATGGTCTTGGGGGTTCCATGCAAACTGACAATTCTAGCAATGTACAACTCTGCTAGCTTCGAACTCTAGTAGGTTGTCTTGATAGGTATAAAATGGGCTACCTTGGACAGTCTACCAACTATGACCCAAATAGAGTCATTTCCCCTACTAGAAGTAGGCAAATCAGTGATAAAGTCCATTCCGATGGAATCCCATTTCCATTCCAGAATCTGCAATGGTTGCAATAGTCTTGCGGATCTCTGATGTTCCGCTTTGACTCTTTGACAGATATCACACTTGGCTATGTAGCTTCCGATTTCTATCTTCATCTTGTGCCACCAAAATTGCTCCTTCAAATCTTGATACATCTTCGTTCCTCCGGGGTGGATAGAATAAACAATATCATGAGCTTCTTGCATGATAATTTGCTTCAGCTCCAAATCTAATGGCACCCAGATGCGTCCTTTGTACCACAAAACTCCTTCTTCATCTTCGGTGAATCTAGGTACCTTTCCTATACCAATACGACGTTTTATTCCGTTGATACTTGCATTTCCCTTCTAGGCTTCCTTGATTTGACTGATCAAAGTGGGTTGAATTTCAATGCTAGCTAAAAATCCTTTGCTAACTAGCTCAGTTCTAAATTGCTCCAACTCCTCATGCAAACTTGGCTGGGCTTCTTTGATCATGGTGTTTAATCTACACGGCAATCTGCTAAGAGCATCCGCTACCACATTGGCTTTTCCAGGGTGATAGTGAATGTCAAGGTCATAATCCTTGATTAACTCTATCCATCTCCTTTGCCTCGTGTTCAGCTCCTTCTAGGTGAAAATATACTTCAGGCTCTTGTGATCTGAGTAAATCTCACAGCGGTTACCCATAAGGTAATGATGCCATGTCTTCAGAGCTAAAACTATAGCCGCTAGTTCAAGATCATGGGTAGGGAGTTTTGCTCATGCTGCTTCAGTTGTCTGGAGAGATACTCTATGACTTTGCCTTCTTGCATCAACACACATCCGAGACCAATCTTGGATGCATCATAATACACATCAAAAGGCTTCTTGATATCTGTCATAATCAGAAGTGGGGCTGAAATCTATCTCTTCTTGAGTTCTTAGAAACTTGCTTCACATTTGTCTGTCCATTCAAACTTCTTGTCTTTCTTCAACAATTGGGTCATCGGTCATGCGATGCTCAAAAATCCTTCAATGAACTTGCGGTAATATCCCGCTAATCCGAGAAATGCACGGACTTGGGTTTGAGTGGTTGGGGCTTCCCATTCTTCAACATCTTTGATCTTGGCGAGATCAATTGCGATTCCTCCCGCCGACACAATATGTCAGAGGAATCCTACTTCTTTCAGCCAAAACTCACATTTGCTAAACTTGGCATACAACTGATGCTCTCTAAGGATTTCAAGGATGGTTCCCAGGTGTTGCTCATGGTCTTCTTCTGACTTAGAATAGATAAGAATATCGTCGATAAAAACAACGACAAACTTATCCAGAAAGTTCATAAAAATCTTATTCATGAGGTTCATGAAATAAGCGGGGGGCATTGGTTAATCCAAAAGACATGAACATATACTCATACAATCCATATCTGGTTGTAAAGGCGGTCTTTGGAATATCCGTTGCACGAATCTTGAGTTGGTGATAACCAGTTCTAAGATCAATCTTAGAGAACACTCTGGCACTAGTCAACTGATCAAATAGATCCTCTATCTTGGGCAGTGGGTACTTGTTCTTGATGGTGACATCATTCAACTTCCGGTAATCGGTTCACAAATGGTTACCACCATCTTTCTTGTCGACAAACAAAATGGGTGATCTCAATGGCGATGCGCTTGGTTGAATCAGACCTTTCTCCAGCATAGCATCAAGTTGCTTCTTCAGCTCCACTAGTTCCGATGGGTTCATACTATAAGGTCTCTGAGCTATGGGTCCAGTTCCAGGAATTAGTTCAATAATGATCTCGATATCCCGATCTAGGGGCATACTGGGCAATTCATCTGGGAATACGTCGGGGTATTCACATAGTACCCTGACTTGGTTAATGGTGGGTAGGTCTAGACTCTTGTTGCATTTGAATTGACGGGGCAAGGTCTCCGATACAAGCTCTACTTATACTCTAGAGCTACTAGTCATGGTTATGGCTTTCTTGGCACAGTCGATCAATCCTTTATGTTTCGACATCCAATCCATTCCTAGTACTACTTCCAAACCTTTGGTTCCAAGTACTATTAGATTGGCATAAAAATCTATCCCATGGATTCTGATAGGTACAGCCTTGCAAATTTTTCTAGCTTTGGTGGTTGAACCAGGTATTTGAACTATCATAACATGCTTCAATTTTGTTGGTTGAATCTTACTAGTGCATGCAAATTCTTCTGTAACAAACGAGTGCGATGCTCCAGAATCAAACAACACTCTTGCTAATACTGAGTTAACAGAAAACATACCCAACACGACATCTGGCGCTTCCTGGGCTTCTTCAGCATTCATGTGGAACAGACGGCCGTTGCGGTTGAGAGAGTTCCCTAGGGCAAATCTTCTTCTAGGCTGAACACATCGTTGCTGCTGAGCTGGGGCATTCACATTGGTGGTGGCTGCAAGCTTCTTGGGACACTCGTTGGAGTAGTGACCCTTGACTCCACATTCAAAGCAAGTAATCTGGGACTTGTCTTTGGCTGCAGCAGGCATGGCATTGCTTCCAGTCCTTGGGGCAGTATTGTTGTTGTTGTTGTTGGACTTGGGCGGTGCATGGTTGAAGTTGTTGGAGTTGCCGGGGTTGTTGTTGTGGTTTCCTCCGGACTTGACGTTTCCTCCGCTACGATTGGGGTAGCTTGGACGAGACATTGGGGGTCTATTGTTTCTTGGGGCATATCCTACAGATGGGTTGGGGCGATACTTCTGGGTATTGTGGGACCCAGTCTGGTGCATCATTCTGTGCTTGCGGTTGTCATTGGCTTGGTTGATATTTCCTTCCATCTGGATGGTAGAGTCGACTAACTCTTCTAGGTCTTCCAAACGGATGTTGACTAACACAGTCTGCAGCTCATCATGCAGTCCGTTCAGGAATCTTTCCTTCTTCTTGGCTTTAGTGTTGATCTCATCAGGGGCATATCTAGCGAGGCAAAGAAATTTGTCACGGTATTCAACAACCGTCATCATTCCTTGCTTTAGTTCTCTGAACTCATCTCTCATTCTGGTGACTAAACCCTACGGCACATGGGTGCGGCTGAACTTGATCTTGAAAGCTTCCCAAGTCATGATCTGACCGTGGTTCATCGTATGGGTGCTATTCCACTAGGCTCTTGCATCTCCTGCCAGATAGTGGGTGGCAAATAGTACCTTCTTGTTGGTGTCAACTGCTGTGACTTCCAGGTTATTCTCCATGGTTTGAAGCCAGTCATCAGCATCTAAGGGATCTTCAGATTTGTTGAAGATAGGGGGATTGGTATTTTCAAAGTTCTTAAGCTTAGATCCATGATGATCCTGATTTCCTTGGCCTTGATTATTGTGGGCCATTTGAGCTATATGTTGAAGGGTGGCTAGGTTGGCTTGGCGCTCTGCTCTACTAGCTTCACGGTCAGAAACTAGCATCTGCAGAATCTGTAACATCGGGTCCTGCGATGAGCTGCTCCCTGCGGGGTTTCCACGAGTCATCTTAAGATTGAGATAGATAATGGGGTGAGGGAAAGTTCTAATGTTCATGGTTTTGTTTTCAAAAACTTTAAAATTTGAGTTTGAACTCAGGTTTTGCAACTAACTTCTTCTCATTCATTCATTCATTCAAGCACACAATACAAACACACACCACAACTCAAAAGGAAAACAAATGGTTTTAAGAACCATTATGTGAACTAAGATAAAGTGGGATCGATACAAATCACTCCTACGTTAGTGATCAAGTGCATCTACTCATCATCAATGAAGTCGGAGTCATCATCATCGGTGTAGAAATCCATGGCATCATCCTCCAGGTAGTCATTATCATCACTGAGGTACGAGTGAATATCTCCCTAGATGTCTTCACCTTCTTCCTCTTCTTCTTTTGCTTCAAGATGGACTTCTTGCTCATGGATGGTCTTCTCAAGGTCGGCCACCTTCTTGTGAAGACGAGCGATGGTGCGATCCTTCTTCTCGCGTTGACAACAAAGTGATTGACGATCCTTGACTAGTATGGCGAGAGTCTAGTTCTTCTTGGCGGCAATGGCAAAGTTGTGGTTGGCGTAGGCTCGAGCATTGTCCAATTCCATCTGCCTATCATACAGTAGGAAGTCAAGATTCTCCACTTGGCGCTTCATCTCTAGGTGACTTGGCATCTCCAATGGCATTCCCATAGAATCACGCCTTGCGTAATGAGAAAATCGAGTTCCCTGGATCAAGTTGATGTTTTGCCCACACAGATGGGCAAGAGCTTCATGCATAACCCTGGCTAATCCATCTAGCCAGTTGTTCTCTCTCACGGTGAATTGAATCTTCTCAGAAAGGGGTGCTTCCATCTTGCCTCTGAGGTCTGCAACTATCAGCCATTACAGGTCTCCTCCTGGGAAATCCTTGAGTTCTGCTCCGAAGAATTCCGTATGTGGATGCTCAAGATACTCAGATAGTGCATCAAGATCCCTCTCAAAGATCAGCTGTCCTCCATTTCCCAACTGGTAGAACTTGCAATACTGAACTTCCATCTATAAGAATTTAGGATGAGTAAGTTAGTGAGGTGATCAAGTGTGTCAAATTTTATGTAGGAATGTAAGAATTTTGAGGAACATGATTTTTTTTGAAAGAATCAAGGATAAGAGTGGGAATATGTTTTCATAAATACTTACTTCATTTGTTTTGAAACTAAGTTTTTGTTCGGACGTCCATTCTAACTAGGGTCTCCTATGGTCAGGATGGCTCTGATACCAACTTGTCAACACCCGGATTTTTAATCCCAGATGCCTATTATGCCATACATCGCAACCCAGGATTACCATTTTTGTGAGACATAACAGATTGGATATCATAGTACATCATCCATTACAAACCATAATAAGGTCTTACACAAATAACGGATTTCATGATCCAGTCTTAAATACAAACAAGCAGCGGAATAATAAGCGTAGCAGCGGGCTCCATCTTCAGTGTCACAGGCAATGCTGACGATGGGAGATGATCCTAGTTCTCATAGCCATCCTGCTGTCCTTCCTGCTGGTAGTCCTCCTCATAGTCTAACCACGCGAATAGCCAGTGACAAAGCCATGAGTAGTCTTTTAAGTACTCGCAAACTATCACTAACAAGTAAGGTAGTTCTAGTAGGAATCCTAAGCTCTAAGTTTATTTGCAAAAATCTAGATTTATCTAAAATGAGTTTAAAAGCAAAGAAAGTTAACTTAAATGTTATAAATCACTTAAGTTGGGAACCTAGTTTTCATATTCACAACCCTCTTGTGGTCAAGTCAAAATCATAGTTCACTTCACAAGTCATTTTGAAAACACCTGACTACGGAACAGTATGGCCACTCCAACTGTCCATGACCGTGGACACGGCTATTCGAATAGTTTGACACTCTGCAAAGTTGGTACACTTTCACCACAACATTCGATACATCCATTAGGGATAACCCTGAATCATCATACTTAGTATGCGGATAATCAATCATAACCTTTCCTTTACACACTCTAGTATAAGCACATCTCCTATGAGCTTGGCCTCCCAACCATGGCCATCTGCCATCCTGGGCACTGCATAGGTGGACATCATCAAGTATTCCCATCTAAAGTGATCAAGTTTTATGCTTAGCACTAGCCACTAAGTTAAGAGTGTTCACTAATGAGGGATGCTAATCTCAGTCTCATGCCATAGAATCACATCTAGTATAGTCCTAGTTTTATACTCTTTATGCTATCTATACTACTTTCCGAAATCTCACAAAGCATTACTAAAAGTAAAGAAACTTTGGTAAAGTAAAAAGTAAAGCTTGCAAATAAAACTTGGGATGGGTATAAATCAAAATGTATAACCAAAGCATGCCTAAGGCATCTTGCTTAGGTTAACTTGTATCTAGTGATGGCTTGCCTTGATTGGTGCAGTGATTGAAGTTTTCTTCGTCTTCTTCGGGGTAGAACTCCTCCTCCTCGTAGACTTGGTCGGTACTATCGTCTATAAATGAATACAGGGTACACAATCACCAAACAATACTTAACTAACTCTAATTATCACACTAAGGCACACACTTGATGATCTAGCATCATCACACTCATCACAAGATTTAAAGAACTAGTTTCATTTATTTTATTTGAGAAAAGTAATTTCTACTCATTGAAATTAATTAAGATTTAATATTCTCCAATTAAAATATGGGATCATGTGGACACATGTCATCACCACATATTCTAATACATGGGGATGTGATTTAAAGGGTTGGTCACATTTTATAAAGTTTAAGATTATCATTTAAATGATTTAAAGTGACTAGAAATGCCCTAATAGCATTCTTTGGTACTAATCCAATGTCACTACATGCAAACCTAAATATTATTACATATTCAGGTAGATATAATCAAATGTGATTTTTGAGAGTTGGAATCAACTCAAAAGCTATTATGGTTGATTTTTTAAAAATGTTTGAAGTTGCAAAAGTCTCTGTCTTGTTATTTTTGCTATAGATTATGTCTAACTCCAAATGATTAAATCCAACGGTCTTGGATAGATATTTTAATTACCTTTCTAGCAAAATTTGAATCATGCCATTTGGTTAAGTGAAACTCTCTGAATTGATTTTTGAATAAGTGGACATGATATAATTTAAACTAAAAAGGAAAATCCTTATTTAAATTTCTAGGCCTGGGCGGGAACATTAAACGGGCCGGCCCAACTGCACAGCACGGCGCAGCACGCGGCTGACAGAGGGGATCCACTGGTCAGTGACTCATCTAACGCGAATCATTATCTTACAATTTGGACGCTACGATCTAAATCTAATCTAACGACTGAGGGTCGTCGTCGATGACGAACAGCTCCAGCGACGAGCTAAACCTAACACGGCGGTGGGGGTCTCATGGGGCTCACCTGGGCTCCAACTATGCTCGGTGACAGGGGCAAACGACTTGGTAGACGACGGCGAGGCGAGGCGCGGTCACGGCAGGGCTCGGGGTGGTCGAAATCGACGACGCCCTTCTCCTCCAGCAGCGGTAGACTCCGATGCAATTTCGGCATAGTGGTGCTCGCCTTGCTCCGGGGAGAGGTGGGGAACGTCAGTGAGGAGTGGCGAGTCGAGTGGATTGCAGAATGGAGGCGGGGGTGGCCTCCTTTTATAGCTCGACGAGGCGACCGAACGGTGCGGTGGTGAGCTCGAAGGTGTCATCCTTATAGGTAGCTAATGGCATGGGCGAGGGCGTAGGACGGTGTGGTGCTCCCTGGCGGTTCTCACGGACTTAATGGTGTGGCATGGGGCAGCTTGGTTTGGTCCGGCGCATGTGGAGCTCTAAGCGGAGGCAAAGGTGCTATGGCAGGTGCAACAAGCATGGTCATGGCAGTGACAGGGGTGTCTCAGGGGTGGCGTGATCATGGCGAGGCTGCGCGTGCACGGTGAGGGCAAGGCGAGAGCTGGTGGGGCTGGTCGGGCACTGCGCACTAGCACGCTCTAGACACAGTGCAAAGAGGCGGTCCGCGGCAGTGCTTGTGTGGTCCATGGCTCGGCTGGGGCTATAGGCTAGACAGGGAGTGGCGGTAGGGTGCGGTGATGCTAGTGGACATGCTGGATAGGCGCGGGGATGTATGGTGCGAGCTGGCCGTGGTTGGTCGACAATGACCACATTTGGGCGGCGCTCCACTATGCAAGCGGCAAAGGGGGGAGCTGGTCTGGGGCTGGGTTAGGCTTAGGGGAGATAGGGTAGTAACTAGGGAACCATTTGGTCGATGATCACTGTACCAAACAGTGAAGTTAGGCTAGAGCTTTTTCTGTGCATGCCAAGTGTTTGATGAAATGGTCGCATGAAACTTTCTGTTGAATTATTGATTCAAATTTTTTGAGTGATCTTGCATTAAGCTTGAGAGTCATTGTTTGCTTGGGATTGTCAAGGTGAACTGATTTGGTAGGTTTTTGAAAAAGTGTGATCTTCACATATGAATTGGATTCAATTTTCAAATGCCCTTTAAATTGATTTGCTAGATGTTTTTGTAAGTTTGTAAAGTGGGCCTTGATACATCTTTACTTGGGCTAGCAAGGGGTGAAAAGAGATAGAAATATTTCTGTTAGAAATTCTCCTCTAGGAACACCTAAAGTGGCCTAATGGTTTAAAATGGTCAAAATGACCATTTGCCTTATTTAATCTTATTTGATTCCTTTCTCTTCTGATTTTGCTTATAAATGGTCTAGATGATGTGGCATTCACCTTTAAACCATTTCACAACATTTAGAACAATCAATCATGGCATATACACTCAATTCTACACTAATGCAAACACACATGCATTCATATGCTTTTTCTTTAATAAAAGTTTTTGTTAACCCTAAATTGGGTGATTAGAACTTTGATAACCTTTATTAAAGTTTTGGGATGCCACACGCTTCTTCTCCCTCGTCTCCTCGTCTCCTCGCAGTGGCAGTTGCGCTTCGTCTCCCTCGTCTGTTATCCTCTTCTTCTTCTCCTCGCAGTGGTAGTTCTTCTTTCTTCCTCGATCAAAACTTTCCTGCACGTAAGCCATGTCCAGTCGCCGGATGAAGAGGAACTGGTCCGATCTCCTGGCCGACCCACTTCACAAGATCACCGACTACTTGCTGGAGAAAGAGGAGTACGCCGACACCTATGCTGCTTGTCGGGAAGTCTGCAACGATTGGCGCCACAGTTTAAAGGTGCCCGAATTCCATCTCAACAACTGGATCATGATAGATCACACACTTCCAGACATTGGCGACTTCACCTTCCTCAACCTCGCCACTGGTCATTGCTTCAAGACGAATCTAATGGACGTCTATCGCAGGTTCACATTCACATCCAATATATATATAGAACATTCATTTATTGGTATTTTCCATTGTAAACATCATAGTGCTAACTAATGCCCTCTTCTTCCAAAAGATTCTACTTCGTCGGTGTTTCTTGTGGCGTCATCGTGCTTGCTTAGAGGGTGGAGCCATACCAGATTCAGCTTCTAAACCCAATCACTCATAATTCTAACACTGAATTTCAAGCACACATACCATCTGATCTTCTGCAATATATCATCGTGACGAAGTCCCCGACGATGGTGTTCGTTTGCACTGATTATCCAGATCATATTGCATGGGCCCATGAGAGCACCCCAACAGGGAAAATCAATGAATCATTTGGAGAAGGATTGTATTCGCCACCTCCTGATACGCTTCTGGACTGCATGACGGCATTCCAAGGGGTAGTATATGCATTACTTGAGAATGGAGACATCTTGGCGACCAACATCAAGTTAGAGCAGCGCGCGAGCACTATCATGATGGCCAAAATAATTTCAGCCCCAGTCTTTGAACAGGTACGCGGAACCTACAATTTTTACCTTGTGGAGTCAGATGGTGATCTGCTTCTTGTGTTGAACGGGGATTTCGCCAACCGGTGTTGTACCGGGTGGACATGGAGAACCGCTCTCTCGAGGCCATCGGTGACATTGGAAGTCGTGCCCTCTTTGTTGATTACAGTCGGTCTATCTCCATTGACACCAGGTTACACCCCACAGTCAAACCCAGTTGCATATACTACAGGAATTATATCGGACTGTACGATCATGAGGTTTAAGCCTGGGAAGAGGAACCAACAATAGTAGTGTATGGCTTAAGTCTAGAACATACACCAAGGCCTTACCCTCTGGACGAGATACTGGCAGCACATTGCAGACGGAGAGAGTTCTCTGAACATGTGTTGCAGCACGCGGGAGCCGACGATGATCAAATATATAGGGGAGAATGAATCCTATATTTATCCTAGGTTATTTGCTAGCATTTTCAGGTCTATTTTTGAAGTAGAAAATTGTACTGTATTATATTATTTCGATCAGCAGAGTATTACCTTTCAGACAAAATTGTAATGTATTTAATTTTAGTACTTTCAGAATTCAAAGTATTTATTTTTAGTAGCTTTTTTCAGAATTCTTTGTGTTCGATAGCCGGAGCCGGCGGCGGGCATCAGCTCAGCGCCGGAATTTAGGTTCCACATGGAAAATTGCACAATAATGTGTTGGTGGGCGGCACCAGCCCTCGAACCTGGGATGCACGCTGTCGAAGGTGGAGGAGGCGGGCCCGCTAGTCAAAAAACATGCCACGTTGACATCCCCTGTTTCTGAT
Organism: Avena insularis; assembly: GCA_023614405.1. Lineage (NCBI taxonomy): Eukaryota > Viridiplantae > Streptophyta > Magnoliopsida > Poales > Poaceae > Avena > Avena insularis. The sequence continues at coordinate 326,449,374 of CM042690.1, read as the reverse complement.
GCCCTTTAAAAAAAGAAAACACGCCACGACACATGGTGTTGCTACAATCGACGGTACATGCTGGCATAGAAATAATATCGTATAAACATAAGGGCACAGTCGTCAACATTTCTAAAATGAAACCCGGTCTCCTATCTATCCTGGTATATTGCCCGATGAGGTGGACAGCCACGACCAAACTTTTTAATATGTTCGCACTCTTATGCTGAGAAGGGAAATAAAGATTGAGCTTTTAATGCAACGAGTGTCGAATTATTACCCTCTAAGGAAATGGGAGATGGTTATTTTCACGTGTGCCCGAAGTCCAAACCTATTGTAAGTCTTTCACTCCCCTTCTCTGACAAACCACAGTTCACCTTGCGCAGCTCCTCCGTGCCGCACCACCTAGGGTAACTTGTCCCCGCCTATGCAGCCGCCGCCGCGACAGCCGCCGAAACTAGGGTATTTAGCCCCTCTAAGGCAGGCCATGAAGCTCTACTTCAAGGCTGGTCTCCCATTGCCCCGTCAGGCGGATGATTTCACCGAATATGCTGAATCGACCACGGCGGTGGCGCCGGTGTCGGATGTGGCAAGCAGGGCCAAGAGAGCGATGTGGAGAAATCGCGTGGCGGCATTACGGCATGCTTTAGGCAGTGGGAACAAGGTACTTATCAAATCGTTCACGAGAGCATGCCGCCGAGGGTACACACCCTAGAACAGGGCAGCGCCAAGGTCTAGGAACTCTCGCGTCCATGCTTTGGCGTGGGCTACCTTACCGAAGTGGGGGACACTGGGAACACGCCGTCTGCGGAAAAGACACTCCATCCAACGCACCGTTGGAGGCCATACCATGGCGGCGACCAAGCGTCTATACTCAGCATGCTGGATTGTTCGATAGCCGGAGCCGGTAGTGGGCATCAGCTCAGTGCTAGAATTCAGGTTCCAGTTCACACGGACCTACGATCCCAAGAAGAAGATGCCGAATTTCAGTTTCGAAGAAATCATTGCGGCGGCGCGGATGGTCCAACTGAAACGGGACTGGCGCATGCAAATCGCTCGTGCATGAACGATGCAGATTTCTTGTAGTTTGGCGGGAAGACAATAGATCAGTTTGGGTTAAATGATCAAAGAACTTATGTCCTCTCAAAGCAATTGGCTAACCAACTTTTCTGGTGGAGATCTATAGTTTCTTCAGTGTAGAATAATTAAGTTCAGACTGAAGAATGGCTTTTGTATATGAAATGCTAAAGAATTGTTCTATAAACCAGTAGGAAGTTTAGCCCAGTTTTGTGCAGGTATAAGACCCTTTTGTATGGAAATACTACTGTTGTAAGCAAATACTATCAAGTATTTATTTCCTTCAATTACTAATCGTGGTTAAATCCAGTGAACTGAAATTTTTTTATCCCAGACTACAGATTTTGCGTCCGCTGTCTATGCTGTAAACCATTTTTCTTTTGTCTTGTGTTGTCTGCAAAATGGTCCTGCAGTTCAACGTGTTACAAATATAGCTACCTTGTACTTGAAGAGGATATGGACTACATTTTCCTCGCATCCACAGAATTGACATTGCTCATTGCCAGACCACCCTCTTTTCATGAGTTTGTCCTTGGTTATTCACAGAAATTATAAAGCATGGTGTTCAACTACATCGATTCAAACTATTACACACACACTACATCAAATTCATTACCCACACATACTACATCGATTCAAACTATTACATAGACATACTACTTCAAATTCATTACCCACACATACTACATCGATTCAAACTATTACACATTTTTACTCGATGCTAACTTCCTGCTACGCTCTCCATACTACAAATTCATTAGCCACACATACCACGGCAATTCACTAGAGCACTTTCTTCACTCGAGGGAAATCAGAACCACCAGCTTGTCCAAGCCCAGTTCCCCCACCGAAACTGTGTGCGTCTTCGCGAAACGGTGGTGGTCCTGTGCCATCGATCCTTCTGGGCCAACACTGCAGGCGATGAGGATGCTTTCTGGCAGCCTCTTCGAGGCCCTGAATACCATGTACCGATTCTAGAACCTCCTCTAGGTGGATGATGACCGGGTGCTTCCAGCAAAGCTGTCGCCCTGCCCTGCTTGGAATCTGCACCTCGTACATCTTAGGAACGGTGTCAGGATCTTTCAGCCACGCCTTTAACTCGATGACCCATCTGTCGCTCGGTGGCATGATTTCCACCAGCTCGTCGCCACGGCTACTGACGACCTGCTTGAGGGCCTCTGGCTCCAAAGCATCTAATGGGAGTCCGTCAAAGCCGAGTTTGGAGAAGAAACGAAGCTGCCCCAAGCAATCGTCCCACCCACAGGCGCGATGCCAACAAATGAAGGTCATTTTCTCCCTGCAGCACTCGAAAGAACGGGAAGAATGCAGAACGCGCTCCGTGTCTGAGCTGTGCTCGAACTGGACGAAAAAATCAAATGGCGGTGCGCATACCTCAATCTTGACCTCATTTCGTCTGATCCCAAAACGAGATCTGAAAGCCGACAACAACTCTGCCGGCGACACGGCGGGACGGACGCCCAACATGGTGGCCATGAGAGCGTGGTCGTCGAACTTCTGTGCCAGTGCTACCATGCCTAGGGTGCGCGGAAGCACGCAACTTCCCGAGGCCGGTTGTCGGCCTGGATCGCCCGAGGAGACGCGCTCCGCCGTGCGAGAAGGACTAGCCAGAGGCGAGATATTAGTCCAAGGATGCGAAGCCCTGATACAGCGGACGATGCGACGACGACGACTGCGAGCTTCTATTAGAGGCATGGGAGGTTGACCGGACATGGCAGGGACGCAAATTAGAGAAAGTGTGAGCTCCGATCTGAGACGAGTAGCCGGAGCTGAGCAAATGTTATGGGGAGGGGAGCAGGGGAGAAGACCAGAGCAGAGCAAAGAAATAGATTTGGTCCACTCAGGGATCTGGTCCACGCAGGGGTAAATTAGTCCACGAACGCAAAAGATAACGGGGAATACTGACAGGGTGGGCCAAGAAGAGTTGACCTAACGGCGGTATTTGAGTTCAACCATTTTTCGTCTGTTTGAAACGACCATTTGGCCGTTAGATTTGTATTCACCCCCATTTGGCCCTTCTGGACAATTGGCGATTCTACTATGGCCCCTCCGTGCGATTGATGACAATTCGGGTACCGGGATGCACTCGCCCGGGAAGTTTGGTACCGCAAACAAACAATCCCCTGACCCCTACCGCCAAGCCTGCTACAGGCTCCACCAGAACTTTGTCCCCCATCATTCCTGAGACCTCTGCCATGGAGATAGACATCAATCCGACACCAGATGTCTTAGGATCTACCGACATGGACCTTGTTCCCAGCGGCCAGGTGATGCAGGAGAGTACTTCCTCCAAAGTGGCTGAAGCTCTGGCTAAGGATGCCACCGAGAAAGGGAAGCATATGGCGTAGGGAGAAGAAGCAGCAGCAGCAGAGGTCAAGCCAGGAGCCACGACGCCTTCAACTGCTATTGTTTCATAGGAGGCAGCTAGGGCTTCATCCATGCCTCCGGCTTCTACAACTCGTCTGCCTACGACTCCTCCGAATCTGAGCCTAGATGATCTTATTCAACAGGCAAACATTATTTATAAGAATGCTTGGATGTTCCACGATGCATATGCCAACTTGGCCAACAATCTGAGGGTTATTTCCATTGTAAGTTTTTGAACTTCAGTTTTTACTGTATAATATATCCCACCATATCCCTGAGCTCTTAGGTGGCAAACCAATAGTTATTGGCCTGAGTGCTCCAAAGAACTAAGTGTAGAACTTAATAGTGTATCCCCCGAGTCTCTAGTTTAGAATGAATATTTCTGACTAGATACTCTAAGAGAGAACACACTTGAATTAAAATCTGGTACTGCAGCCCCTGAGTGTTTAGTTGAAACTGAAAAGTTCTAACTAGATGCTATAAAGAAACTAAGCACTTTATCTCTTTGTAGAATGAGAATGCCAGAGGAAAGCTGCCAATGAGAAATATGCCAAGCTGCAGGAAGCGCTGGACATTGAAAAGGGTAAAACAACCTTTGTGACGAAATAATTCACAAATATCAAGTGTCTGTGTTCCTCCAATAAGGTCCCAATTTTTTCATGGAATAATTTCATCCGAATTCTCACAATGATGTCTTTGTTCCGTCTTACAGAGACCATCGCCAAGGCGAAGAGTATCGTCGAGCAATCCAAGCATGTCGAGGAGGTCAACGATGAGAACAAAATTTTGAAGAAAGACCTGGCTGATGCCGTCAAGGGCCATGAAGAGGCGATGAAGCTGATGCAAGAATCTGGTGACACCGAGATTTAGTGCCTGAAGAAGGAAATTGAACAACTCGAGGAGAAAAACCAAGCTGCCAAAGAGCAGAATACTCGGGGTCTTAAGATGTACAAGAAACTTTAGAAGGAGCATGACATCTTGGCAGAGACCTGCCAACAAGCTGAGATGAGCATCTTTGGTACCTTCCCTTCGTCTTTTGTTAATTCTGTAAGTTGGATAAATCACAGCTCCCATTGGTTTAATCAATATGGGTGAAGGTGCTCCGGATTCAAAGGAGTGCATGATTCTTGTCAGCAACGTCATCAACATGGCCATCACCGAAGCCAAGGAGAGAGCTCAGCCGCTAGACATCACCATCAAGGCGGCAGACTCTGTGGCCAAGTACTCGGAAATCCCGTGCGGAGCCCCTAAGAAAGTAAAGATCTAGAAAGCATCTTGCATTCGGGCTGGTGCAAGGATGGCCTTGTCCTTGGTCAAGGCACACTATCACGATGCTGACATGAGCCTGGTAACCTCCGGCATGTTGAAGTTTGACGAGGAAGGGAATGAAATTCATAGTGATGCTATATGTAACTCCCTCGCCGGCTACGATACTAAGGTTGCCAAGATGGTCATGGTGGACATCTACATGCCTACCGAGGAGATGGACGACGAGCCAGCATCTTCAGACTCTAGCCCGTGAACCTCCGAGATTGATGATCTTGCCAGGCCTGGCTCTCCTGCTGCTGATGATGCAGCTTCGAAGTCCCATGCAATAGAGCCATTAAACATATTGTTGTATTAAATTTACCTCTACAGTGTTTATGCGGAAAACTTGTGTATAAGTAAGGTGGAAAACTTGGCTACAAGCCTCCTGCTACTTATCTAAATCCAGCATGCATATTTTTTAAGCAAGTGATGGTTTATCCATTATTCTAGTTTGTATGCTTGACCTTTCGTGAGATGGAAGACTCGCAACATGGAACCATGCGCTCAGGCGATGATGCTTAATAGCATCGTCAAGAACCTAAGAGCAAAATCACCGGCTTTGAGTGTGGAAAAGTCACTACTTCGGAATCCACATAAAAACATCAGAAAACGTGTAGACCAGAAAACTTAAGATAACACTTGTAGGCGGAATTTTCACAAGTGCAAATGCAAACTTGCGCATAAAAGGTTTATATGATCCAAAAATGAACAACTAAAGGAGGTAAAAGACTCAAAAAATATAAGTGAACCAAATGCTTTATTTCATTGATCATATAAGGTACTTATTACATAATATAAATATGCTAAGCATAAAAGGGACGTAGTTGTGCTATGTTCCATGGTCGATCTGTCTTCGGGAAATCGTCATCGGAGTCACGTTTCTTGCGCTTGCGCTGTTTTGGCATATCTTTCAACTCACGAATATTGATGAGGTAATAGGAACCATTGAGCAATGCTTTGCTTATGATGAACGGTCCTTCCCAAGGTGAGGATAGTTTGTGTGACTTTTGCTGCATGAGTCGAAGCACCAGATCCCCTTATTTAAATGGGTGATGCCTAACACAGCGATTATGGTAGCTGCACATCTTCTACTGGTAGATGGCAGATTCCTGGCATGCCAAGATGTGTTCCTCTTTGATTAGGTCCACATATAAGCATCTAGACTCTTCAACATCATCTTCGTCATAGGTGGTGACTCTCGGTGCATCATAGAGGATGTTGGATGGCAAGACTGCTTCTGCTCCATAGACAATGAAGAAAGGGGTCAAGCTGGTAGATATGTTGGGTGTTGTTCTTAAACTCCACAAACAGATGGTAACTCCTCCTCCCAGGCTCCAGCTGCTCTATGTAGCGGTGCCTCTAAGCGTGCCTTGATTCCTTGCAGAATTATTCCATTGGCTCTCTCAACTTGCCCATTTAATTGTGGATGTTCCACAGATGTTAGGTAAAGGAGGATACCTTTTTGGTGACAATACTCCTAAACTTCTCCAAGAGACAAATTACTACCATTGTCGGTGATGATGCTATGTGGGAGACCAAATCTCATCACCAGATCCCGGGCAAATTTCAGGGTTGTTGCCCCATCGAGCTTTCTTATGGGTTTAGCTTCAATCCATTTAGTGAACTTATCCACTACTACTAGAAGATGCGTAAATCTACAAGGTGTTGTTTCCAAAGTCCCAACCATGTCAATCCCTCAGACAGCAAACGACCAAGTAATTGGAATTGTTCACAATTCTTCAGCTAGAACATGTGGTTGTCATGCATAAAGCTGACACCCAATACATGTCTGCACCATCTTGTTGGCGTTCGCCTTAGCAGTCAACCTGTAGCATCCTTGCCGGAAGGCTTTTGCCACCAGTGATTGGGGAGCGGCATGATGCCCGCAATCTCTGAGATGTATTTCTCTAAGGATATCCATACCTTGTTGCTAGGAGACGCACCGTAGGAAAATCCTATGGTACTTATTTTGCATAACTGGTTATCAATTATGATGTATCCCTTCGATCTACATACTATCTGCCGACTTTTGACATCGTCGACGGGTAGTGTTCCGTTTTGAAAGTAGTCCATGAATGGTTTCGTCCAAACCGGAGAGGTCACTGTTACTGCATTAAAAAATGAATCCACTCTATCGAGGTTGTCTGGGTCCGCTCCTTTCACGGATATAGTCCCCAAATACTCTAGGAAAACGCCTGGCGGAATTGGCCGGCAAGCTGATCCAAGCTTAGATAGCAGATTTGCCGCCTCGGTGTCCTCCCTTTTGACGTACTTGACTTTGTAGCTGTCGAAGCACTTGGCTATCTCGTCTACTTCATCTCAATATGCCGCCATAATAGGTTTTTGTGCATTCCAGGTGCCAGCCACCTACTAGGCAACCAAGTCAGAATCTCCACAACAAACTATGCGCTTGATGCCAATATCCTTGGCTACGCGAAGTCCGTGAATGAGAGCCGCATACTCCGCCATGTTGTTGGTAGCGTTGAAGCGGATCTGCAGGACGTACTGCAACTTCTAACCTATTGGTGACTGTAGTAATACACGAGCCCCTGAGGCATTGAGCGGTTTGGATCTGTCAAAGTGCATGACCCAAAACTCTGGTTCTAGCACAGGAGTGTTCTCCGGCAATTCTGTCCAGTCTGCGATGAAATCCGCCAATGCTTGAGATTTGATAGCATCGCGTCTCTTGTAAGTGATTTCGAAGGTGGCAAGTTCAATGCCCCACTTCGCCACTCTTCCTGTAGCATCGTTGTTACTGATAATATCGGACTACGGAGCCTTGCTCACCACTGTGATAGGGTGCTCTTGGAAATAATGCCTTAGCTTCTACAACACAAGGAAAACTCCATAAGCTAGCTTGTGCTAGTGTGGGTAACGCTACTTGGATTCCTTCAAGACCTCGCTTACATAGTAAACTGGTCGTTGAACTTCGTGGTCATGCATTGGATCCTTGCGCTCCACCACGACGACGATGCTGATGACCTGGTTTGTTGCCGCCATGTATACTAACATAGGATCCATTGACTCCGGTGCTACAAGTATTGGTGCGGAGGATATTATTCTCTTCAACTCCTGAAGTGCAGCATCTGCTTCGCCCATCCATATGAATTTGTCCACCTTTTTGAGTAACTTGTAGAGTGGCATAGCCTTCTCTCCAAGTCGGCTAATGAACCTGCTTACTTCTGCAATGCAGCTTATGAGCCTCTGTATGTCCTTAGGGAAGTCGGGTGTTTGATGTCGAGGATGAGCTTGATCTTCTCCTGGTTGACCTCAGTTCTGTGGTGCGAAATGATGAATCCCACCAATTTGCCGGATGGCACCACTAAGACACACTTCTTAGGGTTAAGCATCATGTTGTACTTCCAAAGATTGTCAAAGGTTTCCTGCAAGTCCTCAATGAGATCATTTGATTTTTTTGACATCACCGTGATGTCGTCCATGTAAGCGTGTACGTTGCGACCTATTTGTTCATGTAGGCAATGCTACACCGCACGCTAGTAGGTTGCACCAATGTTTTTCAACCCAAAGGGCATCGTGACATAACAGTATGTGCCATAAGGTGTGATGAACGAAATGGCCAATTAGTCTGACTTTCACATCTTGACTTGGTGGTATCCTGAGGATTTTCTACCCACTGGGTGTGCATAATTTATCGGATAAAACTAGCCTTAAGTAACCTAGCTAGCTCGTTGCCTATAGATCGTCATTTTTCATCACCGAAGCATCGTAGAGGTTGTTTCACCGGTTTTTCTTTAGGATCGATGTTTTGGCTATGCTCAGAAAGTTCCCTAGGTACATCCTTCATGTCGACAGATTGCCATGAGAAGATGTCCCTATTCTCATGGAGGAACTCGACGAGCGTGCCTTCCTATTTGGGATCCATGTCTGTGCCAATAGAGTTGGTCTTGGAGGAATCTCCTTCAACAAGCTCCACCTACTTGGTCTTGATGGTGGCCTTGAATGCGGGTTCAGAGTTAGAAATCTGCTTCTTTAAAGTCGGCATCTCCGAGGCATGGACCTGGCGCTAGATCTCCTGGAATTCTTCACCGTAGAGGACCGCTTCGGTGAAGGCGGCTTCGCTCTGCTGGCACTCCCTTGCCTTTGTGAAGCTTCTGGCAACAATGATGATGCGTTTTGGTCGAGGTAACTGGAGCTTGTTGTAGATGAAGCATGGCCTGGTAAGGAAGGAGTGCAAGATGTTGTGTCCAAATATGATCTAGTACATGCTCTTGAAGGGCATGACTTCAAAGGTCATGCGCTCTTGGCAATAATTATAAACATTACCCAAGGCGACCGAATGGGTGATTCAGCCAAGGGAATTAGCTTGCTAGCTAGGAACAACGCCATGAAACATGGTGTTGCTCTTCCTTAGCTGGGTCTCCGTCAAGTTCACCTTGTGCAGTGTATCCAGGTACATGATGTTGATGCTACTTCCACTGTCCACGAGGCACTTGGTGAACTCACCGCCGTCAATCAAAGGGTTGATGACCATGGCATACTGGTTCTCTATTGGGATGAGCTCTGGGTGATCTTCTCTGTCCCAATTGATTGGAATATCCGACCACCTGACGTACTAGGGAACTAGGGGAGGGTAGCTATCAATATTCTTAGTGATATTTTATGGCCCCAAATGGTGGGAGTAACAAGGAAGATGTGGAAGACTAGAGCCTTCTTTTCCAAGGGATTCTTGCCCTTGCCATCGCCCTTGTCGGCAGGTTTAGGGTCTGCTTCTTCATCCATATCATCTGAATCCTTGGACTCTTCCTCCTTCTTCTTCCCTTTGATTTTTCTGTGGGGTCTGTTCTTCTGACTTCGTTTGTAGCCAGACTCTGGGTATTCCTTGAGATCAATGATAAACTTGCATTGGCGGTTGGTGTTGGTGTCCTTGTCATTTGCATCAAGGTGGACAAAAAACGGCATATCATGGTACTCCTCGTACCTCTGGGGAACGCGGGGTGTTGTGGGTGTAGAGTCACTCTGCTGCTGCCCACGACTAGCCCCCCGGCCACGACCACGTTGTCCAACATTGCCTCTGCCAGCAAACATCATGGCACCCATGTCAGCTGTCTGTTATTGTTCTCCTTGTCCTAGGTAGGGATGGCCAATGCCGGCAATGACCCGCGAGCATCATCATCGGCAGTGGTGAATTTGCTAGCCATGGCAAACATTGAGTTGAGGTCGAGCTTCCCGTTGTCCTGATGGCGCTTCAGCGTATGTCGGAGCAATGTTCCCTTTTCTAGGCCATCGATGAAGGCGGCCATAGTAGTTTGATCTTGTACTCCCGCGCATGAGTTTTTCATGTCAAGCCAACGTGATAGGTAGGCATGATAAGACTCGTCCTTTTCTTGCACACACTATTGTAGGTCACTGACGGTACAGGGACGCTTTTACGTACCCTCGAAGTTCTTGGTGAATGCTTCATGCATGTCCAACCAATTGCATATTGATTTCTCCGGCAAGTCATGGATCTATTGTCGGACAATGCCGGTAAGTGGAAGGTATTTGACGGAAACATTGGGGTTTCCCCCTGCGATTTCGATCGCTTCACGGTAGTCCCACAACCATGTAATTGGCCTGGCAGTGTTGTCATAGGGCTTGATAGTCTTGTCATCCCGAAAGCCCATAGGGTAAGTTTTGACCTGGATGACCGGTCCAAATCAACTCAGCCCCAAGTATAGTTCTTCCTTGGCTTCTTGGATCTTGTCAAGCCATGAACTTGCATCATACGGCTCTAGTTGTTTCCCTTTTCTCCATGGGGATGAGAATTGTGGTGCGAGCCCTGGATCCCGCGATGTCCTCCACCATGGTGACTGTTGGGTGGCGACGCTGGCGGTGGTGGGTTAGCCTTCTTGCTACTCCCTCCATGCAAATCCTCATGCCTATCGTAGTTGATTGTCGGACACGGTGCATCCTTGTGGGATCTTCTCCTGTGTCCTCTGTTGCCACTCCGCTCTCTTTATGCCAAGGTTGTTCCCCCTAGTCGCGTATGACGATACCAACCTGGGGGCGCCTGGGGGTGGCATGCTTGTATGGTGGCGCGACTGTGGTTCCTCATGATGCCGGGACCATGGCAGTGGAGGCGAACGAAGAGGGTGAGAATTGTCTCCATTGCCGGAGGATATGGGATGGCATCAGTCCTATTGTGCGCATCCCTCCGCCTTCGTTCCATGTGGGATCCTTCATCACGGGGAGATCTTGGTGTTCCGCAGTTGTTCATGCTTGACTGGCAAAGCTCTGGATTGGATTCCAGCCTCTGTGAGGTTGCCTTCTCATGCTGCGAGCAAGCCTTGGCGACAAGGTCATAGACCTAATCAGTTGACGCAGGTGACCTGTCCTATTTGAGTAGTGTCTTGGCGATGACCATATTGAGGGTGGGGGTTGGCATGGCTTGCTTCCTAGCTGAATCAATGTAAGGTGTAGCTTTTTCTGGATTTGACAAAGCCCACCCCAGTTTGCGCCTGGATCTCCGACGACGTGAGCTGGGGACTTATTCGCCTTGTGCTTTAGCAGCAACTTCTTGTATTCAGCCTCCATTGTCCTTGCCGCCTTGATCGATTGTTGTGCCTTGGGAAATTCCCTGCCCAGCTAGGCGCCCTGCTCTGCAATGCACTTGGCCTCCACGAGAATCTCCATGTGTTTGTCGTCAAGATCTATGGCGCTCTTGATATGGGCGATGGTTATTGGCTCGACGAGGAGTGGACCATATATCACCTTGTCGACTGGAGTGACCAAGGGGTTGCCAGCTGCTGACGTGGACGGTAGTGGCGGTAGGTTTGTTGTGTTCGCATCACTAGGTCCGATAGTGAGTTCATGCGGCTGCTGCGGGGCAATAGCCAAAGGAGGCATAACCTTAGCCTGACCCGGAGGATCGGCGACCTTCGTGGCCTTGGCTATCGTGGCTCCTACTTCCGCCGATGGTGGTGGAGCTTTTCCGGCCACCTGGTTCTACTAGCCTTCTTCTATCATGTTGTCGATAGCCACCAGTACCTGGCGGGAAGTGACAACCTTCTCGGCGTGCTCCTCCCTCTCGATCTCCCTCATAGCAGCATCTTATTCATGCAAGTTGGCGTCAGAGCCGCCGCCATCCATGTTGATGTCGGCGTAAACTGCGTCAAGCACTGAGTCGGAGTTGGCTTCGATGTTTGCGATAGTGGAGCTGGAGGGGGACGGTGCAGGGTCATTGTTGCCTCCTTCGGTTGCGGCGGGATGTCGGACTCAGCTTCCTCATTGGCGTCAGTGAAACTGTTAACAATTGCGATCATCTCATTGAGGGTAAGCAAGCCGACAGCCTGTCGCCTCTTAAGCATACGCCAGAGGAGTGTTTCGGGTGTGAGACCTTCCACGAAGTGGTAGACAAGTTTATAAGTACGGTCACAATCTCGGGTTTCCCTCACCCTCATCCATCTGGCGAGGTATTCATGAGGGGATTATCCGTCCCTCTAAACACATCTGGCCAGATCGGAGATGGTGATGACACCGACAAAGTATGACCTCCATTACTCAAATGCTCGGGGAAGCCAAGCGGATCTACGGGATCCTTCCACCGTTATATCCTGCATAGGGGAGATTTGGGTGGGCCTTAAATTTTTTCGATCTAAGCTGGCAAACTCTAAAGAGAGATCCGAGCCAGATCCTTCCGTGAATGTATCCTACAATAAGGCGGTCCGTGCGGGCCTTGACGATTTTCTGACTTCCTGGGAGCTAGGACCCGAGTCGGTTTTGCCGATGAAGATGTGGATGTCCATGACTGGGACAATGGTGAAGCGGGTGGGGTTCGTCTTCTCCGAGATCCAGAACTCGTCCTGAGGGATGATCAGAACGTTGCCGGAGAAGAGAACACGCCCAATGCCTACGGTGTCACCAATTCACGCGTAGAGATTGGACCTCGCCTGGTGTAGAGCTCGAAGCGCCTCTTTCCCCATGGTGGGCGCCAACAGGCATGGTATTGTTGACAAGTACACCATGGAGGGTTCTCACAGAGCGTGTTTAGAAAGGTGGGGGAAGGTGATGAGTTGATGGTATGATGTAACACAGCTTACCCAGGTTCAAGTCCTGTGATGGTGGCGGAACCCTACTCCTACTATAAATCACTATATTTGCAATACGCCGAGTTACAGGGATTGGTTCGCTGTGCGAGGTGTTATGTATTGTTTTATGGTGTGCCCTAAAGGCTCCCACAGGTCCTTCTTATAAAGGCACGAGAACCTAGGGTTATAGGGGAAAGACCTTGCTGGACAGGTTACAGAGTCCTACACTAATACTAACTAGTCTTCGTGTCTTTGACTCCAAGGCTCTGCGTAGGTCGGTGAATGCAATGTAGCCTTCCTTTATCCGGTATGGGCCTCCCTTCTACATCCATCTAACTAGGCCACCCAGAAGGCCATGGACCATTCTACCAATTGTGGGGCACCCCGGTTAGCCAGATTAGAGACATGCAATGGTGATACCCATTTAGCATATCCCCAACAATTATGGTTAAGGATATGGCTTCACCTAATGATAATGCACCGGCAGGGACCACCTTTGGGAACTGCTTGAGATGACCTAGGACCCGTTCATTCTACGATACCAGTTCTAAGTTGATTACGCTAACCAAAGGCAGGGGCCTTCAGGATCCCCCCTCAACTAACGGTGCTATTTATTTATCCAGAGGGTCACAAATTAGTTTTCCATTTGGTGCATACGCATAATATATCCTCAGACATGCTGACTATAATATGTCTACAGACATGGAGATGATATGATATTTGTGGGACAACAGCTACATTGCATACATAAACATGGTATGGCCGAGAGGTCATCTTCCATAGTGGAGCTCCAATCCTTCTCTGTTGGAGATTTGTCCTACAAAGGAACTAGGGTCCAACGATCCCCTTGTTCGAGAGCGATTCCAAGGAAATTCCGTGATGGTGATGGAGATAGAGCAAGCACATAACAAGGAGTTGACACGGTTCTTTAACCAGGTTCGGAACCCTCGTGAGGAGGTAAAGCCCCTACTCCTGCTTTGTTGTATTGCTCGCCTGCTTCGCGGGGTTACAATGGTAGATGCAAGTCTAGGGTTTTCAGATCTCTAGGATCGATCCCCTCTAAGGTAGGAGAAGGGTCCCTTATATAGGGCGGTGAACGGGCCTCTTCCCCCAGTCTATGGGTGGAAATGGTCACCACAATGTCATTCCCAGAGGTCCTAGTCTACAGGGCTGGTTTTTGGTGGACCGAGTCTTGGACGTCAGGCACCTCTCCATCCGTGGGTAAAGTAGCCTTCCCTTTTCCTTGTTTGTCCTTGTTCGGTGCTGCCCACTATCTCCCTTGCACCAAATCAGCAAGCTGGTGCGCTTGCGACACTGATGGCGTATGTCCTTCTGCTGCAGAAAAGGGGGTGGACCGGACCTTCCTTTGCAGAGGCGAACCAAGGTGACGTGGTGACTATGCCCCTTGTCGGGAATTGCCCCGCCTGCTGACCACTTGGTGAGGCTCTCGGTGAGCCCCGGGGTACGCCTAAGGGCACCCACAGTAGGGTTCTACGGATACCCCCTTGGGAGGGTACTCCATAGCAAAGTGGACACTCTTGAGGGCTCATCAGGTGGTGCATGTCTCCTGAAGCATCGAAGCCTCTCGAAGGCGCATCGCCTTGAGGCGCTGGGGCCGCTAACCATCGATACATGGAACCCCGGTTGCCAGGGCCCTGACAGTAGCCCCTGGGTCTTTGTCCTACACATGTCTGTTGATGGACTCGAAGGAGCAAGAGGCCTAGGACGATTGGCGGGCCCTGGTGCCTGCTCCGTTAATCATGGACCTGCCATGCCCCTGCCTTCACCGTATATTTGAAGCGTCTGTGGTTCTTAACTGTGAGTCTTGGGCATGTCTCCCCTGCCCCGAGATTTGTTGTCATGATGTGATGGTGCGTGGGGCCTTGCAGTTATAGCCCATGCCCGTGGGAGCGATACGTCTTTTCAGCCAGCCCCGTTTATACCAGGGCATGAACGCGTGAGATCCTCACTCCTCGCCTCTGTTCCCCTTCTCTTCCACTGCATGTTTGTACGAAGACCCTGTTGTCCCTGATGGCATCCCATTCTCTCCCCATCGTCGTGACGGGCTACACCGTCTGGTGGTGATCAAGATAGAGGACGACCTCGATCCTGCCCCGGTGATCGACTTTGTCGTCATTCTTAGGGGCTCTAACTAGTTCGTCAAGGTGATGCTCCCTTCGCGCTTTGCCCTCAGGGTCATGGCAAATCTTCCGGAAAAGGTGGAGCTGCGACACTTCGGCCGGCACGAGAGGTGGCAGGTAAGTGTTGAGACCCTTCCACCTGACGAGATGTACCTCTGCGACGGCTGGAATGAATTCCTTGTTGCTCACCATATCCAACATGGTTCTGTGTTGCGGTTCCGCTATGCCGGCAGGAGGGACATCTCTGTCTTGGTGTTTGAAACCCTGTTGTGCCAGGTTTCCTACCCAACGTACCTCACTTGAGGAGACGAGGCCAGGTCCATGCCATGCCCGCTTCCTTGCCCGTGAGGCCGCGAGTCTTTTGCTAGTGTAGGCGTAGCGTCTTTAGTAGCTTTGCATGTACCCTGTTACTTCTCCCTTTGCATGTTTTTGTTGTGATGCTTGGAGTTTTGGTGTTCCTAGCATGCAGCCTGTTCGACAAAGATGGCAACAACCGGCAGGCCTTACATGTCTCCTAGTGAAGCTGCCCGCAGTTCGGTGTCAGGAGGCGAGGCCTCACGAGGAGGTGGCTTGCAGAGGCCACGCCTCGTTGGGTGATCTCCGGAATTGGCGTTAGGAACTAGTATCCTCGTCGGGTGTTTCTAGACGGTGGTACTGCTTGTTGTACCAGGGGTCGCGTACGGTGACTTGCGAGGAGCCTTTACACATCTCTGGGCCCGGCTATTTGGGTGATTCCACCCTATATAGGCTCATATGTGTTGTTACCTCGAGCCTCACTGGTCCCTCGTGGAGCCTCCCGAAGAGGCGACTGCAGAGGAGGACACGCGCACTGCAAGGGAGGCCCTGTAACAAACTTACGTGGCGAGATATGGGCATTGAGAACCTTGCATGAGGTAACTTAATACCGCAGGTGGGTGATAACTTCAGGGCTCCATGCACTAGGCCATGCAGTTTCCTAGCCGCCTGAGCGGTGAGTGCTTCACGAGACACGCCACAAACCTCTCGAGGAGAAGGTCGTCGGGTCAGAAGAGGGTTCTTGGTTTGGTAAAGGCCAGGGACCGAGGGTGAGGTAACTGATGAGTGCATAATTGCATCATGTTTTATTTTATTATTTTGCATTGCAGTTGTAGGATCTTGATATTTTACGGCGTTCGCACGCACATTTTATGTCTATTTTCACCAGGATCATGACAGATGATGGATACAATGGACACAATTCTTGGAGCAGTTGTATTGGGGAGAAAATGTGTCAAAAACAACGTAAATCACTTATTTGGGAAATATCAATAACACTAGAAGAAAATCCGAAGCGATCGAGGCATCCAGGGGGTTTAACGACCAACTATATGGCAGGAATAATTTTCCGGCCGTATAGTTCCCGCCGTATAGTTGGTGCCACCACCACCTCCTCAAATAGTTTCACCCAATGCAATTGGATCAAAGAGACGACATACAAAATAACTAGAAATCGCTGAAACCTCACCTCCGGAAGGCATCTGGAGGGGGAACTCGTCCACCGGGGATCCATCTTCGCCCTGCGTAGATCCGGGAGGCTAAGACATCGAGCTTCATCATCAACCGCTGCATCACCACCAACTCCATCCATTCCATCTACATCTTGTCTTGATCTTGTTGTAATTTCCGTACTTGTTGTGGATTTATACAAGTACCATTCATCTATGATAGATTCCATCGTTATTGCCATGATGTTGATTGCCTCCATGTATGAGTAGATCATTAGTTCTTCATGAGATGGAGAAACCCTAGTATGAGATTGAAATAAGATAAAGTTTATTATGATATTTATCACTGGGACCATGTGTTAGATTGTCTTCATCTTGATGTTGAGAGAAGTCGACTTCTCAATATTTGCCTCTTATGGGGACTTGATGGAGGGAACTACTTGTTGATAGACGGAGGTATGTTAGCACTTACAGTGACTATAAAGTTGTTGGCACCCCTTACGTATCAACTTGGGAAGCAAGGAAACTCACGGAACACTATCCATGCCATGGGATACGTCCTACGGGATTAAGTCCCTTAATAGCGCAGTAATTCGATTGATGTCGATTGCTATCTGCTGTGGTTATGTGGATGATGTGAGCAATGGTTGTTGTCTACTTGTCCAAATACGGAGTTCCTCCCACACATACATAATTGAGAATGTTCATGATAATAATCTTTACCTTAATTCTTTA
This sequence comes from Avena insularis, assembly GCA_023614405.1. NCBI lineage: Eukaryota > Viridiplantae > Streptophyta > Magnoliopsida > Poales > Poaceae > Avena > Avena insularis. Next base: position 326,432,259 of record CM042690.1, on the reverse strand, counting down.
TAATGTTAGAGGTGTATCCGCTACTCCCTGAGAACGCCTTTTTCCCAATTGCAGTTCCAATCTCTTTTACATACGCGATACTTACTTTCTTTGTTCAGTTGTTTTACTTTACTTATTGTTCTCTTATACCAAAAACCCAAAAACACCTTTTTACTTAGAACTTTATTTAGCATTTCTATTGTAGTATTTAATTCAAGAGTTATTAGACTTCAGACTCCCGCTCCCTGTGGGATCCATATCTTCATTTCAAAACTAGCTACAAACGATCTATGCACTTGCAGTCATCAAGCTATTTTCTAGTGCCGTTGTCGGGGAGCTAAGCGTTGTAGGTCTTTTAGTTTTTGCTTATTTGTTTTTGTCTTGCTAAGTTTCATTTTGAGTTACAGGTTTCCACCAACATGATGGAATTTGAGCATATGGCTAGTGCTAACCCACTCAACCACTTTGGGAAGCTCTACGATATTTATAAAAGAAACAACTCCAACAAGAAGACAAGGGGGTTTGAAATAAATCCTCTACTACTTGGTATTCTACACAAGAAGCAATTTACTGGAGATGAAGAAGATTCTGATCCATATGATCATATTGCATGTTTCAAAGATATATGTGGCACTTTCCAATTACCGGGATATACTGCTAATGAGGTAAGTGTTAAACTTTTTAGTCAGACTTTGACTAGTACATCTCTCTCATGGTATATATCTCTACCCCCAGAAGCCACTACTACTTGGGATAATTTAGACAGTGAGTTTCTAGCAAAATATTATCCATTATCAAAATCTTTTGGAATCAGGCGTCTTATAATGACTTGGACGAACCATCCTAATGAAGGACTAATAAGATATTATATCAGATTTAAAGATTTACTTAATCAATGTCCTCATCATGATTTGCCTGAATGGTATTTGTTGCATATCTTTTATGGCGGTTTAATTGAACCTAATAAAATTGAACTAGACTCTTTCGTGAGAGGAGCTTTTATGAATCTTCCCATAACTAAAGCTTAGGATTTACTTGATAGAATTCACGATCATAGAGTTTCATGGAATTTTGGTCTAGGAAGCGAAGGAGGCATAGAAATAGATTATGATTGTATTCATGACTATAATAAAAAGGGCCATGTTAAAGAATTATCTAAAAAACTTTATTTGGATTTAGATCTTGTGTTGCATGTTGTTAAAGCTTTTACAGAACACATCAAAGCTCCAAAAGAGGGTTTGGTCAAGTATTATCCACCACCCGAACCTGAGAAGAAAAGAGAAGTTAAAGCAACACTGGCCTCCCTAGAACCAATATATGAGATACCTTGCCATAAAACTACACAGAAGCATATTTTGGAATATGAAAGGTCAAAGCAGTACGGGAGAAGAAAGAAGAGGAAAGTATGCTAGAAGTTGAGGAACATTTGGAAGAAACCAAAGATGAAGAGGTAACCAAGGAAGCAATTATTGCTATTTATGCACACTGTAACATAGTTGAACTTGATAAAGAGACTTCCGTATTGGTTGAAGGTAAAACAAAGGTAAAAGATGTGGGTAAGCCTATTCTTCCCTACATATTTAAGGAAACCTCGCATTATGGTTTATGCGATCTTGGCAGCAAAGTTAATGTTATATCTTATGACTTTTATTTAGAAATAAAATAATAAATAGAACTGGCTACAATTAAAAATACTGATATGACAATCATGTTAGCCAATCACACTCTTGGAATTCCAATGGGAGTAGTTGAAGATGCAACTGTCACAATTGGCAATAAAAACTTTCCTATCAATTTTGTAGATGCTGATATGCCAGCTAACAGTCTTTTCCCAATTATATTTGGAAGAAACTTTTTGAGTGATGTAGGTGCCAAAGTTGATTTCAAAAAGGAGATTGTGTCTCTTAAGCTTGGGGAGGCGGAAAAAGAATTCCACTTTTCCAAATTTAAAGGCAGACCTCCACAAATACAAGAAGAAGAGAAAGATAAAACTATTGAGGAAATGGTAGCTCTCTTCTTTAGTGATCAAGAAGAAGAAATAAATGAAGACTCAAATTATGAAGAAATACTTATGGAGGACAAGTCCCTAGAAGAACTAGAATGTGAATTCGATTCACTTCCCATTATAGGGCCTCCAACTACTGAGGCTTTCGAAGAGCCGGAAAAGAGAGGGGACGAGGAATTACCACCCCCAGAATTGAAGACTCTACCAGATAATCTTAAATACAGATTTTTAGATGATACAAATAAATTTCCTCTTATTATTAGTGCTAAAATTTTAGGAGAAGAAGAAGAAGAACTCATGAAATTACTTAAGGGGCATCGCAAGGCCTTTGGGTACTCAATGGATGATTTGAAGGGCATTAGTCCCATGATAACCGTCCATCGAATATTCATGGAGGAAGGTGCTAAAACAGTTGTGGAGTTTAATAGATGACTGAAGCCTGAAATGAAGGAAGTGGTAAGAAAAGAAATAGTACGCCTATTGGACGCAGGTATAATCTATCATGTAAAAGAAAGTGAATGGGTAAGTCTTGTTCATTGTGTCCCTAAGAATGGCGGTTTTACTGTTGTTCCTAATGAAAACAATGAATTGATACCTACTAGAACTTTTGTTGGACATAGGATGTGTATAGATTTTAGGAAATTGAATAAAGTAACTAGGAAAGATCACTATCCTTTACCATTTATAGATCAAACATTAGAAAGGTTAGCAAACCACACTCATTTTTGCTACTTGGACGGATACTCTGGTTTTTCTCAAATAGCTATTCATCCTGATGACCAACTTAAAACAACTTCCATTAGTCCTTATGGTTTACATGCTTACCGTCGTATGCCTTTTGGTTTATATAATGCTTCAGTTACTTTTTAAAGATGTATGACTGCTAATTTTGCAGATTTTACAGAACTGATAATGGAAGTATTTATGGACGACTTTTCTATCTATGGAACTTAGTTTACTAGTTGCTTGGATAATCTCAAAAGAGTTTTGCAGCGTTGCGAAGAAACCAATCTTTGTTCTGAACTAGGAGAAGTGCCATTTTATGGTCAAAGAAGGTATAGTCCTTGGACATAAGGTATCATGTAAGGAAATTGAAGTGGGTAGATATAAGGTTGAGGCCATAGAGAGAATGCCACAACCTAGGGATATAAAAGGCATAAGAAGTTTCCTTGGTCATGTGGGTTTTTCTAGAAGGTTCATTAGGAATTTCTCTGGAATATGTAAACCTTTGACTAACCTTCTGCAAAAGGGAGTAAGATTTAATTTTGATGATAAATGTCTTGTCGCCTTTGATAAACTTAAATATGCTTTATCTCAAGCTCCTATCATTAAACCACCTACCTGGGATATGACTTTTGACTTAATATGTGAAGCTAGTGATGATGCTGTAGGAGTAACTCTGGGACAACATATAGGTCGCAGAGTTAATATTATACATCATGCTAGTAGAACTCTTAATTGTGCTTAAAAGAATTATCCTAAGGAAGAGAGGGAACTTTTTGCTATATTATTCTCTTGCGAAAAATTTCATTCTTGTATAGTTGATGCAAAAGTAAGAGTTCATACGAATCGTGATGGTATAAAAGAACTCCTTGAGAGGAAAAATCATAAGCCAAGACTGATCCGCTGGATCCTTTACTTCAAGAATTTGAGTTGCAGATTATGCAGAGGCAAGAAATAAAGATGTTGGATGCAGTGTCCATATTCGCCTAGCAAGAGGCCAATATTACTGACAGGAACATTAGTCCTAGTGATTTTTGTTTACGAGAATTATTAAATGAACTAAGGTCAATTTCTCCCAAATAGAAGAAGTCTTTGTTGTTAGAGGAGCTTGACATCCCCGAATAAGAAAACGGTAAGTGCAAGGTACGTATTCTTACTCAAATAAGTGATTTATTTTCACAAATTTTACGTCTGAAATTTTTGCCTTTGAATTCCTCGTGTTTTTATAAAGTTTCTGAAGGTTTTTACCAACTATACGGTCGCAACTATACGACCGGAGAAAAATCTCCCACCGTACAGTTGGTCGTGAAACCTTCTGTACCTTCTTCGCGAAATTGTTTTTCATGTCTGGAAACTATAAGGTCGCAACTATACGACCGGAGAAAATCCTCCTACTGTTTAGTTGGTCGTTAAACTCTCAGACATTTTTGACTTCTTTTTCGATATTAAAAACTAATAAAAAACGGTTTTGTCGGTTCCGAGTCGGTAACTTAATCGACCTGGACTCAAGCTATTTGCAAATATATGCCTGGAACCAACTATACGGTCAGAGTTATACGGGCCGCGCCCGTATAGTTGGTCGTTACGTGGCAGGACTTCTTCAAATCCAACATTGTTTTCCCTATTCCGTTAAGATTTTTTTCTTGGGCGTGAATTTGGTGTTTCTCGTGAGTTTTACGGACCTCTTACCTCCCTTATATACTTCCATTGTCTCTCTCTAATCATAATTTCCAGAAACCAATCTACCTCTTATTCATACGTGAGGACACGCAAACCAAGGGATAGAAGCCAAGCCAAGGCGAGATCGGGAGCAATAGCGAGCAAGGCAAGGAGATCAAGATCGTCCCTATGGAGTTCCTCGACAACGACAATGAACGTCGGAAGAGGGAGTTGAAAGCCCTCGATCTGAAGATTGAAGTGATGGACAAGGAGATGCCGGGGACACCAAAACATCTTCGGTTGCTGCGACTTTATCTTGATAAACTTGATGAAGATATTAAGTAGACAACTGAATTAGGTTTTTCTATGAGTCTTAAGGTGATACAAACCCTTCAAGATAACAATGAGCTCATTAAAGAACAAATGAAAGTGCTGGAGAGGAATAATCTTTTCTATAAGCTGCCTGTTAAAGATTTAGAGGCTGTCAATCAATCCCTCCGTCTCAGGCTGGCCCGTGAAGAGAAGATACTGCATGCCGTGACGCCTTAGTGATATAAAATAATCATGGTATCAAATAATTGCAAGGGATTATTTGATCCCGTCTGGCTTGATTCCAAGCTTGGGGAGATCTTTAAGACCTTGTAATCTATCTTATAAGTTTTACATTACTATTTTAGTTTTGCTATTAGTTCAAATTAGAAATAAGTTTGCATCATTAGAATTCCCTTCAGAAATAGTCAATCCCTTTTATGAAATTTTGAGTTTACTATCATATATGGATCAATATTGAGTTTGTGCTTGTCCTATTGGATATATGAATGGCTTGAGTATAATTTTACTTACACTTGATGATATCAATAGGAGTCTTCCACACCATTGGTATTAATGGAACATACAAAGATAATTTGATCAATATGTTGTACGTACATGGTTTGATTTACAAAGAAAGAAAAAATATCTAATCAGTTAAGTTGAAAAAGAAAACCTTAAACAAAGGAAAATTAAAAGTGCTATCAAATTAGAGTGAGAACAAGACAAGGTATAATATTCATGCTATAAAGATTGCTTCATACACAATTGGAATTTGGTAATTGAGATCATTAAACTTTGAATTCCTACATGAAGTGGAATGTATGGCTAGCTCCTTTGCATAGCACTTAAACAAAAGTGTGAGCATATATAAAAAAAGAGGAAAGGAGAGAAGAAAAAGAGCGAATGTGCAAAGATCAAATAGGCATGCACCACAATATTGTAGTATGACAAGGAGACGTTTTGAGATTTTGAATCCCATGTGAATATGTTAATCCTAAAACACTTGGGACTACCTTGATAACTCATTCGGTCGAACCGAATACCTTTACATCATGTTGAGATTCATCTCGTGTGAACTGTTGATCACTAAGGTGTGGAAGCCTTCTAATATTATTCAGATGGTTCGAGTAAGGTACTATTCATGAACTTATTCCTATATATCATATATGATAAACACATGCTGCAACTGCCTCATTTATTTTATCGACTCAGCTTCATGAATATGAGGATCACATCCATTAAGCTAACTTGCTCGGGACGAGAAAGAGTCTAAGCTTGGGGAAGTTCATGAGTGCATAATTGCATCATGTTTTATAATATTATTTTCCATTGCAGTTGTAGGATCTTGGTATTTTACGATGTTCGCGCGCACATTTTATGTCTATTTTCACCAGGATCAGGACAAATGATGGATACAATTGACACAATTCTTGGAGCAGTTTTATTGGGGAGAAAAGGAGTCAAAAACAACGTAAATTGCTTATTTGGGAAATATCAATAACACCAGAAGAAAACCCGAAGCGATCGAGGCATCTAGAGGGTTTAACGACCAACTATACGACAGGAATAATTTTCCGTCCGTATAGTTCCCGTCATATAGTTGGCCCTACCATCGCCTCCTCAAATAGTTTCACCCCGTGCAATTGGATCAGAGAGACGACATACTGAACAACCATAAATCACCGAAACCTCACCTCCAGAAGGCATCTAGAGGGGGAACTCGTCCACCGGGGATCCATCTTCGCCCTGCACAGATCTAGGAGGCTAAGGCATCGATCTTCATCATCAACCGCTGCATCACCACCATATCCATCCATCCCATCTACATCTTGTCTAGATCTTGTTGTAATTTCCGTACTCGTTTTGGATTTATACAAGTACTATTCATCTATGATAGATTCCATCATTATTGCCATGACATTGATTGCCTCCATGTCCGAGTAGATCATTAGTTCTTGGGGAGATGGAGAAACTCTAGTATGAGATTTAAATAAGATAAAGTTTATTATGATATTCATCGCTGTGGCCATGTGTTAGATTATCTTAATCTTGATGCTGGGAGAAATCGACCTCTCAATATTTGCCCCTTGTGGGACTTGATGGAGGGAACTACTTGTTGGTAGACGGAGGTGCGTTAGCGCTTATAGTGACTATAAAGCTGTTGGTACCCCTTACGTGTCAACTTGGGAACCGAGGAAACTCACGGAACACTATACATGCCATGGGATAAGTCCTACATGATTAAGTCCCTTAATAGCACAGTAATTCGATTGATGTTGATTGTTGTCTGCTTTGGTTATGAGGATGATGTGAGCAGTGGTTGCTGCCTATTTCTCCAAATACAGAGTTCCTCCCACACATACACAGTTGAGAATGTTCATGATAATAATCTTTACCTTAATTATTTATAACACTAGAGGTGTATCCGCTACTCCCTAAGAACGCCTTTTCCCTATTGTAGTTCCAATCTCTTTTACATACACGATAGTTACTTTCTGTCTTCAGTTGTTTTAATTTACTTATTGTTCTCGTATACCAAAAACCCAAAAACACCTTTTTACACAATATCTTGTTACTTAGAACTTTATTTAGCATTTGTATTGTAGTATTTAATTAAATGATTATTAGACTTCAGACTCCTGCTTCATGTGGGATCGATATCTTTATTTCAAAACTAGCTACAAACAATCTGTGCACTTGCAGTCATCAATAACTCGCAGCTGAGTAACAGGCCATGAGTTGAGAGATCGACACTTTAGGTCCTAATGAGTTTAGGCCGTGGAGAACTAGTGCCTCACGAGCCATCGCGAGGATGAAAACTGGGTCAGGTACCGTGGGTGAGGTAACTCACATCCGAGGAATGGGTCGTGAGTTCAGAGCATGACACTTTAGGTCCTGACGAGGTTATGCTGCAGAGGGGCAGTGCCTCACAAGCCTTTGCGGGGATAAAAACTAGGTCTGGAATAGTTGGTGAGGTGACTCTCAGTCGAGGAATGGGTCATGAGTTCAGACCTCAACACTTTATGTCCTGACGAGCTCAGGTCATGGAGGGGTAGTGCCTCACGAGCTATCACGAGGATAAAAATTGGGTCAGGAACCATGGGTGAGGTAACTCACAGCCAAGGAACAGGCCGTGAGTTCAGAACTCGACACTTTAGGTCCTGACAAGCTCAGGTCGCGTAGGGGCAGTGCCTCACGAGGCGTCACGAGGGTAAAAACTGGTTCAGGAACTGTGGGTGAGGTAACTCACAGTCGAGGAATGGGCCATGAGTTCAGAACTAGACGCTTTAGGTCCTGACGAGCTCAGGCCATGGAGGGGCAGTGCCTCAGGAGGCGTCATGAGAATAAAAACTGGGTCAAGAACCATGGGTAAGGTAACTCATAGTTGAGGAATGGGCTGTGAGTTTAGAGCTTGACACTTTCTGTCCTGAAGAGCTTAGGTCGCGAAGGGGTAGTGCCTCACGAGTTGTTGCGAGGATAAAAACTTGGTCAAGAACCATGTGTGAGGTAACTCACAGCCGAGGAACGGGCCGTGAGTTCAGAGCTCGACACTTTAGGTCCTGACGAGCTCAGGCCGCGGAGGGGTAGTGCTTCACGAGCCGTCGCAAGGATAAAAACTGGGTCAGGAACCGTGGGTGAGGTAACTCACAGCTGAGGAATGGGCCATAAGTTCAGATCTCGACACTTTCGGTCCTGACGAGCTCAGGCCGCGGAGGGGCAGTGCCTCACGAGCCTCCCCTTAGACCTTACTAGGAGAGATCCGTAGAGAAAAAGCACGTGCTGAAAGAGGTCCGTACACGTGCCGTACGAGGGTCTCGAGCACCAGGAACTGTGGGTGAGGTGACTCATGGCCGGGACTAGCCTGTGAGTTCATCACTAAATGCTTTAGGATCTGATGTTGATGGGGAGTGACCCCGTGATGACACCGTCCCTAGCCCCCGCTCGTGCGGTGCGTGTGAGGGAGAACTAGCATCACATAGAAATGCCTTTTCAAGGAAAAACCAAACAACAAAGCGTGCACGAGGCACAAGATCCAAAAAGCATCGGTTGTTTGAGCTTATTACAATGCCACCGTGGCTCGCACGAGGTCTAAAAAGAGATGAAGTTGTGAGGGGTGAGGGTTTTTCGAGGGTCACCTTCAAAATGTCAGGGAGTCAGGCGTGTCAATTGGAGAGGCTAGTCCACCTTCTAGTAGCTGGACCAGCTTGCCCGTCCGATAGCTCAGTCACTGCCATGGGGGAAGCTAGTGTTGTACGCGGGCTGGGTGCAGTCCATCGTGAAGTCTAGAGCCCCCGGGCCATTGACATCCTCAGGAGCTTCCCCGCCCCTCGTGAGGGCTGACAGGAGAGATCGCAAATTCCTCTCGGTGCAGGCGCTAGTCAAGCCCTGCCCCTCACGAGGTGGGAACAGCTCAACTACTGTCCTCTTTGCCATGACATTCTCCCAGGGAATCATCTGCTTCCTCCTCGTGGAGCCTCCAACATAGTCTAGCGCATCCATGTCCTCAGGATAGGCGGCAGCTGTAGTCTCATAGGCGTGCTGAACGGAGGGCAAGAATTCCACCTCGTCGCAACAGACCGTGATGACTTCGTCGTTGCTGCCAAGCATCTTGATCATGTTGTAGGAGTGGTGAGTAGCAGCCATGACCTCATGATTGAGCAGCTTGAACTGTCGGTTGGACATTGGGTCCTGAGAGCCACCAAGAATGCAGGCTATGGCGCACTGCGGCACTTGGTATCCTCCAGGATCCTCAGCATGCCCTTTCTCCTAGGGGTGAGGGTGTTGTTGCGTGGTGTTGTCCTTGTGGCCTGTCGGAGGGGGGTCGCGGCTGACAGAGTTGTTGTTCCACAGGTTGCCTCCGTTTTGGCAGCCTTGCTCGCCGCCTGCCTTCCCTTTCTGTGGATGCTATGCAGGTTGCGGAGCTTCTTGAGCTCATAGAAGTAGTCGGTGGGGTGCCCTAGCTTCTCGTGGAAGTGGCAATATGAGTTGTCGTCTCGCTCCCTCTTGCCATTCCCCTCGCGAGGACTCTTCCGGTCTAGATCTGCAGCTAGGATGGTGGTGGTCTTGCGCTTGGGGTTCTTATCCTTGCCCTTGGATGGGCCTGAGGTCTTGGGGGTAGTTTCTGCCTCAGCAAGGCCAAACATCCACCCTCCTCCGCCTTGGCACACTTCTCGGCCATGACAAAGAGCTTGGCAGTGGTGGCGAGGCTCTCACCCCATATGCCGATCTTCTCCCTCATCTTGACGTCTTTCACGCCCTCAAAGAAAGCGGTGATGACGTTGGAGTCCGAGATCTTGGGGATCTTGTTGCCGACTCGGCTAAACCTCTGGAGGAACTTGAAGAGGGTCTCTCCAGGCTGTTGGTGCACTTGATGAAGGTCATAGTAGGAGAGTGGGCGCTCGTAGGTCCCCATGAAGTTGGCGATGAAGAGGGAGCTGAGATCCTCCCATGAGTCGATTTATTCCTCGGGGAGGTTCATCAGCCAGGTGCTGGCTGTCTCCTTCAAGCGTAGGGGGCATGACGCAGTCGTCTCCTCCCATAGCCTTAACACCCGTGGTGTAAAGCTGGAGAAACACACATGGGTTGGTCGTTCCGCCGTAGCACGCCGACGTCTCTGGGCAGAACTTGTGGGGCCAGACCACACATCAGAGACTCTTGTTGAAGACGAGGAAGCCGTTGACCTGGACCTCCTTGTCGTTGGCAATTTCCTCGGCAAGCCAGTCCTCGTGCTCGCACGGTGGCGCCGTGGCCACAGGAGACGAGATGATCTGGCAGCTGTTTGCAGGCGGTGGAGTGACGTTGTCGGGCCTGGTGGCATCCTCATGGCGGCAAGGAAGGAGCGAGCCCCCAGCCCTAGGCGCCCCGCCCTTGGGCTGAGCCCCCAGGCCCTCGGGAGTGAGGGTGGCAGCGTCGAGGTGTTCAGCTATCTAGTCGTGCACCTGTCCTATCCCTACTCAGCTAGTGGGTGGTCCAGGAGCTCGTGCACCATGCGCTTGGCGGCCTCCGGGGTAAGATTCTTGGGGTGGCCGTGAGATGACGCGGCGCAGAGAGCGACGTGGCGCTGCGCAAGGAGGTACTGGGCTCCCATGACGGGCGATAGGAGGAGCCCTCCTCGTCCTCTGTCCATGGGGCCTGCTCAGAGGAGGCGTGCCGTTTGAGGCGGCTCCATCTGGGCCTTGCTCGCTGCACGACGGAGGGCTCGCTCAGCACACGTCTCGTTGTTGGCCAACATGTCGTCAAGGTTGGTGAAGGTCTTGGATACACGCCTCATCCGCCTACCCGACGCGCCAAACGTTAGAGATTTGTCCTGGGAAGGAACTAGGGTCCAACGATCCCTTGGTTTGAGGGGGTCTGAACAGGCGATTCCAAGAAATTCTGGCAACAACGATGGTGACAGAGCAAGCACACAATAGGGAGTTGACATGGGTTTTTTTACCCAGGTTTGGGACCCTCGTGAGGAGGTAAAGACCCTAAACCTGCTTTGTTGTATTGCTCGCCTGCTTCACGAGGTTACAATGGTGGATGCAAGTATATGGTTTTCAGATCTCTGGGATCGATCCTCTCTAACGTCGGAGAAGGGTCCCTTATATAGGTCGGCGTCAGGCCTCTCCCCCGGTCTATGGGTCGGAAGGGTCACAACAGTGCCATTCCCCGAGGTCCTAGTCTACAGGGCTGCTTTTTGGTGGCCCGAGTCTTGGACGTCAGGCGCCTCTCCATCCGTGGGTAAAGTCTCCTTCTCTTTTCCTCGTTCATCCTTGTCCGGCGCTGCCCATTGTCTCCCTTTCACCAAATCAACAAGGTGGTGCGCCTGCCACCTTGATGTTGTTTGTCCTTCTGTTGCAGAAAGGGGGGCGGACCGGACCTTCCTTTACCGAGGAGAATAGAGGGCGCGCAGTGACTATGCCCCTTGTTGGGACTTGCCCCGCCTACTAACCGCTTCGTGAGGTTCCCGGTGATCCTCAGGGTACACCTCAGGGAACCCGTAGTTGGGTTCTACGGATACTCCACTTGGGAGGGTATCCCTTGCAAAGTGGACCACCGCAAGGGCTCATCCGACGGTGCCTGTCTCCAGAGGCATCAAAGCCTTTCAAAGGTGGGCACTGGGCGCCGCTAATTGTCGGGACGTGGCACCCTGGTTGCCAGGGCCCTGATATTCTCAACCGTAAACATAAACGTTGTACCTGCCTTAAGAATCGTCGTACCTCCTGGTTGGGTCAATACAGTAGGTGATACCTCTGAATACATGCATAGTTATGGGACATTTCTTGTTGTGAGATTTGGAAGGCACACGTAATATGTTTATTGAAGGGTTGAACATGCATTTGGGAATTATAGTAGTCCAACCCTATAGTTAAATACTTGTATAGAGAGGCTGTCATCGGGAACCTACCCGCCAGAACATACAAGGCTGCATCAGGGACCCACAAGCTAGAACATACCAAAGAGGCTGACATGGGGGCGTCATCCGTAAGACTATACACAGCTGCCGCATCGAGCAACATTGCCAAGGTCAAATTAGTGGACATGGCTGGAAAAAAAAGTCCATCATACGAAGGTTTCATTTAAAGAGAGACCGACATGTGAGACCCAGGAGTGCGGCCTTGTACAAGTGCGGCCTCTAGCAATGTTGCCAAATTCGAAACAGGGAGGCGCGAGCAAGACAAAATTCTATCATGCACACGTTTCTTCTAATGAGAGGCTCACATTGGGGACCTAGCAGCCTGAAAAATGGCTGATGCATCGAGGAACACTATCAAGTTCGAAACATGGAGGTGCGACCGAGGGCAAAAATTCCATCATACACACGTTTCTTCTAATGAGTGGATGACATGTGGGGTCTAGGAGTTTGATTAAACGGTAGATGCATCGAGCAACACTATCAAGTTCAGAACAGGATAGCGCAAGCGAAGAAAAAAATTCCATCATACATATGATTTATGTAATGTGAGGCTAACATGGGGGCCCACTAGCATGACAAAATGGCAGGCATATCGAGCAATGTTATCAAGTTGAAATAAGGGAGTAAATAGCCAAGGAAAAAATCTCATCATGGACACGTTACTTCTAACGAGAGGATGACATGTGGGACCCAGCAACCTGGTTAAACGGCAGATGCATCGGGTAATGCTATCAAGTTCGGAACAGGGTAGCATGAGCGAAGGAAAAAATTCCATCATACACACTATTCTTCTAATGAGAGGCTGACATGTGGGACCCAGCAGCCTGACTAGATGGCAAACGTATCGAGCAACGTTATTGAGTTCAAATCAGGGAGGTGCGACCGAAAAGTATGGTCCGCTAGAGACACGGACTTCTGGGATCCACACGCCTCAAAAGACTTCGGCGAGTCAACATCGTGTGAGGAACCGAAAATATTTCTTCTGCCACACGCTAGCCAAGCTTCCTCCATGTTTTTAGCGGTTCCATCGTAGTAGAGAGCCATGAAACTGGGACAAAAAGTTGTCCATTAGCCACGGTCGAGCCGAGAATTTTGTCGCGGAAGATGCGCCTTCTACGATAACTGTCGGGCCAAGTCGTTGCGGAAGGAAACATTTCTTGTAGTGAATATTTATTTGTCGGGATCCTAATTCTGCTTAATATTGCTTAATTAGACCTCTTAATGCCAAGCCTTGCATCATAGCATAAATATGTCGGATCTTCCGACGTAATATTAAATATTGCATCTGGTGTTCTTTCTAGTGTTTTGCTTCTCGACTGGATATGACGAGTCGATGTGAGATACGACAATCCTTCGGTCACCGACTTTATCTCTCAAAGAGCATTCTCCCCCTCTCTACCTATTTTTCATTTATAGTCTTTATTGCCTCCTATTGATCTATTGTTATCCTTATTGTCGATGCTTTAGTACCGTACCTTTATTTAGCTACACTACTATATTGCATTGGTTATCCTATTTACTTTGTTTGCGTAGATGGCTTTACCCACTACTAGCAAAACGGCTATAGGTAATCAGCACATCCGTGGCTCACATGGTTGAAGTGCCCCACGGCTAAAACAGGCGTGGCTCACCTGTGGGCAGTGCCCTACTAATAACTAGAACAACCGTGGCGCACATGACTATAGTGCGCCACAGATGTGTGTGGGCCAGGAGGCCGCCGCACGCCAAACATCTGTGGCGCACTATAGTCATGTGCGCCACGGTTGTTAGTCATCTGTGGCGCACATGGGTGGTGCGCCACGCCTAGCGCATGCCCCCTCTGCTGCAAGCGGCCACAAACACATGGCGCACTCGGCCTAGTGCGCCACAGAGTAAAACATCTGTGGCGCACATGGCATAGTGCGCCACAGATGTTTACTCTGTGGCGCACTAGGGCCGTGTGCGCCACAGATGTGTCGATTTCTTTAGGACAGCACTTTATGTGCACATGTGTGACCACATCCACCACCCCACACTTCACTTTCCCCTTCTTCTTCCTCCTTAGATCTAGTCGGGATCTTCTCATTCCCACCTCAATTTCTCCACACATTCACCATTTTTAGCATGTAAAACTTGCTTTGGATGTTACATAAGTAATAGAGGAGGTCTCCGGTCTCTCATCTATCCTTCTCCGGTCGACGCACCTCTCCTTTCCATCTTTCTCGCGATCGGTCTCTCATCTCGGTAAGTTGTCCATGTAAGGATGTGTTCATGTGTATATGGATGATGTGCTCATATGTATGTAGATGATCGATGCTCATGATGTGTGTATGTGGAGAGGATCGATGGTCATATGTGTGTGTATATGGAGAGTATCGATGATGCTCATGCATGTGTGTATGTAGAGGATAATGATATGTTCATGTGTGTATGGATCGGTCTCTCTCTCTCTCTTGTGTTTGTATGTGAACAAGTTGCCATTTGTTTTGCCAAAATGTTGATTCATTTCCATTTTGGCAAGACTTTGGCATTTCGCAAAGGTCCTAATTTTAGGATAGGTAATGCCGAAATTTTCTATCGACCATTGCATGCATGCATTCATTATGTGGTTCTAATAGACTTCAAAATTGTACCGTGTACATCGTGCGAGCAAAATGGTGCATAATGAGCGAAGGCATTGTGGCTAGATTTTTGAAATGTGCGACGGACGACATGATACGAAATAACAAGACAGATATAAGATGTCCGTGCAAAAGATGCAAACTCAACTGGGATCGACCCAGATTCCGGGAATCTGCAGGCGCACCTGCTCCGTCATGGTTTCATGGATGGATACACTCATTGGATAAGCGATGACGTAGATGATGGAGATGGTGAAGAAGGTGGCCAACATGACGATGATCATCATCACGGCGAGAACGGGCGAGATGATGAAGAGTCTCCTGGAGATGGTGAAGGTGTGGAAGCAGACCGGGATGATGATGATCTAGATGCCAGAGGAGCAGACGACGATGGAACAACATCAGGCTGGGTGCAGGACCCTTATGTGCAAGAGCTGCTTCTCAAGCAGACGAGTAACGCCAGGGCTGCCGCTAGAGAGAAATCCAAGCTTGCGCAACTTGAGAAAGACGCGGTTACTCCATTGTATGAAGGATGCAGGCCCGATGATACCCGGTTGAATGTAACGCTCAAGGCTATGGAGATGAAGGCAAATCACAAATTGAGCGACGCAAGCTTCGACGATATGATGGCATTCTGGCACGATCGTCTCCGGAGAACACATGTCCAACTAGTATCGAGGATGCCAAGAAAATCATCCTCTCGATCTACCGCCGTTAGATATCACGTATGCATCAACGATTGCATCATTTATCGAAGCGAGGGCGGAGAAAACCACATGTCCGGTGTGCGGCGTGAGTCGATACAAGAAAGGGAAGAAAGCACCTCGAAAAGTGGTATGGTACTTTCCTATCACTCCTAAATGCGCAGCGCTATTTCGCGGACCCTAAGGCGAAGCTCATGCGATGGCATGCGGAAAGGAAGAAGCGAGGAGATGATGATGACCCGACAAGGATGAGCTCTTGGCGCACCTAGGATGCTAGCGATTGGAAAGCATTGGACCTCGAATTCCCAATTCGGTGGAGATTCGAGGAACATCAGGCTTGGTGCGAGCACCGATGGACTCAATCCATTCGGTAGCCAGAGCAACACGCACAACACTTGGCCCATGTTTGTATGGATGTACAACCTCCCTCCGTGGTTGTGCATGAAGAAGAAGTACATACAAATGAGTATGCTAATTCAAGGGCCGAAACAACCTGGTATCGACATCAATCTGTATCTCGGGCTGTTGAAAGAGGAGCTAGCCACGTTATGGGAATCTGGAGCCAATACTTATGACGCCGTCGCACAAGATTATTTCACTATGAGAGCCGCGTTGATCACTACGGTGCAAGACTATCCAGGTTGCGGGTATATCTCGGGGCAGGTTATCCAAGGATTCTGCGCATGCGTTAGGTGCATGGATAACACAAGCTATCTCCAACTAGAGAAAGATCCAGGGTCATCGAAAACCGTGTTCATGGCGCACGGAGGTGCTTCGGCAAGAATGATCCATGGAGAAAGCGTGGAGACCTATTCGATGGCAAATCGAGACCGAGGAATCCCGAGCATAGGAGCAGCGAAGAAGTGGAAGAGTTGCTGAAAAACTGGAAAGATTGTCCTAAGCACGGAAAGAAGCGAAAGAGGCGGCAACAAGACAAGCTGATGAAGGTATGGAAAACAAGGTCTGTTTTCTGGGAGTTGCCATACTGGAAGTTTCTCCGCACGCCTCATAGCCTCGACATCATGCATATCACGAAAAACGTGTGCGAGAGTCTGGTTGCCACCATAATCAACATGCCAGATAGGACGAAAGATGGTCCGAAAGCAAGGCACGACCTGATATGCTTGGGTATCCGGAAGGAGCTTCACAGAGGATGCACTACTCCTGATGATCAGGAAGATGACGATGATCATGAGTCGGAGACGACACAAGGTCGTCGGAAGGGTAAAAAGTTCAAGAAGAACGAATATTACTACCCTCCTTCTTGCTTCACTCTAAGCCAGGATGAGATCAAACAGTTTTTCAAGTGCCTTCTAGAGTCAAATTTCCTTACGACTACGCTGGCAAGATAAGCGAGATACCTAGGCAATGACAGAGGTTCAGTGGCATGAAGTCTCATGACTGTGCCGTGCTAATGACGCAGGTACTTCCGGTCGCACTAAGAGGGATAATGGACGAGCACGTCCGTGAAACGTATTTGGCCTATGCAAGTTTTTCAACGTCATCTCTAGGAAGTCGATTGGCTTGAATCAGCTCGGAAGGCTACAGGAGGAGATCGTGGTGATACTATGTGAGCTTGAGGTCTACTTCCCACCCGCATTCTTCGACATTATGGTGCATCTGCTGGTCCATGTCGTGGAGGACATCATACAACTTCGGGCCGATGTTCCTCCGCAGCATGATGGCGTTCGAAAGGATGAGCGGACACATCAAAGGATACGTTACAACAGGTCCGTCCAGATGGAAGCATAGCCAAGGGCTTTACGGCGGCGCATCTCTTTACGCACGAATTATCTAGACATCGAGAACCACGCCGGTCTTCCGTCAGCGAACACCTTGGCAAGCTCGACGGATCTGGTCACCGAGAGGGTCGAAATCGCATGCGAACTTGATTTTCGACAGACTTTGATCGAGCAAACCTCGTCGCGCTACAGCATTTAGAACTGGTCGATCCTTGGGCATGTAAGCACAAAAGGTTAATCGAGAAGAAATACAAACGGGGCATACGGAGGACGCAGGAGAAATAATCAAAGAGCACAACTCAGATTTCACGCGTTGGTTTAGGCGGGCGCCTTGATAATCCCCGCTCGCATTCTTACGACACGGAAAAGATCATATTCACCTTGTCGCAGGGACCGATGCAAAACCTGGTGACCTATCAGGCGTATGATATCAACGGCTACACATTCTACACGGAGGAAAAGGACAACAAGTGTGATTATCAGAACTCATGTGTAACATCGGAATTCTACACTGATGACAACGTGAAGGAAAGATTCTATGGAAGAATCGAGGAGATCTGGGAGCTCGACTACTATGGAGAAAAGGTGTCGATGTTCCGTGTCAGATGGGCAAAGAGCGTCAAAAGAGAAGACCGGTATTTCACAACCATGGTTATACCCGAAGCAGCCAAATCCAAGGCCGCCGGTGCAAACGTGGCCTTGAAAAATGAACCATGGGTACTGGCTACCAAAGTGGACCAATGTTTTTTCATTACCGACCCGACAAAGCCTAGCCGTGTTGTCGTGAGGAGAGGAAAAAGAAACATCATCGGAATGGATGGAGTCGCCAAGGAGCAAGACTTCGACCAGTACGGCGACCCAAAGATTGAAGATGACGACGACTACGATGCAGCAACATACATCACAAGAAGAAAAAGGACAACCCTACCCAAAAAAGGTAGCCCGTTCGAAAGAAGAAACATTATAGTGCCGAGGCTAAATTATTCAACCGCGACAAAGAAGGGAAAAAGATTGTAAAATGCTAGCTCAAAAAATATTGTAAATCGCGTGGTCGAAAAAGATTGTAATATTTATGGACAAATTATTATGACATATTTGAAGCATATTTAATTTGTACCACTTTTATGACATATATTATCACTTTTGGGCATTTTTGGAATATTTAAAAGTATTTTAAAAACAAAACAAAACATTTGTATCATATATCACCACTTTTGGGCATTTTTTGGAACATTTAAAAGTATTTTTAAAATAAAATTAAAAATGTGGCACGATTCGAACACAGGTGCTAACAGGTTTAGAATAGAGTAGTGGGAGGAACCAGTGGGGTAAGGCAGTGCTAGTGTTAGCAAAGGGGGTGGCATCCCACTTATCTGACTAGTCCTACTCACTTAGGCGTAGCGCACCCTGGCCAAGTGCGCTGATTGTATCCGTAGCGCACTTGGCGGTGCGCTCGCCTAAGTGGGTAGACTAGTCACCGTCCAGGCCTCGATCCCCATCGTCGTCCTCGGACATCGTCCCCATCCCATCCCCATCCCGTCCCCATCCCCATCGAGGCGCCGCCCGCATCCCAAGAGGAGGAGGCCACGCCCGGGAGGAGGAGGCCTCACGCTAGGAGGAGGAGGAGGCCGCCTTGCCAGCTCGTTCCGTGGAGGAGGAGGTCGGTGGCGGCGAGGTTCTGCAGAGTCGGCTCCGCTCCTCCGGCGGCAAGCGCTTCTGCCCTCCCTCCTCGTTACCTCGTCAGCCACCCTCATCGTCGTCATCTCCCCTCTCTCCTCGAGCAATCTCGGAGGTGATCTCCGCCTCCCTCTATCCTTCTCCCCCTCTCTCCTCGAGCAATGGTTAGGGTTAGCACCTGATGATTTAATTGATGCCTCTGACAGTGATCAAATTATGTTCTAGATGTACTAGATGTCCATCAAATTATGTTCTAGATCAAATTATGTTCTGTATCTATTTTCCTGGACCGAGGACTTGGCTTTGCCTTGTTGTTTATCTAGTGGTTCTTCCTAGGTGTGTTCAACTGTTAGCAATCTATATGTCTGACATTCAAATTCTCAATTAAATGCTCTGTTATAGTTATTTTTTCCTTCATGATTATGTTGCATCTGGTTAGGTAGGTCTTATCAGAGACAAGTTACAGCAAGAACTGAATACAATATTTGTCTTGTTCCAATGGAGTTTCTGTGTTGTTCATGGTCTCTGTGTTGTTCATGGAGTGCATCATCCTTTGTTGTTGTTGTTGACACTACTGACAATATAGCAGTAAATTTGTTTTTCTGTTGTTGATTGTAATAAGCAATAGTCTACATCATGGTTGTTGTTATCCCATGATTAGCAGTTGAGGTTAGCCCATGATTAGAGTGGTTTCAGAGTGGTTTGAGAGATATAGGTAGTTGACAGAGATACAATTGTATGCTATTGATGAACATTTTTAATTGTCCTTGGATTATGCTGTCGATAGATATATATATATATCACTAATGATGCAAGCTTAATTTAGATTGACCTTGGATTATTCAGTACACCAAGGTTTAAATGCTCAAGTACTTCTAGTTCTAGGTATTAATTTAAATAAGAGAGTGCGAAAGCTGATGCTTCAGGGTTGTACAACATCTGGTTTTGCACTCCTGGGTCGACACTTAATTTTTTTTTAAAACTCTGTTGACACATAAGGTTCAGATTTATCTCTGTTGACAGTATTGACACATTAGGGTTCAAAGTAGTGCAGGAGGTTGTTGACACATTAGGGTTCAGAGTAGTGCAGGCGGTTATATGATCATGTTTGTGCTTTTTGAATATGGTAGCTGTTCTGGTGTTCTGGTTCCTCCATTTTCTTTGTTCCATTATGCCCATAGATGTGGTAGCTGTTTTGTGTTGGTGTCCCTTGCAAAACTTGCTGTCATCTGGTACATGATAGCACCTATTGGTATTGTGTGGTCCTAAGAATATTTTGTGGATGAACTACAAAATATGTGATAGTGTACTGTACTTGTCCACTCAATGCATGGACTCCATATGAGGCATCCGTGCAACTAATCTGTTACTATGTCTTATTTTTTTAGCTTGTAAATTAATATAGCACTAGATGGTCATATATTCTTTAACCCAAGCATGAAATAAAACATCACTCATGCATCAAGTCCAGTAATTTTTGCTGAAACAGATTTATTGTGTGCTGGTTGTGCAGTTGTGCTGGCTATACTGGGCCATTTATGCTGGTTGTGCTGGCTATGATGGCCATTTATTGTGTGCTAGCTATGCTGGCCATATATATACAGGTTCTTGTATGAAACGAGTCATGATTTTTGCCAGAATGTTGATTAACTTCCGTTTCGGCAGAAATCGGGCACTCCTAGTTTAAGAAAATTAGCAAAGGTCATGCCGGATTTTTCCGTGCATTTAACCAATTATTTGTTTTTTATTAGTGCAAATATGTGTGACAACGACGAGGCTGGATGTTCTAAGCGCATCAGCGCTGAAGGAGAACTCAGACCTCCGAATAAACAATTGACGTTCTGGGAGGCGGCCCAGCGGCTAGAAGACGATGAAGAATACCATCCTTTAGAGAGCGAGGATGATGAGATGGAAGACGCGGAGGAAGAAGCCGAAGGAACGGCGACGATGAAACCAGCGATGGCGGCGAGGGGAGTGGTAGCAACCCTCCTAAGAAGAAGAAGAAGAGCCGAAGGACGGCGCCCGAACACGATCGACGCACGGGGAGGAAATTGCGAAGTGAGCCCATCGGGGGTTCCTTTGGAGCCGCCCTTGTCGTCAAAGATGCGGTGGGCAAGTGGAGGCGATCACCGGACAACCATCTCGATCAACACGAGAATCTCGGCATAAAGATAATGGCCACTTACGCACACTCCTCTTGAGAAGCTGCACGCAAGATACAAGTTCCCCGCTAAGTATCGGATCATAAATTATCATGGGAGCAAGTAAACAAATCCGCCCTCACAAAGATGAGCACCGCCAGTTGGAGAACCGGATAAATAAAAAGATCAATAAAGAAGCCAAAAGTCTCGAGGAGATCCAGAAGATTGACCCGCAGATCACCGAAGATTAGTTCCGGGAGTTCAAGGAGAGGTGTGAATCCGAAAGAGCCCTGGCCAATAGTAATCGGGGAAAGGTGCTACAGGCGATGAATATAGGTCATCACCATCTCGGATCTGGTGGATACAAAACCGCGGAGGCCAAATGGAATAAGGAGGACGAAGAGTATAGATCCAAGGGGATAGAAAACCCCTTTGCCAAATTCGAACCCGGCAGGTTGAAACTTCATCGAGGGCCCGTTACCATGTGGACCCAAAAACCAAACAACTCACCGGATCTGCGGTGAAGGAATTCGAGAAATTGTGGTAAGTATAATCTAATTACCACGGATCAACACGATTGCAATCTAATCGATGATCTAAATGATTCACTGTTACTTCTTCTCTGAGGAGGAGGAAATTGTTGCTAGTCATGGATCGGGGTTCCTCATCCCAGGGGTCGACGGCGGCCACCCGGTGGGATAACCCTTTTAACAGGGCGATGAACCGGGCCAAGAAAATAGAGCCGGTTACGAAGAAGCCGTCGTCGGCTCTCCGTCTGGCTGGCCTCGGGGGTAAGAATTGGGTGGATCATTTTGGTCCACCGCCGAGGACGCATGTGGCGCCGTCGGGAAGGAGCGAGGAGGAAAACCGAGAGGTTCAAGAACTTAAGGCACAAGTGGTGCGGATCCAGATCGTCCAAGACAACCGGCAATCACCCTCACGTCCTTCCTGCCTACCTTGGTGGAGTCAATAGCGAACTGGAGTGCGGTGGTCGAGAGGGGCCGTGCGATTCCAAGCATGGTCGTGACCACTTTCGAACAACGGCGCGCAAGTGTTGGTGACTCCAGCTAGCTACGTGTTGTTCGTGACTCCGTAGCTAGCACCATGGCACCGCAAGTGTTGATGACTCCCCTGCCATCACCGCGGCGCCGGAGTACATGTTGGTGCCCCCCTGCCATCATCGCGGTGGCACCGGAGCTCCAAGCACCCGTCGGTAGGGAGAATACACCGGCGGCCAGCACCGCGCCATCAAGCAGCCCTTCCGTCTCTTGCACGCCCGTCGCCGTATGCGGTGCGTCGACATTAGCTGATCTTGACGCCATCACGGTAAACAAATTGCTTTAATTACCGCCTTTCATGCCATCTATTACTCTTATGGCATCTCGCTCTGACGACGCCGTACATGTTTTCCATGAGCGGATGTTCCTTGCACTCTCTTATGCTACGTGAACAGCTGAGGATGTTACCAAGGTACCATCGTTCAACCCTTGCAGCGCCGTTCCACTCAAAGCCGATGCGGATAGCGTGCAGGTTAAAATTAGTCGGGTGCTAAGGGGCTGCGACGACCTGGAACCTCCCATTCAACCCCAGGCGGATGAAGAAGAGCCGTCTGTCCTCAGAAGTTGCTTCGGCTTATTCTTGCTATGGCCAAAGAGCATGATCCGTTTGGGGACGGCGGGGGCCATCACGCCACAGACAACAGCACCGCCTGTCGTGCCAGCGACAAGCGGTGGCAAGGCCCCCTTACCGCCCTCACCGTCACCTCCACGCGGTGGGTCGGATGATCATGTTGATGATATGCACATGGCGCAGGATCCGGCCGAGGACGACGAAGACTGGAATGATCACTTCTTCAGCACTCAGTTTAGCGAAGAAGACCTAGCTGGTGGCCCCCTGAGAAAGCCACTATCACCAAGCGTCTGTTTGGTTCTCGAGGAGCGTCTCCATTGCTGCGCCTTCTGAGCCAGCTGATACAACCAACCGGCCCTTTATTCTAAGCCACGACACACTACATAGGGCGGCCGATGCTCAGATTGCGGTGCCTGCCCGCTCACCAAAAGGAAAAAAGGGCAGGAAAAGAAAATCTAGCAGCTCGAGCCAGCCGGTGGCGTCAACAACTGCGAATCCGATCAGGTTTCGGGGACGGCCACCAAGACCCGAGGTATTATGTGGAGGATTCATGTGGCGGTGAGCCCATGCTACCTAAGAATTTGCGGGCTTCGCCAGTTGAACTGCAGAGTGTGCATGGCGCGTCTTGACGATAGAGACGCCTTCTATCGGAGAAAGATCCCTCGCACCGATATTCATGGTTAAGGTGCCACCAGGCTTGGGCTTCGTCGACCTTTGCCCCGGATCTGTTCTTCTGCGGTTCGAGGACATCTTCAATATGTTCCACCTATACCCTGCACTATACCATGGTCCGTCTCTTTTCTCTCAGCCCGCCACGCAGATCATTAGAGAACACACGCATCGCTATAGTGGACCCCTACTACATGCGTGGCGGCTGCTTGGGTTCCCCGCGAGCGACGTATCGTGGCCTCGTACCCAAAAATAATCCTCATGGCGAACAAGACAAAGGAATACATTCTCGTTCCTTACTTTCCCGAGTAAGTCGTTATTCACTCGCCACCGTCGATTGGCGTTATTAGACTATCCTCATTCTTTTTCCAACACATTCCATTTGAATTTTTTGCAGAGATGAACCTTTGCGCTCATCTCCTTATCGCCAAGCATTCCCACGCCACGTATTTCGACTCGGGAGTCTAGAAAAGAAGAAAAACGACAAGATCAAGGAAGTTCGGATGATGCTCTCACGGCTTTGCCTCGACGGAAGGCACCAGCTTCGTGCGTAAGAAGGTCAAGTTCGAGCACGTCTTCAACCACGTAACGGAGTTCCCTGCGTGAAGCAGCCGAAAAATAAGAAGGAAGCCTACTACGCACTCCATCACATGAGGCGTTCCTACTTGACCAGCGTAATTCTCTGCCGGATCATCTCAAGCAGTGGGCGAAGCAAAGGTCAAGATCAATGATTCGGATATTAGACAAGAGATGTATCGCATCCGGCCAGTTTGGGGCAATCATCTTCGTGATGTCATGACTTGGGGATCTTCTAGGAGGAAATATCGAATAACCGTGACATAGAAGATCGCCTAGAGATGCAGGGTGACTATAGGAAGTTCATGACAAGACAGGGCGTCCTCCCGTTCCCTAAGCCGAGCCAGAAGGCTTGATGTTGGCCTAGTTGTAGTTACAAACTATAGATGACCTTTGTGTGTGTGTGTGGACGACAAGTGAACTTATTTTGCTTATTATTATATATCAATCAATGCTTGGTTTTTTTGCTTACTCTTTGGTCATTTGCTCAATTTGGTCCTTCTTTTTTTCCTTACTCTTTTTTCGAGAATAATGCCGATGATTGAAATGTCGTGGCACACTATATATGTGAATGTGCTACGATGGGACTGTGAGCCTTGTGATATGCACAAGTCCAGGTCTTGTGCATCCTACTTGGCTCACCGTTCCATCGTAGCATATTCCTGTGTCCAACGACCTATGTATATATATGAGGCATTCTTTTCGAGTTATTTTGTATTTTTAGAATATGCCGATGATTGAAATGTCGTGGCACAATATATATGTGAATGTGCTATGATGGGATAGTTAGCCTTGTGATATGCACAAGTCCAGGAATTGTGCATCCTACTTGGCTAACCGTTCCGTCATAGCATATTCCTGTGTCCAACGACCTAGCTAGTTATATATGAGGCATTCTTTCGAGCTACTTTGGTCTTTTTCGAGAATAATGCCGATGATTGAAATGTCGTGGCACACTATATATGTGAATGTGCTACGATGGGATTGTACGCCTTGTGTTATGCACAAGTCCAGGTGTTGTGCATCCTACTTGGCGTACGGTTCCATCGTAGCATATTCCTGTGTCCAACGACCTATGTATATATATGAGGCATGCTTTTTGAGTTACTTTGGTATTTTTCGAGAATAATGCCGATGATTGAAATGTCGTGGCACACTATGTATGAATGTGCTACGATGGGATTGTCGCCTTGTGCTATGCACAAGTCCAGTGTGTGTGCATCCTACTTGGCGTACGTTCCATCGTAGCATATTCCTGTGTCCAACAACCTAGTTATATATGAGGCATGCTTTTTGAGTTTGCTCTTTTTGATTTAAGAGTACTTTCTATAAGTGTATCTTCATATGCGACTTTAATTATACATGTTTTTTCAATCACCGGTTAGTTATTATTGTCAACTTGTAGATGACGTGGTACGTCGTGTACAAGGGACGGGTTCGAGAGTCGATGATTGGGAAGACTGGGAGACAGTGCACCGTTTCAGCGGCAATAGCTACAAAGGGTACAACACTATGGCGGAGGCGGAAGCTAGATACACGCACTATCTAGCGGGAGTTAGGACGACAAGGAACCGGATGAAGACCTACACCTTCGTCGCGGCAGTGATCATGCTTATCTTCTTTGGTTGTTTATCCCGCGTTTGTGTCTAGCTAGTTTAGATGTCTAGGCGAGCTTCTGAGCTCTAACTTGTTCGATTGACACATGTATTTGCATGTCACCAACTACTACTTTGTAACTTGATCGAAACAATGTAACTTATACTATGTTCATGTATGAGACTTATCTATATGTATTTGTTTCAATCTTGTTTTTCATATTGTGTATTTATATATATAATTGTATATCTTGTATCTATGTGTGTATATCTGCTGTAATATTGTATATAATCTGTATTGTATTTAATCTGGCTCGGAAACTAAAAAAAACAAAAAATACATCTGTGGCGCACATGGTCTACCTTATGTGGCGCACTACATCTAAAGCGCACTATGAAAGCTTAGTGGCGCACTAGGTAGTGCGCCACAGAAGATCCCAGGGGTAGCGCACCTGCCCAAACTTCTGTGGCGCACTAGCAGGTGCGCTACGCCTGTCTCTACACAACCGTGGCGCACGTGGCGCACTGCTAGTGCGCCACGGATGATGTTTCCAGGTGCGCCACTAAAGGCCATTTTCCTAGTAGTGACCCTTACAAGTCGTAGGCATGCTTAGTACCACTCTCATACAGGTGAACCGTGCTATCCGGATATGGTTGCTACTAAGATAATTAAATTGGTGATGTTGGTCATGGCTATGGTTATGCCTTCACCTAATGATAAGGACCCGAAAGGGACCACCTTTGGGAACTTCTTGAGCCGACCTAGGACCCGTTCGTTCTATGATACCAGTTCTGAGTTGATCGTGCTAACCAAATGCGAGGGCCTCCGGGATCCCCCCATCAACTACCGGTGCTATTCGTTTATCCAGAGGGTCCCAAATTGGTTTTCCATTTGGTGCATATGCAAAATATGTCCTCAGACATGGTGACTATAATATGTCTTTGGACATGGTGATGATATGATATTTGGTGGACACCAGCTACATTGCATACATAAACGCGGTATGGCCGACAGGTCATCTTCCATAGTGGAGCTCCGATGCTTCTAGACTGTAGGTGCAAATGTTGTACCTCCCTTGAGAATTGTCGTACCTCCTGGTTGGGTCAATACAGTAGGTGATACCTCTAGATACACGTGTAGTTATGGGACAGTTCTTGTTGCGATATTTGGAAGGCACGCGTAATATGTTGACTGAAGGGTTGAACATGCGTTTTGTTACAGTAGTGCACCCCTGTAGGGTAAATCTTTTCGAGAAACTGTGTGTCCACGGTTATGGACGCCTCAGGAGTATAGTGTCATGATAATAGACAACACCACTAATATTTTAGCTCTTTAATAATATTACTAGTAATTAGCCTTATCAACTAAACAATTACTTAACTAAACTTTCCACCATGTGTGTTCTGTAAGAGGATTTCCTCGACTGGTCTTTGAGGGGGAAATCTTTAGATGGGTTATTCTTGGTGTTATATTCTTATTGTCATACAATGCTCTCTTATCTCGCTCTAATAGCCAATGTTGTAGCGTGTCTCCATAAGTTAGATAGTGCAATCTATGATGCCACTGATCCCACCATACCTATGTATGCGAGGACCACCTAATTCTAAAACTTGTCGTGTACTAGGCTTAGCACTGACCGCTCTCTTTCTATTTTCTATTGCCCTTTGCCGGTGCCCCTTTGGCTTTGACAGGTATATGATTGACAATGTTAGCAAGGTAACCCTTCAAGCTTGGCCTGGGCAGGGTTATGGACAACGCTTGGTTATTCTGCGGGACTCTTAGTCCCATTTGGTTGTTATGCATACTCGGATACTATATTGCTTTCTTTTGAATTGTAAAATTTTTATTGTTGACTCATCAAGTCATTGTTTTATATATATGTTTCTTGTGATCTATTGTAAAATATTGTGATGTATCTACTTATTGAAAATCACACCCACACGAAAGTGTCTGGTGGGCGTCTTTGAATCACTTCAATGCGCATTTTGGCGGAAATGCTAGGATCTGCGTAGACCCGATTCAAGGGCGTTATAAGTGGTATCAGAGAAAAATTTTACGATACCCCACCGGTCCAGCCTATAGGATAACCTAGGTAACGGACGATGTTTAGTGTCAAAACTATTTTGCAAAATCGATTGGATAGATCTTATTATCTCTGAATTTACTCCTTAACCCTATGCTATTTACTTCTTATCTTTGCGTGTTTCGAATCTGCTCTCTTACCTTGTTAAAGTTTAGAATTTCTGGTGACTGCGTTTCCGTTTTACATTTAGGGTTCTACTTCATTCCTTTTGCAACGATGGTGCTACATCCAGTTTTTGCTCTATCTGATCTTTCATCATAAGTTCCGGTGTTTTGCGACTTCCGAGACAATGAGATCATCTTTTTGAATCCTTGTGAATACCAATTGTCAAGATCTTCAGTCTGAATTCCGAGAGTTGGTTGCACAGTTCTTCTATTCATATACGTAGTAATGCTTTGAATATGGGATGGAGTCATGACCATACCACTACTCTTAACATTCACTCTTGTACATTGATTGGTGGATATATGCAATTTAGTCCTTCCATGGAACTTATAGGTGGCCTTACCTTTTATACCTTTATTTCCGTCTTTGTCTCTTCGGAGTGTTTCCTCGAAGAACGTGAGCAACAACCATTCTTGGTGGTGTCGACGATTTCAATACAGAGTAAGAATAGTTGTTAGTGGTGTCATGACCATCAACCTGACGCGAGAAGATCCGATCATCAAACCTTGCCTCCGGCTGTCTTTGCATGGATCTAGGGACGAGATCCCTTATTAGTGGTGTCAAGTTGTAATGCCCGAGAAAATATCCCCATTTAGATTTGGATGTTCATTTTTATTTTCTGCATCATCGTGACATCATGCATATTTTTACTTTAGAATATTTTCACCAAAAGCCTATTTTATTTTCTAATTATCCCCCTCCTTCATCTCAAATTAATACCCTTGTCTTTTTAGATCTTTATTTTTCTAAAACAAGTATTTGCAAAAGTCTTTCAAAAATAAAATAAATAAATAAAAGTATTTTTAGGGGGAGGCAGTTGGCCGGGACAAAAGGCCCATCTAACCACCTAATACCTCGCAACACAAACCCTAATCCTAAACCAGACCTAAATCTAGACACACCCTAGTCCCGCTATTGCACACCACGCAGTGCTGCATGTACACCTACATGCACGCAATGCACCCAACACCACACGCACTCACCCTTCATAGCCGCATGAGACACACACACCACACAACGGCACAACAAGCGCACACGTGCACACAAGTAGGCCCACCTACCCTCGATAGTTCGCAGCGCCAATAACCATTGGCGTTGTACGTATCGTCTCCCAGCGCTGCACAGAGCCTCCGCTTCCTCCCCAGCTTAAGCCCCGGAGCGACGATGGCCTGGCCCCTCCCCGTTGCCAATCGAGCGCCGCCTCGCCCATGCGCAATTCCTTGTCCCAGCATGTCGGCCTCGCTGCCTCCCACCGCCAGCGCTCCTCCCTCGACCTCCCTGTTCGAAGTCAACCAGGACACGTCGCTGCCGCCAGGAGCCATGATCCCCCTTCTTGACCCCCGTCTCCAGCTTTCGGCCTCGCCCCCAAGCCATGGACCCGCCTCGGATCTCCACCCCAGCCTCCCTTCTTCCTATAGAGCTTGCCTCCCTTGTTTGTGAGTGACACCGCCAGCGAGCCCCACTACCACGGGCTCCTCTCCAGCACCAGGCGCGGCCTTCTCCTCTGACTTCCGAGGTCCTCCCCAAGCAGGCTCCCCACCGGTGCCTCCCTACCATTGACCTACAACCTCTGACTACGTGTGTCCTCGTCGTCCTTTGTCCGGTTTGCCCATGCACTTGTAGGTCGCCCCGCGTGCCTCCTAGCGTCTCGCCTCTCTCCCTCGACCACAACTGCATGTGTAGGCGTCTGTGTGTATTTGGTGTGTTCCTGTGGCCCTCTGAAGACCATACTATCATCACCAATCACGGCAAACGGCATATGTTCGGGTCCGCCTGAAGGACAAGTATGACAATTCAGACAGGGTCCTCGGTGATGCACGAAAAAACTACTTCTAGGACCAACATACGACAAGATCTCCGTCATGAACATCAAGACCTCCTTCCTAGAGTTTGAACAAACATTTCGTGATCCCTAGTGTTTTGTGTGTTAGATAAAAATACCATGGATCATCTCATGTGTGCTAAGTGTTGCAGATAATTGTTCATATGAAAAGCAGCAAAAATCTGTTGTTGAGGGGTGGATTATCTGCCCCTACCAAGGGCTGGATAAGTCCGGCCTTGCTTGATCAACAAACACCAGGCAAGGCACGTCATGTAGTGAGGGGGGCGGATAATCTCTCGGATTGTCCAACCAGGGCGAGAGTTTTTGCCCTGGCCAGATAATCTGCCCCTACAGGGGGCGGATAATCTGCCCCCCAGAAGGTTTTCAAAGATTGGCCAGGAGCATCATGCAGAAAGGGGGCCGGATAATCCGCACCCCCCAGGGAAGTTTACAAAGGGAGCCAAGGCGCATCGTGCAGTACAAGAGGCGGATTTTCCTTAGAAAATCCGAGTCTAGGGCGGAGGATTGCCCCAATCGGATAATCCGGCCCTCACTTGGGACGGATAATCTGTCCCCCAACTTCACCAACGGCCTAGTCTTGCTAGGGGGTATGAATGCCCCAATCACTCCTCCTGTCAGATCTCTTGATTCATTCGAAAAAGTACTGGCCTATTCTTCAAGCTCCTAATCGAGATCTCTCATTTCAACCACCCGAAGGCTCCCTACTTTGGGGAATTGAAGGAGGAGAGTTCATTCATAAACATCATGAATCAAGCGCATCACTTCCCTCCATTCACTTGGAGAATTCTTGATCTAGTATTAGTTGCTAATATGTAGATCTTTTTTTTGGTTTTGATAATATTTGTTCTTGTGAAAGCTTGTTGTCACTACGGGATCCTCCAATTCGGTTCCATGTGTGCCCTGCTAGTTGAGTAAAGGCACCGGTTCCCGCCTCGAAGGGTACCAATAGTGGAAAGGTGGATCAGGCCTTTGGTGGCGAGATCCATCAGAGAATAGGGTGAGGCCTATTGTGGCGTGGTAGTCTTAGTACCGAGAATATCATTTTGTGGCCCGAAAGTTGGGGCGCCCAGGCAAAGCGGTACCCAAATTGCCTGTAATTAGCCGTGATGATTACAGTTGGCGTGCCAAATAGTCAGAGGGTCTTTTTCGGCATGAATTCAACTTTATGTTTCAATACAAAATATCAGGATAACGGCCGTCAAGTTGGGCCCCCCTGTCAGTTCTCGTCGTTATGTTGGTCCCGTCGCTTAGGTGGGATGGCTGTCACGTAGACTTGCAGTGCTGGCATAGTGGATAGGACAACGCGACCGGCCCAGTGTATTGACGTGACAAAACATGGCACATATATCATTGTTATAATTATTTTTTTGTTTACTCAGAAGCTGGAAGGGCCACCGCCACGTGTCTCTCCTTTGGACTTCTGTCCCCGTCGTTAACCACTACCTTAAAAGCGCATTGACGGTTCCACCGTTCCCCTGCCTCGCAGAAACCACTCTTCTTCTTCCTGCCATCTATCTTCTTCCCGTCTTCTCCTTGCCGCCATGGAAGGTCATCGCACTCTAGAGACAAGCTTCACTACCCATGACAATAAAAAGATAGACGTCGTCTATACCAACGAGGAGGAGACAGTGGTGCGAGTACTGAGGATGTACGAGGGTTGGCTTGAGAAAGATGAGGACAAGTTTGTGGGATTGGACCTCGAGTACACCCCGGAGGACCCATATGAAGGGAGTGAAGTCGCCGTCGTTCAACTCGCCATGAGGAAACACGTCCGCGTCTACCACCTCTCCCGGTTTGTAGATCTGCTCTCTATAGCCAATCACTTTCAGGGTTTTCTCCTCTTGTTCTTTATCCATTTGCTCATCTTGCAACTACTGGATTTTATTTAGGTCCAAATAAATTATGACAAGACAATGTTGAGAGTCTTCATCTTGCATTTAGTAAACTTTTCAAAATTATATTCTGATGATGATCTTGCATTGACAAAATATTTGTAGTTACAAATTTTGGTGATGACAAACTACATACTTTCAGGACTGACAGGAATTGTCCGGCACTGTGCCAGTTCCTTGTAGAAAAGGGAATTGTTTTTTGCACTGTCGACAATAAAACTGATTTTTCAAAATTTCATCGAGAGGGAATTAAAATTCCTGCGCATAACTGGATCGATATTCAGAGTCTTGTCAAGATCCTAGGGGGCTCGAGGAAGGATGGAATGTCATCACTTGCAACTAGAATCCTTGATGAGTCATATGACAGAATGAAAATAGATTTCCCTACGGACAGGCACGATTTCTGGGACGAGTGGCTATTGTCTGGTATAAACCTGAAGTATGCAGCCATAGATGCTTAGGTGACCTATCAGCTTTACAAGAAGATCCATTTTTTTCTACGTTACCTCGTGTTTTGCCCTATTTGCAAGAGGGAAGACGAGCTTAGGGGATCCCTTTGTAGAAAATGCAGAATAGCTGAGTTGGAAGCTGCATATGCAAAGGAAATGGATGCATCTGAAGCAGCTGACAGAGAGGCTGCAGAAGCAGCTGAAAGAGAGCTTGCAGCTGAAGTAGAAGCAACTGACAGAGAGGCTGCAGCTGAAGCAGCAAACAGAGAGGCATCATCTTCTAGCGGCAACAATCAGGTATGTGATGCAGCGCTAATTGTGCCGCAGGACGCTGTAGATAGGGAAGGCAAGTCAGGTCCTAGGTGGGACGAAGCATTTCATGAGTTGTTGAGTGCCAATAATTTAAGATCCACCTGGAATGATCGCAGTTGGTCGCCTAGGAACGATGGCAAGCGCCTCAAGTGGGCTGATGCGAAGTGAATTAAATTTTACTCCTTTTGTGTTATGTTTCTATTTTGTGGAACTCATTTATCTTATCAAGATGTCTAGTGCCTCAAGTGAGAGTAGTAAAATAAATTTAACCCTCTTTGTGTTATGTTTCTGTATGTGTCTTGTAGCTTGTCAAGATGGTAGCTCGTTAACTAGCAGTTTGAAAGAGTACCTTTTTCCTCTCTCGCTAAACAGATATGTTTCATTTTTCCCAAATTGGTAGCAAATCTAGAGAAGATTCTCTCTTTGATAATTCGTTCCCTTTTGGACCTCTTTTTGCCTCTGCCTGGTAGCAAATCTAGAGCAGCAAATCACACCAGGCAGAATACATTCATTTAGAAAACAAAACAAATGTAGATATAGTTGTGCGCAGCTAAATAGGATATAGCGATAGAAAGTAGGTTGCTTAACAAGGTTCGATGCATTCAACCCGAAATAGGATGCAAGCAAAATATAGAAAATCAAAAGAAGCTGCTTAACAGCAGCAGCAGACACATTCAACCCCTCCTTGCATGCGTCTGCGCCCCTGCCTCCTCCCTCTGGTGCTTCCTCCACTTCTTGTTACCCAGACCCTTGATCTTGGGGGCCTTGGGCTTGATTGGAGGAATGCGACCCTCTTCGATGGCCACCCGCTGGAGGTTTCAGAGGTGAATGCCGAGAGCCTGGTGTTCAGCAATGTAGGCGTTGACGTTCACGGTCTGGCCGCCTTTGTGGATGCCAGAGCTCGGGCCCTTTGCATGCTTCAGTAAGGAGTTGAAGTCGGTGCCAGCGAGACTCACCCGGCAGAAGGCGATCCCCTTGCAGAAGGGGTAGCTATAGTCGCCGCCAGCGAAGAAGGCACCGTACTGGCCGGCATGCAGCCTCCTCAGCACCTGACAAGTCTTGGTGTGCCTGGACTCGTCATTGCTGTAGACGTCGTTGCCTTAAACCTATTGGAAGAAAAGGAAAATGGGAGAGTAGATGATGTAAGAAGATCGAGCAATCGAAATGCGAATAAGCGAATCCTAATAAACCAAGATCTAGCATCCAACAATGGGAATGGTAGAAGAACTAGGGAAGAGGAGCAAACCCTAGTTACCTTCGACCATGGATCGTCGATGCCGGTGTCGTAGGGGTTCAGTGGAGCGATGTAGTCATATGGATCGTAGGGGCCCCTAAAGAGCTGGATCTGCTCGTGATCGGCAGGAGCCTCCTCACCGGCGGGGGACTCCTCATCGGTGGCTACATCGGTAGCAGGGACGGGGGCCTGGACGGGAACATCGGCTGCCATCGATGCCTCGACTGGGGCCTAGACAGGGATGGTGGCTGCTTTCAACGCGTCGAGGGGGACCGGCAAGGAGACGGGGCCTTGTCGGCGGCTATGTCGGTAGCGGGGACAAGGGCCTGGACGAGAACGGCGGCTGCCATCGATGGCTTGACTGGGGCCTGGACAGGGACAATGGCTGCTTTCAACGTGTTGAGGGGTACCGGCGAGGAGACGGGGGCCTCCTCGCCGGTGACGATGGCCACTGTATCCTCCTCCGCCATCACTGGCATGGACGGAGTATTCTTGGGAGTTTGCAGATGCTAGTGGGACAGTGGAGAGGGTTGCGTGAGGAGAGTGAGCGAGAGTGAGAGTGGGTGTGCGGAGAGGGGCTCTATAGTTAAGGTGAATGGAATAAAAGCATGTTTCATTGCACCACCGTGCAACGCGCCACACAGTCTACTGCACCGTGCACCGCGACACATGCACGGTACATCACGTTTTTTTCCAGGCCATGCATGGCAGTTCTGTATTGAGCCGCATGCAAAGGGCACATACACAATTTCTATGTACAAAGTTTGACACGGCCCTAAAATTGGCAATAATTAAAAGTGGAAATGTAGAGGGGAAGGTAGGTGGCTGTACGGCGAGATTTGTGGGGTTGTGCTAGATCGAGTAGAGGGATGTGTTGATGACTGTGAGTGACTCGATGAAGGCGGAGACGTTAGGTCTCGTCGAGCTCAGCTCTTCGGCCTCCGGCTAGCACATGCAAGCTTCTTACGGTGGGGCCCAGTTGGAAGTGAGATTGAGAGCCGCTACGTAAAAAATGAGATATGTCTTATTAAAATCAAGTGGCAATAAATTGCAGTTGTCCATCGATGACCGTGCACTCGATGACGCATGTGTTGTGGCATAGTAGTAGAAGTAGTAGGCTTTTCAGACTTGATTAAACATGACATGACCAGTCGACGACTTTTTCCATGGACGACATCGTGTTCCTTCTTGTAGAAGTCTCGTTGAGGGAGACGTATGTGATGTCTCACGCTGTACTATGAAGGGCACGACGTGTGCAACGATCATCGTTGGATCGCACAGAATCAACGGTTGGTGCGCACGATCCGCATGACAACTGTGACAACCATTCAGGGAGTAGCAGACAGAGTGAACACATGTTTGGGCTTCTACAAAAGATAGAGAGAGGGGGCAAAATTGAGTAGTATCAAAAAACCAAGGGCAAAACTAAGTAGTATAAAAATAGAAAGTGAGTGTCTTGTACAATGAAATACATCATGGCATATATCAAATTATGCCAAGATAGATCCACTAGAGTTCACTGGATGTGTGTTCTTTTCATAAACCACATGGACCCACTAGAGTTCATTGCATGTGTGTTATTGTCATAAACCAAATGGATCCACCGGTGTCATTGCATGTGTGTTCTTTTCATAAACCACATATTGATCCACCAATGTTATTGCATGTGTGTTCTTTTCATGAACCACATATGGATCCACCAGTGTCATTGAATCTGTGTTCTTTTCCTGAACCAGATATGGATCCACCAGAGTCATTGCATGTGTGTTCTTTCAATAAACCATAGCTAGAGACATCGCATCTCTGTTCTTTTCATTAACCACAACCAGTGTCATTTCCTGTCTGTTCCTCTCACAAACCACACATGGATCCACTAGTGCGATTGCATGTGTCTTCTTTTTCATGAACCACAGCCAGAGTCATTGGATGTGTGTTCCTCTCACAAACCACATAAGGATGCACCAGTGTCATTATCTGTGTGTTCTTTTCATGAACCACACCTAGTGTCATTGCATGTGTGTTCTTATCACAAACCACACATGGAACCACCAGTGTCATTGCATGTCTGTTCTTCTCACAAACCACACATGGAACCACCAGTGTCATTGCATGTGTGCTCTTTTCATTAAACCACACATGGATCCACCAGTGTCATTGGATGTCTCTTCTTTTCATGAACCACACCCAGAGTCATTGCATGTCTGTTCTTCTCACAAACCACACATGGATCCACCAGTGTGATTGCATGTGTGTTCTTTTCATGAACCACAGCTAGAGTCATTGCATGTGTGTTCTTTTTCACAAACCACATAAGGATCCACTGCTGTCATTGGATGTGTGTTCTTTTCATGAACTACACCTAGTGTTATTGCATGTGTTTTCTTTTCACAAACCACATAAGGATACACAAGTGTCATTGGATGTGTTTTATTTTCATGAACCACACCCAGTGTCATTGCATGTGTGTTCTTCTCACAAACCACACATGGATCCACCAGTGTCATTGCATGTCTGTTCTTTTCATTAACCACAGCTAGAGTCATTACATGTATGTTATTTTTCACGAACCACACATGGATCCACCAGAGTCCATTGCATGTATGTTCTTTTCAAGAACCACATCTAGATCATTGCATGTCTGTTCTTCTCACAAACCACATAAGGATCCACCAGTGTCATTGCATATGTGTTCTTTTCATGAACCACACCCAGTGTCATTGCATGTGTGTTCTTCTCACAAACCACACATGGATCCACCAGTGTCATTGCATGTGTGTTATTCTCACAAACCACATATGGATCCACCAGAGTTCATTGCATGTGTGTTCTTTTCACAAACCACATATGGATCCACCAGTGTCATTGGATGCTTTTCATGAGCCACACCCAGTGTCATTGCATGTCTGTTCCATTCATAAACCACACATGGATCCACCAGTGTCATTGCATGTGTGTTCTTTTCATGAACCACAGCTAGAGTCATTGCATGTCTATTCTTCTCACAAACCACATAAGCATACACCAGTGTAATTGCATGTCTGTTCTTTTCATGAACCATAGCAAGAGTCATTGCATGTCTGTTCTTCTCACAAACCACATAAGGATCCACCAGTGTCATTGGATGTGTGTTCTTTTCATGAACCACACCCACTGTCATTACGTGTGTGTTCTTCTCACAACCACACATGGATCCACCAGTGTCATTGCATGTGTGTTCTTCTCACAAAACACATATGGATCCACCAAAGTTATTTGCATGTCTGTTTTATTCACAAACCACATATGGATCCACCAATGTCATTGGATGCATGTTCTTTTCATGAACCACACCCAGTGTCATTGGATGTCTGTTCCTTTCATAAACCACACATGGATCCACCAGTGTCATTGCATGTGTGTTCTTCTCATGAACCACACCCAGTGTCATTGCATGTATGTTCCTTTCATAAACCACACATGGATCCACCAGTGTCATTTCATGTGTTCTCTTTTCATGAACCAAAGCTAGAGTCATTGCATGTTTGTTCTTCTCAAAAACCACATAAGGATACACTAGTGTCATTGCATGACTGTTCTTTTCATGAACCACATCAAGAGTCATTGCATGTCTGTTCTTCTCACAAACCACAGAAGGATCCACCAGTGTCATTGGATGTATGTTCTTTTCATTAACCACACCCAGTGTCATTGCACATGTGTTTTTCTCACAAACCACACATGGATGCACCAGTGTCATTGCATGTGTGTTCTTCTCACAAACCACATATGGATTCACCAGAGTTGATTGCATGTCTGTTCTTCTCACAAACCACATATGGATCCACCAGTGTCATTGGATGTGTCTTCTTTTCATGAACAACACCTAGTGTATTTGCATGTATCTTCCTTTCATAAACTACACATGGATCCACCAGTGTCATTACATGTGTGTTCTTTTCATGAACCATAGCTAGAGTCATTGCATGTCTGTTCTTCTCACAAACCACATAAGGATACACCAGTGTCATCGCATGTGTGTTCTTTTCATGAACCACAGCTAGAGTCATTGCATGTTTGTTCTTCTCACAAACAGAATAAGGATCCACCGGTGTCATTGGATGTGTGTTCTTTTCATGAACCACACCAAGTGTCATTTCATGTGTGTTCTTCTCACAAACCTCACATGGATACACCAGTGTCATTGCATGTCTGTTCTTTTCACAAACCACACATGGATCCACCCAGTGTGATTGCATGTTTGTTCTTTTCATAAACCACATAAGCATACACCAGTGCCATTTGATGTGTCTAATTTTCATTAACCACAGCTAGTGCCATTGCATGTGTGTTCTTTCCACAAACCACATATGGATCTACCAGTGTTATTGGATGTGTGTTCTTTTCATGAAGCACACCCAGTGTCATTGCATGTGTTTTCTTTTCATTAAACCACACATCCATCCACCAGTGTCATTGGATGTCTATTGTTTTCATGAACCACACCAGAGTCATTGCATGTCTGTTCTTCTCACAAACCACACATGGATCCACCAGTGTGATTTCATGAGTGTTCTTTTCATGAACCACAGCTAGAGTCATTGCATGTGTGTTCTTTTTCACAAACCACATAGGGATCCACTAGTGCCATTGGATGTGTGTTCTTTTCATGAACCACACCTACTGGCATTGCATGTGTGTTTTTTTCACAAACCACATAAGGATACACTAGTGTCATTGGATGTGTTTCCTTTTTCACAAACCATATATTGATCCACCAGTGTCATTGCATGTGTGTTCTTTTCATGAACCACACCCAGAGTCATTGCATGCGTGTTCTTCTCACAAACCACATAAGGATACACCAGTGTCATTGCATGTGTGTTCTTCTCATGAAGAATAGCTAGAGTCATTGCATGTATGTTCTTCTGACAAACCACATAAGGATACACTAGTGTCATTGCATGTATGTTCTTTTCATGAACCACGGCTAGAGTAATTGCATGCCTGTTCTTCTCACAAACCACATAAGGATCCACCAATGTCATTGGATGTGGGTTCTTTTCCTGAGCCACACACAGTGTCATTGCATGTGTGTTCTTCTCACAAACCACACATGGATCCACCAGTGTCATTGCATGTGTGTTCTTCTCACAAACCACATATGGATCCACTAGAGTTCATTGCATGTCTGTTCTTCTCACAAACCACATATGGGTCCACCACTATCATTGGATGTGTGTTCTTTTTATGAACCACACCCAGTGTCATTGCATGTCTGCTCCTTTCATAAACCACACATGGATCCACCAGTGTCATTGCATGTGTGTTCTTCTCATGAACCACAGTTAGAGTCATTGCATGTCTGTTCTTCTCACAAACCACATAAGGATACACCAGTGTCATTGCATGTCTGTTCTTTTCATGAACCACATCTGGAGTCATTGCATGTCTATTCTTCTCACTAACCACATAAGGATCCACTGGTGTCATTGGATGTGGGTTCTTTTCATGAACCACACCCAGTGTCATTGCATGTGTGTTCTTCTCACAAACCACACATGGATCCACCAGTGTCATTGCATGTCACTATTCTTTTCACAAACCACACATGGATCCACCAAGTGTGATTGCATGTGTGTTCATTTCATAAACCACACATGGATCCACCAGTGTCATTACATGTGTGTTCTTTTCATGAACCACAGCTAGAGGCATTCCATGTCTGTTCTTCTCTCAAACCACATAAGGATACACCAGTGTCATTGCATTAGTGTTCTTTTCCTGAACCACAACTAGAGTCATTGCATGTCTGTTCTTCTCACAAACCACATAAGGATCCACCAATGTCATTGGATGTTTATTCTTTTCATGAACCACACCTTGTGTCATTGCATATGTGTTCTTCTCACAAACCACACATGGATCCACCAGTGTCATTGCATGTGTGTTCTTCTAAAAAACCACATACGGATCCACCAGAGTTCATTGCATGTTTGTTCTCCTCTCAAACCGCATATGGATCCACCAGTGTCATTGGATGTGTCTTCTTTTCATGAACCACACCCAGTGTCATTGCATGTCTGTTTCTTTCATAAACCACACATGGATCCACCAGTGTCATTGCATGTGTGCTCTTTTCATGAACCACAGCTAGAGTCTTTGCATGTCTGTTCTTCTCACAAACCACACATGGATCCACCAGTGTGATTGCATGTCTGTTCTTTTCACAAAACACATATGGATCCACCAGTGTCATTGGATGTGTGTTCTTTTCATGAACCACACCTAGTGTCATTGCATGTCTGTTCTTTTCACAAACCACACATGGATGCACCAGTGTCATTGCATGTGTGTTCTTTTCATGAACCACAACTAGAGTCATCCCATGTGTGTTCTTCTCACAAACCACATAAGGATACACCAGTGTCATTGCATGTGTGTTCTTGTCACAAAGCACAGCTAGAGTCATTGTATGTCTTTTCTTCTCACAAACCACATAAGGATCTACCGGTGTCATTGGATGTGTGTTCTTTTCATGAACCACACCCAAAGTCATTGCATGTATGTTCTTCTCACAAACCAGATAAGGATCCACCAGTGTCATTGCATGTGTGTTCTTTTCATGAAACACACCCAGTGTCATTGCATGTGTGTTCTTCTCACAAACCACACATGGATCCACCAGTGTCATTGCATGTCTGTTGTTTTCACAAACCACACATGCATCCACCTAGTGTGATTGCATGTCTGTTCTGTTCACAAACCACATAAGGATACAGCAGTGTCATTGCATGTGTGTTCTTGTCACAAACCACAGCTAGAGTCATTGTATGTCTTTTCTTCTCACAAACCACATAAGGATCTACCGGTGTCATTGGATGTGTGTTCTTTTCATGAACCACACCCAAAGTCATTGCATTTATGTTCTTATCACAAACCAGATAAGGATCCACCAGTGTCATTGCATGTGTGTTCTTTTCATGAAACACACCCAGTGTCATTGCATGTGTGTTCTTCTCACAAACCACACATGGATCCACCAGTGTCATTGCATGTCTGTTGTTTTCATAAACCACACATGCATCCACCTAGTGTGATTGCATGTCTGTTCTGTTCACAAACCACATATGGATCCACCAGTGTGATTGGATGTGTGTTCTTTTCATGAACCACACCCAGTGTTATTGCATGTCTGTTCCTTTCATAAACCACACATGGATCCACTAGTGGCATTGCATGTGTGTTGTTTTCATGAACCACAGCTAGAGTCATTGCATGTCTGTTCTTCTCACAAACCACATAAGGATACACCAGTGTCATTGCATGTCTGTTCTTTTCATGAACCATAGCTAGAGTCATTGCATGTCTGTTCTTCTCACAAACCACATATGGATCCACCAATGTCATTGGATGTGTGTTCTTTTCATGAACCACACCCAGTGTCATTGCATTTGTGTATTTCTCACAAACCACACATGGATCCACCAGTGTCATTGCATGTATGTTCTTCTGACAAACCACACATGGATCCACCAGTGTGATTGCATGTCTATTC
This sequence comes from Avena insularis, assembly GCA_023614405.1. Lineage (NCBI taxonomy): Eukaryota > Viridiplantae > Streptophyta > Magnoliopsida > Poales > Poaceae > Avena > Avena insularis. The sequence goes on along the minus strand of CM042690.1, from coordinate 326,391,336 downwards.
TTTTCACAAACCACATATGGATCCACCAGTGTCATTGGATGCATGTTCTTTTCATGAACCACACCCAGAGTCATTGCATGTCTGTTCTTTTCACAAACCACACATGGATCCACCAGTGTCATTGCATGTGTGTTCTTTTCATGAACCACAACTAGAGTCATTGCATGTGTATTCTTCTCACAAACCACATAAGGATACACTAATGTCATTGCATGTGTGTTGTTCTCACAAACCACAACTAGAGTCATTGCATGTCTAATCTTCTCACAAACCCCATAAGTATCCACCAGTGTCATTAGATGTGTGTTCTTTTCATGAACCACACCCAGTGTCATTGCATGTGTGTTCTTCTCACAAACCACACATGGATCCACCCGTGTCATTGCATGTCTGTTCTTTTCACAAACCATACATGGATCCACCCGTTGTGATTGCATGTCTGTTCTTTTCACAAACCACATATGCATCCACCAGTGTCATTGGATGTGTGTTCTTTTCATGAACCACAGCTAGAGTCATTGCATGTGTGTTCTTGTCATACACCACATGAGGATACACCAGTGTTATTGCATGTGTGTTCTTCTCACAACCCACTGCTAGAGTCATCACTTGTCTGTTCTTCCCACAAACCACATAAGGATCCACCGGTGGCATTGGATGTTCGTTCTTTTCATGAACCACACCTAGAGTGATTGCATGTCTGTTCTTTTCACAAATCACATATGGATCCACCAGTGTCATTGGATGTGTGTTATTTTCATGAACCATAGCTGGAGTCGTTGCATGTGTGTTCTTCTCATAGACCACATAAGGATACACCAGTGTCATTGCATGTGTGTTCTTTTCATGAACCACAACTATAGTCATTACATGTCTGTTCTTCTCACAAATCACAAAAGGATACACCGGTGTCATTGCATGTGTGTTCTTCTCACAAACCACAGCTAGAGTCATTGCATGTCTGTTCTTCTCACAAACCACATAAGGATCCACCGGTGTCATTGGATGTGTGTTCTTTTCATGAACCACACCCAGAGTAATTGCATGTTTGTTCTTCTCACAAACCACATAAGGATCCACCAGTGTCATTGGATGTGTGTTCTTTTCATGAACCACACCCAGTGTCATTGGATGTGTGTTCTTCTCACAAACCACATAAGGATCCACCGGTGTCATTGGATGTGTGTTCTTTTCACAAACCACACATGGATTCACCTAGTGTGACTGCATGTCTGTTCTTTTCACAAACCACATATGGATCCACCAGTGTCATTGGATGTGTGTTCTTTTCATGAACCACACCCAGTGTCATTGCATGTCTATTCGTTTCATAAACCACACATGGATCCACCAGTGGCATTGCATGTGTGTTCTTTTCATGAACCACAGCTAGAGTCATTGCATGTCTGTTCTTCTCTCAAACCACATAAGGATACACCAATGTTATTGCATGTCTGTTCTTTTCATGAACCACAGCTAGAGTCATTGCATGTCTGTTCTTCTCAAAAACCACATATGGATCCACCAGTGTCATTGGATGTGTGTTCTTTTCATGAACCACACCCATTGTCATTGCATGTGTGTATTTCTCACAAACCATACATGGATCCACCAGTGTCATTGCATGTATGTTCTTCTCACAAACCACATATAGATCCACCAGTGTGATTGCATGGCTAGTCTTTTCACAAACCACATATGTATCCACCAGTGTCATTGGATGTGTGTTCTTTTCATGAACCACACCCAGAGTTATTGCATGTTTGTTCTTTTCATAAACCACACATGGATCCACCAGTGTCATTGCATGTGTGTTCTTTTCATGGACCACAGCTAGAGTCATTGCATGTGTATTCTTCTCACAAACCACATAAGGATACACCAATGTCATTGCATGTGTGTTCTTCTCACAAACCACAGCTAGAGTCATTGCATGTCTATTCTTCTCACAAAAACATATGGATCCACTAGTGTCATTAGATGTGTGTTCTTTTCATGAACCACATCCAGTGTCATTGCATGTGTGTTCTTCTCACAAACCCCACATGGATCCACTAGTGTCATTGCATGTATGTTCATCTCACAAACCACACATGGATCCACCAGTGTGATTGCATGTCTGTTCTTTTCACAAACCACATATGGATCCACTAGTGTCATTGGATGTGTGTTCTTTTCATGAACCACACACGGAGTCATTGCATGTCTTTTCTTTTCACAAACCACACATGGATCCACCAGTGTCATTGGATGTGTGTTATTTTCATGAATCACAGCTAGAGTTATTGCATGTGTTTTCTTCTCACAAACTACATAAGGATACACCAGTGTCATTGCATTTGTGTTCTTCTCACAAACCACACATGGATCCACCAGTGTCATTGCATGTATGCTCTTTTCATTAACCACAGTTAGAGTCACTGCATGTGTGTTCTTTTCACAAACCACATATCACGAGTGTCGTTGCATGTGTGTTCTTCTCATAAACCACATAGGGATCCTATCCTTAGGAGAGCCCTAACCTTAGCCCCCAATGGTGGCCGTTAGACCGAGTCTTCTAGAAGGCATGCCCTAACACAGTTGTTCTGCTTGACGATTGTTACATACCGTTCGATCGGGTCGCTTGGACGGTTGGGATGGACTTCGTTAGAGCGATCCGCGAGTAGGCTGTTCTGTGGCATGATTGGCCATGCTTGCTGCCCGCTTGCTCTGGACAAACTAGCAACACCGGGCGCTCCCATGTTGCGAGTGTCATGACTCACGAGTTCAGTGGGCCATATTCCAGTGTCATGTCCCTATTACTTCTCTTCATCCCCGTACTTCTCTTCCTTCCCCTCGAAGCCACTTTCCCCACTTCACTCCCATCCTGCCGTAGCCGCAAGCTGACGACGCATCCAGCTATCTCTCCGGCAGCCACCCCCCTCTCCCTCTCTCTCTCTCGCCATGGGTTCAAGGGAGACTTTGAGGAAACGCGTCGTGACGACAGGGACAGTGATTTCGATGTGAGTCGTCTAATCTCTATCTCTGTCATCTATGGCCAGTTATCTATTTCGAGCTAGATCTACTCTATTTACTCATGCGCGTATGATGTGTTAGGCCAACCAAACGCTGTATGACTCCGACTATCATGGTTTAGCGGATGAAGACAATCCTCTGCTATGTAAACATGGATATGTGCCCACTAAATTTGTAGCGTTTGAAGGACAAAACACAGGCAGGAAGTTTCTACAGTGTCAAGGACATCGTGCAATGATGCAAGGCATAAGTTGCGGTGTTGTCAAATGGGTAGATCTAGAGTGGCCCAAATCAATGCAGAAAACGGTGGACAAACTATGGGATATGACTGCTGAGTTGAAAGAATCCGTAGTCAGCTCACTTCTTGACAGTGTTGAGATGAAGCTATGGGACCCAGTTGACACGACCAAGCTTAACCGAGATCTCAGGAGGGTGCAAGACAAGGTTAGCAAAGTCAAGAAGGAGAGGGACGTGGCATTGGCCCTGAAGGCTAAAGCAGAGCATGAACTGACTCAAGGAAGGAATGATCTTCACCAGGCCAAAGTCCCGCAGTTCACAACTACGAGTATTGATAAGTGCATGAGGAAAAATACAGAGAAACAATTGAAGTTGCGCAAGGAAGATGCTAAAAGGAAGGAATAGACGAATCGATCCTTGCTCTCGCAGGAAGATGCGCATCGGGCTAAGATTAGGAAGATCAAGGAGATGTGTGATAACTAGTTCTATTTAGCTTGAGCTCCGTGCCTTTTTAAGTTGTAATAGTAGTACTTGTTGACCTAGCGGTCTGAACTAGTGGTCCTGGAGTCCTGGGAGGAAAAAATTGGTCTCCCGTTAATTTGTCTTAACCATGCATTACTTCCTTTTGTCTGATCATGGTGGTATTCTGACATTGGTGGTTTGTTTAAACGTAATCTACGTGGATTGTGCCGCATGCAAATGGCACAACCACAATTTATAAAGTGGAAGCACGTACACCCAGTTAATGGAGATCCAGGAGCTTCGCTAGACGCAGGGGATGCAGGAGCAGGGAGGCGGTGAGATAGGCGGGCTCAAGCATCTGGGCATTATCGGTTGCCATTGCTGTTAATGTTGCCACGTCGTTGTGCAGCATCTAAAATAAGTTGCTGCTTCGTGGAGTGTAGCAGCTTAAATAATTTAGTTTTGTGCCACTTACATTCCATCGAATTTGGAGACCTCCTGCCCCTCTGTAATCGTGGCACTGGTGCTGCGTGTTTTCAGATAGTAGTGGCACAATCACAATTTCGGATTCAACTACTGACTCGGGCGTTTCCAAACCCTAAGTCGCAGTACATTTTACTCAGAGAGCGTGGGTAGATTGTTTCGCTCAGCAAAGTGCCACACACAGAGCTCCAGAATTTAACTGAATTACATATATAGGTTCAAGTTCAACACATTACTATGCATATTCATTGCCATGACCTTCTTCCAGCACTGGTGCTGTGCCTTCACGTCCACTGGCTTCTTCATTTCCTGCATTCTTCCTCTTCCTTGGTGCCAATTTTCTTAGCTTCACGTACTCTGCATCACCAGGACAATCAGCACCAGAATCGTGTCCAGCATCATCTTTCCACTCGTTTTACCTTCTTCGGGCAGCAAAATGACTAACCCGACAGTCATGTTTCCAACCTTGCGGCAGTTCCTGTCAAAGAAACAGGACTGTTGCATAATTATCCAATATCTATAGAGTAAATGAAACAAAAATTACAATTCAGCATAAACATGCGAACCCCAAGAGACTTTTGATTACCAGGAGCTAATTGGATTCGAGCGACCACCCTGTCCAAGAATAGAAGGGCGACTCCCAGTTGCAGCAGCTTCCACATCCAGTACATCACAATTCAGCTCAAACATGCAAGCCGAAGCATACCTTTTCATCAACCCAATTAGCTGTTTTTCACACGTTAGAGGAACCATGATGCCATGTTCATCCATGAAGCTGAACTTTGTAGTCTACTTAGACCATAATTCATCATGATTACGCAGAGCAGCAACCATACCAGATATAGTGCAGATCTGTGCAGGCGCTTCTTCCATCATGATGCAATGGTGTCCATACCACTTGCCCTTCACCCTTGTTGATTTAGAGTCATACCTGAAGAGGACTACCGTAACCAGGTAAGGGTGGTCCGCGGAGATCCCACTTGACAGAGAATTGTGGACAAAATATGTTTGTTAGCGTTGGGCTAACAAACAATGGTAGGTTCAGTAGCTAGCTAGCAGTTATAAATAGTGCTAATAGCAAAGAGAAGGGTAGCTCACCCACATGTAGCCATAACTTCTTCTTCCTTGGTAGTAGGATCTGCCATCCCCTGAGCTGCTCGGCTCGTCGGAGGCGGGGGCGGGCTAGAGCCTCGCATAATGACTTCTGACATCGCCATTGGAGCTCGGGATCAGCGACTAGGCGCAGCAACTTGGCACCGGAAGTCAAATGTCCAAAGGGATCGTCCTGCTTGGAGGGTGGATTTCAACGCCGCCGGTGCTAGGGGAAAGGAGGGAATGGATTTGTGAAATTGGTCAATGCATCCAATCCACTTAGTTCCTCGATTTGCCTAAGAGGTTCCCGCGTTGGCGCTTGCATCACGGACAGACGATCGACATGTGGGTCTCGACCGTCTACTTCACGAGGCAGTTTAACAGAATGTTTGTATTTGGCAGAGGTGAGATGAGTTTGCCTCGAAATTTCCCCTCTGAGTAGTTGGCAGCCCAAATTTACGAAACACGGCAATTACAGGCAACTTGGGTACCGCCATGCACTCGCCCATGAACTTTCGGGCCACAAACAAACAATCCCCTTAGTACCACCCACCCCGCCAACGCAGACGTACTTCCCTTAACAAGGAAGGAACTACGGTAAAACAAATCCTATGTCTCCACATTCTCCACTATGGTTTCCTCACTCCTCACTCTTACTTTCATTTACTCCCTTTAGTAGTTAGGTTTACATATAGGGAAATTCTTCGTAGTTGCATATCTAGAGAATTTACCTTTGTGTCAAGCCTAAAATTGAAGAAGTATTAAAATTTGGAGTAGCACCTATTCACCCCCCACCCTCTAGGTGCCCATACGATCCATTTCAATTGGTATCAGATCCTCGGTTCTATATTTGGGCTTAACAGCCTAAGAGAAGTATGTTTGCTAATGGAGATGGGAGTGAGGCTATGGACAAAGTCATAATGGATGATCTCAATACGTTGGAAACAACCTTGTTGAAATCCTTTGAGTCCAAAATGTAATAGATGTGTCAAATGATTACTCATCTCACTTCATCTATAGCCCCACCTCCATCTACCTCTGAGGCCTCCACTCCTCTATTAAGGATAAAGCTAACGCTGATTCCAAAGAAGACGAGTTGGTGGGTGAGAAAAATAATGGTTCCTCTTCCAAGAAGGGAAGTGGCAAGGAGGAAAATAGTGAGGTATCTCACCTATATTCTCCAACCCACCAATCCCTCACCCTCATATAAACAATAGGGGTGATCCACCCAAGCTTACTGCATCCTCATTTAATCAATGTCAATTCTTAATGAAATCTCATGTGTGCAGTTCATCCATTGAGCTTTGGAGGATCATTGAAGAAGAGAAGTGGTGGACATTCAACTCAATGCAACGGCTCTTGACATGATTCAACTTGGTCTGGGTCCTAAGGACATGCCACATATTGAACACTTCAACACTGCCAAGGAAGCTTGGGATGCTCTCGCCGACTTGTTCATCGATAATGAAAGCATGAGAAGAAATAGGTAAGATGCTCTAATCAATGAAGCTGAAGGATTCTACATGTTGGATGGTAAGGACCATGAAGACATGTATAGAAGGCTCAAGAGCATTGCTACAACATTTAGAAAGCATGGTGCCACTCATATTGATGATGCTTGGATCAAAAGAAAATATGTGAGTGCCATCATGCCATTTGAGCCCACAAATTTGAAGAGTTTGCAAGGTAGACACAACTACCACCAAATGACTTCCAATGAAGTCATGCAAGAAATGGTGGCCTTTAAAGTGACACCTAAGAACACCGAAGATTCTCACGCTCGGGCAATTGGGATGCAAAAGGTGTAAATGTTGCATTAAAGGCCAATGTTGTTGAACAAGATGAAGATGATAGAGGGTTTGATATTGTCTCCATGAGCTGTCCCGAGGAGGTGAAGCATGCTCATGGTGAGTACATGGCCTTCTATTCAAGAAACTTTTGGAAGGACCCAGCTAAGGCTAAATCTAAACTTGAGCGCAAGAATGGTTCAAGTGGGCGAAAGGAAAATGGCCCAAAACTGAGAACTTGCTACAATTGTGGAGACTGTTGGCACTTTGTGGCTGAGTGTCCCTATCAAACTAGAGAAGACAATGGGGGTAGGCTCATCCTCAAGGAAAAGTCCAAGGAACCTCAAAAGAATCCATTAGTCAAGAAAAATGGTCCCTACAAGAAGCAACCTAAGATTGTTTTGGTGGCACAAGAAGAGTATTCATCTGCAAGTGAAGATGAAGAGGATGAAGATAGCACTCGAGAGGTGTCTACAATAGCCACCACATCCATCCCCACATTGCTCTTCGACTCTCCCAATGAAAACGTCATCAACAAAAACGTCACTTTCTTATGGCAAGAAGTTCTGAGGTATCATCTTCTATCTCTTCTTTTCCTAAGACTACTATGAATGTTGATATTGATGATCATACAAGTATTAGAGTAAAGGAAGAAGTTATTGATTTGGACCATTTTATCACTAACTTGCAAGGTGAGCACAAACTACATTTTGAGGCTCTCATGAGCCAACTTGCTCACTCTGAAGAGCTCCTCGAAAAAAAGGGAAGAATTGAAAAAGATGATGCCATGGAGATTGCATCCTTGAAGAATGCTCTAGAAGAGGAAGAAGAGACTCGAGTCTCTCTAGAGGAGAGGCTTGAGTCTATTGAGGAGTCACATGACAAGGTTGTAGCCCAACTCATAAAGGAACGTGAAATTTCTCTTGCCAAGGTAAAGAAATTAAACAAGGAGAAGATTGACTTTGGGGCTACTGATGCTGGACCCTTGAGAAATTAGAGAAACTTGGCATTGCCTACAAGGCATTGGAGAGTAAACACTCTACTCTAAATGAGTCTCATGATCAGCTCCAAACTCAATTGGACAAGTATGATATGCCTAGCACCTCTACAACATCATGTGGACATGAAGATGTCATTGAAGAAAATGCTAGGTTGAATCATGAATTTGTCAAGGGATCCCACCCCAAAGGTAAGGAAGTCCTAGATGAGATCCTTGGTAAGCAAAGGGAAAGCCATGGAAAAGAGGGACTTGGCTATGTTCCCAAGACCAAGAAGAAGAAGAACAACAACAAAAACAATATGAAGAAAAGCAAAACTGCTCAAGCAAAGACAAGCACCATCACAAAGGAAAAAACTAACTATATTGGTTTTGCAGGGTCTAATAATCCTAATTATGAATTATTTGTGATTACTATGGTGATGTCTATGCTAGTTATATTGGTCCATTTGATAATTACATTTCTTGGTCTATTTGGGTCCCAAAGACCCTTGTTACTAACATGAGAGGACCCATTGAAAATGGGTACCTAAGACCAAGAAGTAATTCTCTTGCAGGGGTATGCTTCCGGTGGTTCGAAATGGGTGCTCTATAGCGGGTGGACGAGTCATATGACCAAAAGCAAGGAGATCATCACGAAGATGAGACCAAATCATGATCAAATAACCGTCTCCTATGGTGATAAGTCAAAATTCGAGGTATTGGGTCTTGGCAAGGTTGTGGCTGCCCACAATATTTCTCTCATGGACGTCATGCTTGTTGAGACCCTCGGTTACAACTTACTTTCTGTTCGTGCCCTTGGTAAGATGGGCTTTTCTCTTTTTATTGATGGTGATTTGGTGGTACTCTTGTGGAGAAAGTCTCTAAAGGTCGCTTTCATCGGATATGTCGAAAATGACCTGTATTAGGTGGAATTTTCGGGGAAAACAACTGCAGGTCTGATGTGTCTTTTCGGAAAAGCCGACGCAGGTTGGTTATGGCATTGCTGACTAGCCCACATCAATATGAGAACTTTGCAAAGCCATCACAAGGGTGGCCACATTCTTGGACTAAAAGAAAATGTTTCCTTTACCAAAGATCATGTTTGCAGGGCTTGCGTTGAAGGGAAGATGCATGACTCTCCCCATCGAAGGAAAACAATTATTTCATCAAAGAGGATTTTGGAGCTGCTTCATGTGGTCCTCTTTGGTCCTCCGTCTCATGCGAGCCTCTGTGGGAAGAAATATTGCCTCATAATTGTTGATGATTATTCAAGATATACATGGGTTTACTTCTTCAAGCTGAACAGTGAGACTCAACAAACGGTCATCGATTTTGCCAACGAGGTCTAGCGTCAATGCAATGTCCCTACATTGGCAATTAGAAGTGATAACGGCTCCGAGTTCAAGAACTACACTCAAAAATGAATTCCTAAGTGAAGAAGGGATAAGACACCAATATTTCGCTACATACACCCATCAACAAAATGGTGTAGCCGAGAGGAAGAACCGAACTTTAATGGATATGGCAAGGTCTATGTTGGCTGAATTCAACTCACCATATAACTTCTAGGCTGAAGCCATTTCCACCGCATGTCATTCATCCAACCGGGTTTACCTCCAAAAAATCTTGGACAAGACACCTTATGAAATACTTACTGGTAACAAGCCCAACATTTCATACTTCCAGGTATTTGGTTGTAAATGTTTCTTTCTTATCAAAGGAGTTCGTTTATATAAATTTGAGTCTAAGGCTTTAGAAGGAATTTTTGTTGGTTACGGTGCCGAATCCCACACTTATAGAGTCTACAATAAGCTCACCGGGACTGTTGTAGAATCTTGTAGTGTGGTGTTCGAGGAAAATGATGGCTCCCATGCGTGGCAAGTTGATGTTTGTGATGAAGATGTTGAAATACCCCAAGATGCCATAAGAAGAATGGGCATGCGATTTTTCCGCCCCATTGAGGAATCCCTTGTGGCAGATCGGGAAGGACAATGCTCTACTCAAGTAGAGCCATCATTGACACAATTCAACAAGCTCCACTTGCTAGAGAAACCACTACACCAACACCTCCACCTGCTGAAGGCCATCCATCTGCTGAAGTTTCCGGAAACTCCAGGCCAGATTATCCGGGCGACACCGGATTATCTGGTCATACTACATCAAATGCAAGGACCAAACAGAACGATCAAGAGATTGATGCAACTCCTAGGCCGGATTTTTCGAGAGACACCGGATTATCCGACCCCTCTCCAACTTGTGCCAGAAGCATCCAAGATAATGAACAAGGACGAAGTACTCCCAAGCCAGATTATCTAGCCACTCCCTCGGCCGGATTATCCGGCCCTAAAGACTCAGAATTGCAGCAGCCTCCTGTTATGGATGCTCACCAAAATCAAGGGCAAGGTTCTTCATCTCTAGTTCACGCTGAACAAGTGGTTGATCAAGGTCAAGCTAATGGTCCCGACAAAGACTCAAATAATGAAGAAAGTCCTCCTAAAAACAACAAGTTGATTGAACTTCGTCGCAAAGATCATGCAGAAAGAAATCTCGAATTAAGAGGACACACTCTTGATAAAGTTGTAGGTGACCTCAAATGAAGGGTGTCCACAAGAAGGGAGCTTGAAAGCTTCAGTGAGAATCAAGCTCACATATCCATGGTGGAACCCAAGAAGGTGTTTGAAGCTCTAGAAGATCCTGACTGGGTTGCTTCTATGCATGAAGAGTTAAATAATTTCGAGTGCAACAAGGTCTGGAAATTAGTAGATAAGCCCAAAGATTGCCACAATGTTATCAGCACAAAGTGGATCTTCAAGAATAAGCAAGATGAGAATGGAACTAGTGTAAGAAACAAGGCAAGACTCGTGGCACAAGTCATTTCCCAAGTTGAAGGCATCGACTTTGGCGAGACTTATGCTCCTATGGCTCGTCTTGAGTCCATCCGTATCCTGCTTGCTTATGCAGCTCATAATAATTTTCAATTATAGCAAATGGACGTTAAGATTTCATTTCTTAATGGTCCTCTACATGAGTTGGTATATGTAAAGCAACCCCCAGGTTTTGAGGATCCCAACTTCCCGAACCATGTTTACAAGATCGATAAGGCACTCTATGGCCTTAAACAAGCCCCACGTGCGTGGTATGAGCACCTTAAAGAGCTTTTGCTAGATCGTGGCTTCGAGGTTGGGAAAATCAATCCCACTCTTTTTACTAAGAAGGTTAAGGGGGAGCTCTTCATATGCCAACTATATGTAGACGGCATTATTTTTGGCTCTACTAATAAAGCTTTTAGTGACGAATTTTCAAAGCTTATGACTGACAGGTTTGAGATGTCTATGATGGGAGAATTACGGTTCTTACTTGGATTTGTGATAAAACAACTTAGAGAAGGAACCTTCATAAATCAAGCAAAGTACATTCAAGACACGCTCAAGAGGTTCAAGATGACGGATCTTAATGGCGTTGCCACACCAATGCAAACTAAGTGCCATCTTGAACTCAATCCCAATGGTAAATATGTGGACCAAAACGTATACCGGTCCATGATCGGCTCTCTTCTTTACATCTGCACATCTAGACCCGATATTGTGTTGAGTGTAGGTGTGTGTGCAAGGTATCAAGCAGCTCCTAAAGAAAGCCACTTGGTGGCGGTCAAGAGAATCTTCTGATATTTGGTTGATTCCCCTAATTTTGGTTTATGGTATCCTAAGTGTTCCAATTTCTCTTTATGTGGTTATACTGATTCATATTGGGCTGGTGACAAGGATGATAGGAAATCAACTTCTGGAGCTTGTCAATTTTTGGGAAGGTCTTTGGTATGTTGGTCTTCTAAGAAATAGAATTTTATATCTCTCTCCACCGCCGAAGCTGAATATGTGGCTGCTGCAAGTGCATGTACTCAATTATTATGGATGAGGCAAACTTTTAAATGAATACGGTGTCAATTGTGACAAAGTGCCTCTTTTATGTGATAATGAGAGTGCAATCAAAATTGCGTACAATCTGATGGCATACAAGAACAAAGCATATTGATATTTGCAATCATTTTATTCAGGATCATGTTCCTCGTGGTGATATTGATCTATCTTTTGTGAGCACGAAGAACCAACCTGCTGATATTTTCACGAAGGCACTGGATGAAGCAAGGTTTTGTTATTTGAGGACTGAGCTAAATATCGTTGATTCAAGGAGTTTGTCTTGATTACTCATGCACACCTACTTACATCTCATCCTTTATTTGGTTTAGGTGTGGGCATGGATATAGGGGGAGTGTGGTCCTAATTGGTTGGGTTAACCCTCCCCCCATAATACCGAAAGCAAGAAAAATCATTTCTCTTAATATCATTTTGTCATATGTGAGCTTATTGAGGAGTATTGGTCATGAACCCAAGATATATCTTCACGGTGTCATACCATGCACTCCAACATGGTGGCTTCGGCCACCGCCCTCTTCCGTAAGAAGAGTTGGTTCCATATGGATTTTTCTAGATATACTTGCATATCTCATGTTCTTATGGAAAACACACTCAATTTTGGATTTTATTTGATTTGGTTCTTGCAATCTTGAGCCTATAGTACCATCTTAGTTTGGTTGTCTAAACCTAAGCCTTTTTGTGTCCCCGAGCCATCTATTCTTGCACGGAAGTCTGTTGTTTCCTTTGTGGGGGTTTGTTTGGGGGTGAGTGTTCCTGAATTTATGTCTAATAGAATTTCAGAAAATGGGCCGAATTATCTGCCCCAAGTGGTGGCCAGATAATCCGACCATGGCGGTTTCTGTCTACTAAGGGCTGGGCGATGGGGGGAAGAGCTCAAACATAGCAGTTATTCTCCCCCGACCCCCTCTCTCTCCCCAAGCCATAGCCTACCGCTCCCGCCCTCCCCAGAGCCGTTCTGGCCACCGGATTCTCCTGGCCTCCCCCAGATCTTCTTCCCCACACATATCGGTACCTTCTCCTCCGCCTTCTCCCTTAAATGAGTGAGGTAAATACCTCTCCACCATCTTTTGTATAGATGTGTTGATTATTGGTGGAACTTGGACTAGGAGTCGCCTTGTGATTTACTTTCCAGGTAGAAATCATAGTCTTGCAATACATCTGCCCGATCTATGTTGCTGCATTCAATTTGGGTAGATTCTGAAAATTTCCGCCATGGCTGGATTATCCACCTTTGGCACGGCTAGATTATCCGGCCTGGCAGATTCATCTCTAGTTCAAAATTTCTCAGATTTTGTGCATCATGTATTTTGAGCTATGGTTTGTTTGCCTATTGTTTCTACATCCCTCCTGGACTTGTGTGTGTGCTTACCCCCATGCTATCGCTCTTATTCGTTTCACAGGTGGTTCTAGTGCTCCAAGACCTACAAGCACCATCCTCGTGCTGATTACTTCACACCTGATAGTGAAGGTGGTTTGATTGACGAGGTTGAACTACGCAGGCAAAAAAGAGAGGCTGGCCGGATGGCTGAACAAGCAAGGAAGGAGAAGGATAGAAGGGGTGTTGCAAAGAGGAAGGTTGAGGCACCAATGGCAACTATAAGGAAATGGATCCTATCACTTTTTCCTCTATCCGTCATCGTGATCTGTATGAGGAAAGTGAGAGAGATGGACAGCTTGGGGATTCTCGCTTTTGGTGTGCTGACTAGGAGTTCATCTATGAGGACGTCTATTCATCTCTAAAGATTCGCCCTATGCGTCCCATGGTTATTGTTGAGGTTGTGGAGAAGCCTTAACTTGCTGATGCTATGGTTGTGACTGAGCGGACGGGGCTACATACTCTTATGGCTCTTTAGTGCTCCTATGACTCTGAGGTGGTGAAGCAATTTTTCACCACTTCGGTGATTTGTGGCGATGAGAACCGCACTATGAAGTGTATGACCCATGACACTATGATGCAATATGACTTTCGGAATTTCTCTAGGGTGCTTGGCTATACGTTCCATGGCCAGGATCGTCCGTGTGGCCATCGCATCATCACTCAGCTCAAGCCCAACAAGGATGTTGCTCTTTCTCCTTGCACAGCTCCCAATGGTATTGTGGGTACGCTTGCTGGCCTCTCCACTCTTTATGCTCGGTTGGTTGTTGTGTTTCGTGACTCCATAACGCCTAGTGGGGGCAACAATGACAGTATTCGTGGCCACATGGTTTAGCTGCTCGTTTTTTCTTCTGAGGTAGCCACCTGTGAGGATAACTCAGTGGACTACAAGCTGGATGTGATGGAGTTCATATATCATGAGTTGACTGATGCCATGTTTAATAGGTTCTTCATTCCGGATGCCCCTTACATTGTGGTGCTCATCAAGTATTTGCTTCCCACTGGAGAATTTCACTATGATGTTGAGCATAAGGTGAAGAAGATCTACAACAAGTCTAGGAAGACTGCTCACCCATCTTCTGCTCCAGAGGGTCTTATGAGGGATGCTCGTGCTACTACTCGTAGGCCTCTAGTGCCCCATGTTGCCCGTGAAGTGAAGTAGCTGAATTGGTTCCAGCGGAACATCTTGTGCATGGGGGTGGATACTCATAAGGGGTAGTACGAGGCGCACAAGCAGCACCACGAGATGTCTCACACCTAGCAGCTCATTCTCCACCATGTGTCTGGGGCGTCAGGCACTCCTCTATCTCCTACCGTGCCTACTCCGTATGCTCAGTGGAACTCTTCTGGACTCGAATATGGAGAGCTCAAGCGCCACCTGTTTCCTGCCCCGGCGAGGGATCTGACCCCACTAGCTGATGATGATGAGGAAGATGAGGAGGAGTATGATGATGAGGACTACGAGTGATCTATTGGGGCGCTAGCATCGCTCTTCTTCCTTTTTGGCGTTTTGATGCCAAATGGGGAGAAGTGGTTCTATTAGGTTGTCATGGATTTGCATTGGTCAGGCGCAAGTATTTGCACTCTATCATTTTGGTTTTATTCTCACTTGTGCCCATTTAGTGTTGAACTTTTATTCGTGATTTGTTTTGTATGAGACTATGTTGGTGTGTGGCACTAGAATTATCTTATGGATTTATCTCTCGATGATTATGGATCCATATATCATATTGGCTATCTATGTTGGTTATCTTTCTTATGGTGGAAGGCCTTAATGGTTATCATGTTAACTATCCTTATATTATATTGAGGACTTCTATCTCACGGTGGTATGATGTTGTTGTTCCAATTTGTCATTTGTATGTAGATACCATTCCAATGAAATAGTCTTGTACGTATTTGTGTGCATTTGTATTTGAATGCAAATATTCTAGTTATGCACACATTTAGGGTGAGTCTTTTTCATCCTTGAAATGATATTGTAGGAGATCTATTGCAAATACTAGTATTGTCATCTAACACCAAAAATGGGAGATTGAAAGAACCTTTCATGATCCCTAGTGTTTTGTGTGTTAGATAACAATACCATGGATCATCTCATGTGTACTAAGTGTTGCAGATAATTGTTCATATGAAAAGCAGCCAAAATCTGTTGTTGAGGGGAAGATTATCCGCCCCTGCCAAGGGCCGGATAATCTGTCCTTGTTCGATCAACAAACGCGGGCAAGGCGCGTCATGAAGTGAGGGGGCCCGATAATCTCTCGGATTGTCCGGCTATGGCCGGAGGTTTTGCCCGGGCTGGATAATCCGCCCCTACAGGGGCTGGATAATCCGCCCCCGAGAAGGTTTTCAAAGACTGGCCAGGTGCATCATGCAAAAAGGGGGACGGATAATCCACACCCCAGGGAAGTTTGCAAAT
This sequence comes from Avena insularis, assembly GCA_023614405.1. Classification (NCBI taxonomy): domain Eukaryota; kingdom Viridiplantae; phylum Streptophyta; class Magnoliopsida; order Poales; family Poaceae; genus Avena; species Avena insularis. The sequence goes on along the minus strand of CM042690.1, from coordinate 326,375,555 downwards.
GGTCCCAAGGCACGCCGTGTGGCATAGGGGGCGGATTTCCCCCTAGAAAATTCGAGTCTGGGGCGAAGGATTGCCCCACCCGGATAATCCAGCCCCCACTTTGGCCGGATAATCCGGCCCCAACTTCACCAACATCCAAGTCTAGACAGGGGTATAAATGCCCCAATCACTCCTCCTGTCAGATCTCTTGATTCATTCGAAAAAGTACTGGCCTGTTCTTCAAGCTCCTAATCGAGATCTCTCACTTCAACCACCTGAAATCTCTGATCTTTGGGGAATTGAAGGAGGAGACATCATTCATCAACATCACGAATCAAGCGCATCACTTCCCTCCATTCACTTGGAGAATTCTTGATATAGTATTACTTGCTAATATCTCGTGTTTTGGTTTTGATAATAGTTGTTCTTGTGGCAGCTTGTTGTCACTACGGGATCCTCCAATTCGGTTGTGGATGTGTGTCCCACTAGTTGTGTAAAGGCACCGGTTCCCACCTCGAAGGGTACCAAAAGTGGAAAGGTGGATCATGCCTTTGGTGGCGAGATCCATCGGAGAATAGGGTGAGGCCTATTGTGGCATGATGGTCTTAGTACCACCCACCCCTCCAATGCAGACGTTGTTCCCTTAACAAGGAAGGAACTGCGGTAAAACAAATCATGTGTCTCCGTGTGCTCCACTACGGTTTCCTCGCTCCTCACTCTTACTTGCCTTTACTTGCTTAGTAGTTAGGTTTACATATAGGGAAATTCTCCGTAGTTGCATATCTAGATAATTTACCTTTGTGTCGAGCCTAAAATTGAAAAAGTATTAAAATTTGGAGTAGCACCTATTCACCCCCCCTTTAGGTGCCCATACAATCCATTTTAGAGTTGACGGATCGAAGCTCGTCTCCATGGAATGCGAAGATGTCCATTGAACCCAAGTTCTTCCTCACGAAACCCGAAGACCATTCTCGAAGACCGTTCCTGATCCCGTTGAACCCCGGTTCTGAACCCTAACATGTGACCTCTATCCGAGCCCCTATTTTATAATTTGGCATATTAAATCATTCATGCCCGCATATATATTTATTTGTTTGGGGGACTTTGTTGAATCACCTAATAATTAATTATGGAGTGTTTATGTGGGATATCTTTGACATATTCCGGACTCCATTTAAATCTGTGTAGCAAATCGATGCCAAGTTTTGCCTTGTTAATTCAACATTTAATTTGTGGGGTAGATAAATAACTTAACCATAATATTTATTTGTCGATATTCTGATTCCGCTTAATATTGCATATTAGACCGCATATTTCCATGGCATGCATCATAGCATAAACATGCCGGATCTTCTACCGTAGTATTAAATATTGCATCAGGTGTTCTTTCTAGTGTTTTTATTCTTCACCGGATAAGATGATGAGTTGATGTGAGATACGACAAGCCTTCGGTCACCGACTTTATCTCTCAGGCGAGCATTCTACCCCTCTCTACCTATTTTGCATTTATAGTCTTTATTTCCTCCTATTGATCTATTGTTATCCTTATTGTCGATGATTTAGTACGGTACCTTTATTTAGCTACACTACTATATTGCCTTGGTTATCATATTTCCTTTGTTTGAGTACCTAGTTTTGCCCTTGCGAGTCGTAGACATGCTTAGTACCGCTCTCATACAGGTAAACTGTGATATCTGGTTATGGTTGATACTAAGATAATTAAGTTGGTGATGTTGGTAATGGTTATGGATATTGATTCACCTAATGATAAGGCCCTGGCAGGGACCACCTTTGGGAACTACTTGAGCCGACCTAGGACCCATTCGTTCTACGATAGCAGTTCTGAGTTGATCGCGCTAACCAAACGCACAGGCCTCCGGGACCCCCCTCAACTACCGGCGCTATTCGTTTATCCAGAGAGTCACAAAATGGTTTTCCATTTGTTGCATACACATAATATGTCCTATGACATGGTAACTAAAATATGTATTCGGACATGGTGATGATATGATATTTTGTGGACAACATTTGCATTGTATACATAAACACGCTGTGGCTAAGAGGTCATCTTCCATAGTGGAGTTGTGACCCTTCTCGACTATAGAAGCAAACGTTGTACCTCCCTTGAGAATCTCCGTACCTCCTAGTTGGGTCAATACAGTAGGTGATACATCTGGATACACGCGTAGTTATGAGACAGTTCTTGTTGTACGATTTGAATGGCACGCGTCATATGTTGCATGAAGGGTTGAACATGTGTTTGCGAACAGTAGTGCACCCCTGCATAGTAAATCTTTTCGAGAAGTTGTGTGTCCATGGAAATGGACGCCTCAGGATTACAGTGTCATGATCATAGACAATGCCACTAATATTTTGCCTCTTTAATACTATTACTAGTAATTATCCTTATCAACTAAACAATTGCTTAACTAAAATTGCCACCGTGTGTGTTCTGTAAGAGGACTTCCTCGATTGGTCTTCGAGGGGGAAATCTTTAGATGGGTTATGCTTGGTGTTATATTATTATTATCGTACAATGCTATATTATCTTTCTCTAATATCCTATGTTGTAGCGTGTTTCCATATGTTAGATAGTGCAAGCTATGCTGCCGCTAAGCCCACCATACCTATGTAGGCGAGGACCGCCGAATTGTAAGACTCGCCATATGCTGGCCTCAGTACTAGCTTCTCTCTTTCTAGTTTTGTTTTCCCTTTGCTGTCACCCCTTTGGCTTTGATAGGTATATGATTGGCAATGCGAGCAAGGTTACTTTTCCGGCTTGGCCTAGGCAGGGTTATGGACACCGTCGTGTTATTCTGAAGGACTCTTAGTCCCATTTGCTTATTATTCGTACTCGTATACTATTTAGCTTTCTTTTTAATTGTAACATTTTAATCCTTGACTCATCGAGTCGTTGTTGTATATATATGTTTCTTGTGGGTTCTGTTGTAAAGTATTGTGATGTATCTACTTGTTTACAATCCCACCCACACAAATGTGTCTGGTGGGCGTCTTTAAATCTCTTCTATGTGGATTTTGGTGGAAATGCTAGGACCTGCATAGAACCGATTCGGGGGTGCTACACTCTTGGAGGGCCTCAGCATGACGGAGGCGTTCCAGCGCAACCGCCTCCAGGATAAGCTCTCTCCCCTCCACGAGGCGCTCACGCTCGGAGTCCTTCTATGCCTCATTCACTGCCCAATCAGTGCTAAGTCGATACAGGCCCTAGCGCATGGCCTAGATTGCAGCATCGGCATAGCACCTATGGTCCGCATCATCCCGCGAGGCCAGCAGCTTCCACAGAATAGGATTAGGATCGCCGCAAGCCCCGGCAGTAGGTCGGGGGCTCCCCCTCTTGTCCCCCTATTCCGTTGAACTTACAGCTCCAGCAGCACGGCACCGGGGTTTGGCATCTGAATCTTCATTTCCATGGCAGGTCCTTTTAGGCCAAGAGGTTACTGAAGGGCCTTCGAGCTCCACTGTGCATTTCCCTTCCGCTTCTTGCGCCCTCCTTGCCTTACAAGTCTCTCGCGCCAAGCGCTCCTCCTCCGTGAGGCGGAGCTCCTCCTTGCGGTGTGCAGCAGCCGCCGCCCGAGCGACATCAGCGGTCCCTGTTTCCTCCTCCACTGCCTCAGCAGCCATAGAGACAATTGCGGCCTTTGGCTCTATCGACTGCCCCCCAAAGCATCACAGCCGCCTCGGAATGCCTCCACCATCACCACCTCTAGTGCCTTTGGCATCGCCATGGCTACCGCTGATGCACCAGCTGCAACTCTCTCCCCCATGGGGTTACCTGCATCCGTGGTGCCAGCACCTCTGGTCGCGCTAGCCACCTCAGGAATCACCTTGGACACCTCCTCGTCTTCCTCGTTGGGGTCACTACAAAGCTCAATAAGGATTAAACAGAATGGGAACAAAGATAGAAATTAATTAATGATCACAGTGAAGGAATGAGATTACTCGTCGATGGCTACCCAACATCCATGGCTCACCCTCATGGAGGGGTGAGATCTTCTCCTATCGGCCCTCTTCTGCTTGCGAGTAGCCTTTTGTCCTACAGCGGCCTCTGGGGATGGTTCCATCTTGGGTGCCTCGACGATGACCACCACTCCATGCTCCCTACGGGGCATAGCAGGAGCACCTTCGCCATCACCTTCACTCTCTGGAGCAGGCCCGGAGGAGTTCAACCTTTTATCAATGCTTCCCGATGTCCCCACTCTCTTAACAAGTTAACTTCGGGAGTAGGATCACCGGAGGCCACACCGCCTCCTCTTGAGCCTCCTCAAGTAGTCCCCACTCATGGAACAAGGACATCCTTCCTATGAGCTTGTTCTGGATCCTTGTCGCCATATGGTACATCAGGAGTGCTTTCTCGGGCGGGGGGATCACCTTAACCTCACCAATAAAGTTCTCTATCATCTTGGTGGCAACCTCTGGCTTGAGAATATCATAGTAAAGCTTCATCCTATCACTGGGGCAGTGTACGCCCACATGCCTTAGAGTGGGCTTGGAGAGTAGCAATACGTCTCGTGGTGAACTCCATGAAGATGATCACACCTGTCAAGATGCCCTCATGAAGAGATTTGAGCCGTGTCACCACTTCAAGCACCCCTTTGCTGGGGAGGTGCTACCGCCTCCACGTGCTAGTCTCCTAGGCAGGTGCTGTTGAAGTTTCAAACAAAGGATTCACCTCAAGCGCATCCATCCACACCCAGGCAGAGAAAAATGTGCTTATTTCTCTCGGTCGCGGCATAGGAATGAACACCTTATCCATGGCCTCGGTGGCAAGGAAGGCGACACACCCAAAGAACTGGTCCTTCTCGACGAGGCAAAGATGGTAGAAATGGCAGAACAGAGCAATAGAAGGTTTTATCCCAAGGAAAGTCTTGTAGAGGAAGGTGAAAAATGTTGCTATAGCAGTAGAGCTAGGTATCAAATGCAGCACCTAGTCCTGATAATTCTCCAAGAGCGCAAGGAAGAAGGGGGAGAAAGGGGGACCAAGTCCCACCTAGACGGAATGGATAGAGAAAGGATACACATAAGCAGGGAGATGGTCAAGTGTCATTAGCCTATGCCAGGCGAAGGTGGCCCCCACTCATTGTGGGCTCCAGCCATTAGAAGTCGCAGCTTGTGGAGGCCCTCCTCGTTGACAATGATGGACTTTAGGAGGGTCGGGAAGGGCCTCTTCTACGCATGAGGCGAGGAAGTTTCACCTTTTGTGGTAGCCTTGCTTTTCTTGTGTGCCATGATCAAGCACGGAAGGATGCAAGGAGGATATTTGAGGGTATTAGAGGCAAAGAGAATATGAGCAGATTGGAAATTGAACAAATGAAGTAGCGATGGAGGATTTGAGAAGTGAAAACCCCAAAGGAGGAAACTTCTCTTATGAAGCGCCTGTGTGGCTGCCACGAAAGCCTTGCAATAGCAAACAGTTACAAATTTTACGGTACGCGCCCCTATTATAGTTTGGCTTCCATGGAGGAGATCAACCAACTAGTGGTGCGTCGCCTGGGCCTAGCGGTTTTTAGGCCCCTATCCCTTCACCTCCAAGATGTGTGTAGCCCAGGGGCCCAGGGACTACTATTGGGCCAATCATAACTAGAGTACCATGGCCCAGCTATAGTTGGACCCCTCTAGCAAGGTAGGGCCCGAGCCTCGAAAATACATCACTATCGAGCATCAAAGGGCAGCCTCCACAAGGCGTCTAAGCAAAGCCTCCCGTCAAGGGGACCACCACGAGCCAAGAAGCACCTCGGCAAGGGCATAGTATGGTACATATCCTCGCCCTAGCGCCCAAGTCATAGAACCCGCGCAAGGACACTTACACTCCAAGAGAAAGGTATGGGGTCACCTTCGCCAAGATAGTTGTCATAGCGCATTCCCGCCATGCAAGGAAGCCCACGTCTTCTTCCCCTTCTCCAAGCCAGGAGTGGCCAACAAGACTACAACATAGGGGGACCACCTACCTCTCTACAAAGACATAAAGAGTATGAAGAATGAGGGGAGGAGCATATCTGACTTACTACCTTCCCGCTAGATTGGCGGTAAGACGACTAGGAGCCTATAAAAGGAGGAGCAGGGCACCATAGGATGGGACCTTGGTCCAGCCCAAACAAATCTAGCTCTCTATTTCTCAGAGCATCAAATCTGGTTGCCTGATCATCGACTTGTATTTGTAACCTCGCAAAGCAATAAAACCAAGTAGGAGTAGGGTTTTACACCGCACGGTGGCCTGAACCTGGGTAAACTCAATATGTCTTCCTTGACACGATTCTACTATTCTCTTACAAGGTCACTGAGAGGTTTTGAACAGATTGTGTTCAGCCCCTTGTATTCGATTCATCCTACTTCACGAGATACCCTACCAGGACAAATCTTCGATAATAGTGCCAGGAATTTTTTCCGCCTACGAAGTTTCCCAATACTTATGAAAGACAAAGATAATACATCGTTGTTTTGTGCTATTCACTCAGGATCCTAGGATGTTTCCTCACTGGAGTCAAATAGGTTCATCTCTAAATCATCAGAATTTGCTAGCGGGCTTGGCGGAGAGATGGCAGGGCTAAATATATTGGGATCGACCATGTTTGCGACATAGTTGCCATAAATGGCCATGGAAGCTTGAATGGCGTTCAAGTCCATCTCGTTTTGTCGTTGTATTGAAATGGTAGTGCCTGAGGAGTCTAGATAGAGGTGTGGGCAAACGGAAGGGAATCTATCGACATCGTCCGCAGGCGGGATCGGGTACGAGCGAGTGTAGTATGACACAAGAAGTACCTAGGTTCGGGGCCCTCGTGTGGAGGTAACAACCCTACTCCTGTCGATCTGACTAAGGTGTGATATGTGGAATACAAGATACTCCTCGAGCTATATGAACAGTCTAGCTACTCAATTGCTAACCCTTGCTACGAGAGCCTTGCCATCTCTTCTATAGGCCGAGGGTAGCGATCTTATGGGACAGGCCAGATGGCGAGTCCCGTAGGTGGGCCCCAGCCGGCTGGTCATCTACAGTGCTGCGTAGTGGCGAGTCTTATCGAGGGTACACGACGTGCGGGTCACCGTGGGCACAAAGAACGTCGTGTGGGCCTAGCATCAGCAACCGGCCATTGTGCCCCTGTCAGCCACAAAGTCTTCGGCATGGTGCTCATCCTCCTGGTATCTTGTTGCTGTACCAGGGCATACCGTGCACTGTGCGGCATGTCACCTTGCCTTCGTCTTGATTGCGTATAGCTATGATCATCTAGCCGGATCCACATCTTGTCGTTCTTCCTTGTTCCGGCTACCCTCTGCACCGTCTTGTGCTCACGTACGGCTAGGATTTGCTAGCCGGTCGTGACCTGTTTGCCTTTATTCTTGTCCGGCTAGGCTATTCGGGGGTCATCCCCCCGATACTAGCCCCCGAGAACGTGTGGATTTCGCCCTTAGGTGAAATGTACGCGTGCTCCCCTCCTTTTTTGAATTTGCATACGGCTATAAACTGGCAGTTGCGCTATCCTGTGACATCAGTGTTGATGCCGTCCACACTCACCTGTGCCGTCATTACACTGTCACGCGCAGCGTCGTGTCCCATCGCACGTCGCCTAGGGAATCGTCGCATGACTCTTCAGTTTCCGCCCCTAGATCCTTTGCACGCGCGGTGTGGACACATGCAATCCGGAGCGGCTAGTGGGGGTGTGGCCCAACAGGTGCCACACGGCAAACCGGACGGTTGCTCTCCCTCGGGGTTAAATACCGCTCGGAGGAGCAGTTCCCCCCACCCTGATGCCTGTCTTCCCCACTTCTGCTCTTGTGCTCCCTGCTGCCACTCGTTGTGCCTTTAGTTGCTCGCCGCCGAAACTGCTGCGTCACCCGCTCGTGGTCACTGGAGACACGGGCCCCTGCTTCTCAGTGCCCGCAATGATGGTATAAGAAGAGGTGATGGCGGCAGACCATGGCGCCTGGTGCAGGTCATTGGTGACGGAGGGCCACATCACGAAGTACCGGGCCACGCAGGTCCTCCCGCCGGAGTCGGAGGTGGCGGTGCCCCTTGCGCCGCCGGAGGTGGAGTCGTCGCACCCCCAAGAGGGGGAGTGGGTGATTTTCCTGGACCACCTCGCGTACAGCTTTGCCCTCCCCGCCAATCCTTTCTTCCTTACCTTCCTCGCATTCTTTGACCTATGCCTCCACTACCTCGACGCCAACGCCATCGGCATCCTCGCACACTTCTCCGCCTTCTACGAGTGCTACCTCAGGATCCAGCCAGATCTCGGGTTCTTTTGCTGGCTATTCCACGTCCGGCCGGAGGTCCAGTTTGCTCAGGGCCCGAGCGTCCCCTACGGCGGCGCCTCCATTTACTCCTGCGCGTAGACCGGCTACCCGAAGTTCTGGCTACATGACATGGTCCGACTCTGGCAGCAGTCGTACTTCTACGTCCACAATGTCACCGAAGTCGACCGGATCAACCTTCCGGCCTTCCAGGAGGTGGAGTCCAGTTGGCAGAACTGTGACCTAAAGATCAACGGCGAGAAGGCGGAGTTGGAGGCGATGCTGGTGCGACCGAGGTTGCTCGTCATTGCCAGACTGACCGGCATGGACATCACCCTCGCCTGGATGTCCCAGCTGATGATGCCCCTATAGCACCGAGCGCACAAGATGTGCTTCTACTCTGGCCGACTGGACCTGACCCAACTCTCCCGCCGTGATCCCCACTACTAAAACCTCAAGGAGTGGGTATGGATGATCACAAAGGAGAAGCTGCTAGAGAACTAGAAGTTCGGGCTGGCTCCATACACGCACAAGAGCCGCGCGCCCCGGGTAAGTCCTCTTCCCTGGTTCTTGTCTTCCGTTTGATGCTTTGTATGTTCATCTGGATAATGTTCTGTCTTTTTCCCTTGCAGCACAATTTCCCCTACATCATCTGGCAGGAGGGTGAGACCCCCCTCTAGTCCTTTACCGCTGATCTTCCGGAGCCACGCGCACGGCGGTCCGGCAAGGAGTCTAACAGCGAGGCTGACATCTTCTCCAACCAGATCGACGACCGACGCACGCCCGCCACACGCCAGTTGTCGAGGAAGAGGAGACCGCCCCGGATCCCGAACCTAGCCAGCGCCGGGCGGCAGATGGCAACTCTAGCCGGTCTGCCGCAGGAGGGAGCGGATCCAGCCGGCCTGCGGTGGAGGATTCGGCAGCCAAGAGGAGCCAGACTGTCGTGATGCACCCGAGATGCATTGCCCGCAAGAAGGCACCGTCCCTAGTCGTCCAGGGGTAGGACTTTCTCCTACCCCCATATGTTCTTTTTCCTTCAACTATTCTAGCTTGCTTTCCTTGCTTTTTCTTACTGGTTTTGTATTTCTCCTTGCAGTTCCCTTCTGTCTTTTACCGCCGCGAGCCCTGCAGGCTCATCCACCACCTCACCGCCTCGCGTCCCATCTATCGTTCAGGCCCCTGCCTCTGCTGCTTCCCCTCCTCCTCCGCCTTGTTCAGCGGATCCGGCTACGGTGATCAGGGCCAGTGATGCCCCACCGACAACTATTGTCTAGCCAGGCACCACCGTGCCAACCTTGGGTAGCGGTGGAGGTTCTTCTGCGGGGCGAGGTCTTCCACGGCTAGCAAAGATCTAGTGCTGGTGGCCGGCGACAACTCCGACAGCGAGCCGGGGGAAGAGTGGCGGGTGGCGCTCCATGAGGCTGAGGAGTACCTGACCCTCAATGCTGCCGGTGACTCTTCCTCCTCCTCTGCATCCTTGGACGCTCTGGTCGCTACCTTGGAGGTGGCAGTGAAGGAGGTCCAGCTGCTTGAGGCCTCGCTCAGGGCCAGCTAGAGCTGGAGCAGAAGCTCATGGTGGTGAACAGCACCTCCCAGAGTAAGTCTTTTTATCCAGTTACAATTTCTTCCTTTGCCTTTCTTTTTTTGCTTTCCTCATCCGGCTGTTCTTGTAGCCATCATGGTCTACGCTTAGTGGGAGATTGACCGGCTGACCAAGGCGAACGAGCGCCTCAGCCAGAGCAACTCCACCCTCCGCCTCCAAAACAAGGAGTGTCACTCCAAGGAGGATAAGCTGGAGGCCGTCATCAAGGAGCACGAAAGCGCCCTCGCCAGCCGGGTCCAGTCCTTCGAGCTTCTTGACACCCAGTGTAAGGACGAGGAGAAGGAGGTCAAGCGGCTGGCGGAGTGGGAGAAGGCCCTCCTAGACGAGCTGACGCAGATTGGCCGCACCGCCAAAGGTACGGTTTCTTGCCGAGTCTTTCTCTTTGTCCAGATCCGGTAGCTGGATCTGACTTTGTTTTTCCGATAGCGCACTATACAGGCGTAGAACTGCTGGCCTACAACTGCCTCCAGATGAACTGGCCGGGTGAGAATCCCACTTCCCAGGAGCTCATCGTGCTACATGGCGAAGAGGCCACTGAGCTGCTGAAGGCTGCCCACGCCGTCTTCGACTTCCTGTGGTCGGACGCAGCTGTGCCGGACACCATCGCCCAGCTAGCGGTGAAGGTCGTGGAGGTACTGGCTACCGTCGATCGGCTGAGGGACTTGGCGGCGAGGGCTGGAGCCGATATGGTGTTGGCGCTGATGCTATAATGGTACAAGGTTGCACGTGTCGAGAATATCGACGGGGGCTTCCGCGCCGGTGCGGATCATTTCGCCATCCACCAGGCTCATTTGGAGCTTCACGCTTCTACCATCAAGGTTGCCGACTACGCCGACATCGACGAGGTCCTGACTGACCCGGAGTCTGCCGGGACACCGGAGACGGAGGCCAAGCCGGCCCCACAGCTAGATGGTGGATAAGCTGGAGCCGGAACCTCCAGCGCGCCTCCCTTCCTCCTGAAGCCATGCCCAGCCGCATGGCAAGGGCCCCGCCACGTAGATCTGATCCCCGGGATGCCGTGGAATTTTAATAGCTTTTCTGTTGTTGAACTTGTGTGTGTGCACTAGTGAACTATATGGAGCTTCGACTCCCGTTATCTTTATGCATTGAATGTTTGCCTTTCGCTTTTCCTTCTAATTTTCTGTATCTTGTATCTCTTTCGACTTTTGTCTTTGGTCGGAGGACTACTGATTCTAGTGGGGGCGCGTCAGCGCACCTACTAGGTGTAACCCCCAAGATTCGGAGTGCTTGATGAAGGCAAGGACTTCGAATCTTCTCTCTTTCTTTCTTTCCTTTAGATTCTTAGTTCTTTCCGGCTAAACATCTTCAACCGGACAACCTGACCTTCACTCTGGCTGAACACCTTCAGCCGGACATCCCGACCTTCACTCTGGCTGAATGCCTTCAGCCGGACAGCTAGACCTTCCTTGACCAACCGGACAACCATGACCAGTAGTGGGGGCGCGTCAGCGCATCCACTGGATGTAGCCCCCAAGATTTAGAGTAGCTGGTGAAGCCAAGTGCTTTGAATCGTCTCTTCTGTTCTTTTCTCTTGATCTTTCCCTTGCCCTGACCTAGGCCCGAATATCCAGCTAAAATCCTTTAGCTGGCCGAAACTACATGATTACACTAGAGGCGCACGAGCGCACCCAACGGGTCTAGCTCCCGAGATTCGGAGCGATTGGTGAAGGCAAGGACTTCAAATCTTCATTGCTTTTGATAGTCGACTCGGGGTAATCGTGCAAAATAGACATATAGATGGATTTGTTTAGTATATTAGTCGGTCAGTATGCGTATTATTAACCGGGTAAGGGCTTCGGTTTTTTCAAAAGCTAGCTTGCGCTTCTCTGGACAATTAGTCGTTTTCTGGTGCGCTCTGTTGTTTATGATGTGTCCTTGTCGAGAATCTGGGTTGCAGTCTAGAGCTGGAATCGAAGGGGGAGCTGACAATACATTGTGCACGATGCTGGAGGCTTAGTAGCCCGAAAATTTCAAACTAGGCACAAGGCCGGAACGTCCAATCTGTTGCATCTTTTCGGCGTTTTTCATGTGGGATGCCTCGGGCTTTTGCTCTTCCTAGCCAGACAGCAGGGTTGCGGTCTGTAGCTAAGCCGAAGAGTGGGCCTATGACACCGTTGCACACTACTCAATCGGTTTATAGAATTAGCAGGTCGGGCCAACCGGCGAGCCCTCGGGTAGGGGTTGCCGGAGCCGGAAAAAACTGAATCGAAAGAGAACGATATGCAAATTTCTGGCAAGGAGGCCCCGAGTGTCTCTCAGGGTTCCACAATTTTCATTCATCCATAGGGTTCATGAGATACATACACTATGACGCGACTAGGTGTAAAATGGATGGAGCAGGGCCGCGTTACAGGGGCGCTCTGTCTCCTTGTCTGACTTGTCCATATTGTTCTTGTGCGGATGTTGCACATCAATGAGGTAGTAGGAGTTGTTGCGCAGCACCTGACTAATGATGAAGAGGCCCTCCCAAGGTGGCGACAACTTGTGCATGTCCTTAATTTCTTGTACCAGTCAGAGAACCAGATCTCCCTCGCGGAACATGATGGGTCAGATCCGGCTCGAATGGTAGCAGCATAGGCTTTGTTGGTATAGCGCCAATCTAGACAGTGCCAGCTCGCTGGCCTCCTCGAGGAGGTCCACGCCATCCTCTCATGCCTCTTGGTTGGCTTTCTCGTAGTAGAGGATCTTGCGGGGCGAGTCGAACTCGATGTCCGCAGAGAGGACGGCCTCCGAGACATAGACGAGGAAGTACGAGGTGAAGCCGGTTGACCGATTTGGGGTGGTGTGAAGGCTCCACAGCATAGCCGGAAGCTCCGCGATCCAACATCCGGGAGACCGCTCCAAGGGCTCAAAGAGTCATGGCTTGATGCCGGCTAGCACTAGGCCGTTTGACCTTTTGACTATCCCGTTGGATTGTGGATGCGCGGCAGATGCGAGGTCCAGCCAGATCCCCTTGTTGTTGCAGAACCGGGCGAAGCCCCCCTTGGCGAAGTTCGTGTTGTTGTCCGTGATGATGTTGTTGGGATAGCTGAAGGGGTTGATGATGTCCGTGAAGAAGGTGACAACTGTCACCCCGTGTAGCTTCCGGATGGGCTTTGCTTCTACCCACTTAGTGAACTTGTACACTGCCACCAGCAGATGGGTCATGCCCGCACGCGCCCGCTTGAAAGGGCCAACCATATCCAGCTGCCAAACATCAAAGGGTCACGTGATCAGGATGTTCTTGAGTACCATAGTCGGCATGTGCCTCAGTTCACCAAAGCGTTGGCACCCATTGCATGCACGGACCAGCTGCTCCGCATCCTCGAGGGTGGTGGGCCAATAGAAGCCGTGGCGGAACGCCTTGGCGACTATTGCTCGAGATGAAGCATGGTGCCCACACTCACCCTGGTGGATGTCTTTCAATGTCTGGTAGCCCGTGTCCACATCGACACATTGCTGGAATATGCTGGATAAGCTGCGCTTGTATAGCTCTCTGTTGATGATGGTATACGTGTGCACGCGCCTCCGGATCTTCCTGGCCTCCACCTCGTCATCCGGGAGTTCCCCATTGGCGATGTAGTTCATGAAGGGATGTGCCCAAGATGGTATCTCCTGGATGGTGAGGATGCTCTCATGCTCCGGTTGGGGGATGCCAGGGGGCCGACCAGGTGAGGCACCTGGAATGGCAGCCCCCAAGCCACTTGATGAGTCGGCAGCCCCTTGGTCTTTCGAGCCGGAGGGTGTGGGTGTGCCGGAGTCGGTGCATGACTTTTTCTTCGCTGGCTCCGAGGGTTCCGGGTCAGCTGAGCCGGCAGCCCCCAAGCTTCCGGCACAAATCATGGAGCCAGATTTGGGAGACGGGGTGATGGATGACTTGTGCATATGCTCCAAGGAGACCCCTGGCGGGATCGCCTGCCTGGTGGATCCGACTCGGGCGAGCGAGTCAGCTGCCTTGTTGTGGACGCGGGGTACGTGATGGAACTCGCATCCGTCAAAGCAGGCGCTGAGCTTATGTACATGGAAGCGGTAGAGGACCATGTTCCCATCACGAGCATCCCATTCTCTGGATACTTGTTGCACCAGCAGATCTGAATCACCGAAGCAAAGGATCCGGTTGATGCTAATCTCCCTGGCGAGTTGGAGGCCGTGCACCAATGCCTTGTACTCGGCGATGTTGTTGGAGGCCTTCAAATGGATCTGGAGAACATATTCTGGCCGGTCTCCCTTAGGCGAGGTGAGGATGATTCCGGCTACCAAGCCCCCGAGCATCTTCGAGCCTTCGAAGTGCATCTTCTAGTGATCGAGTCAGGAACGGGCGGGAGGTACTGGTATCGGCCTAGTCGACCAGGAAGTCCGGTAGAGCATGTGACTTGATCGTAAGCCTCAACTCGTACCGGATGGAGTAGGCGGCAAGCTCGATTGCCCACTTGACGACTCGGCCAATGGCATCCTTGTTGCCGATGATCTCCGAAAGGGGTGTGATGCACACCACCTTAATCGGATGCTCCTGGAAGTAGTGCTTGAGCTTCTTTCACGCCAGGTACACTCCGTAGCACATCTTTTGGAAGTGGGGTAGTTCTTCTTGGAGAGGGAAAGAACCTCGCCGAGGTAGTAGACAGGCCTCTAAACTGCCTGAGCCATGCCTTCCTTGGGGCGCTCCACCACCAGGACGACGTTGATGACCCGACTGATGGATGCTATATAAAGCAACATCGGCTCCTTTCTAGACGGTGTGGCTAGCATGCGCTTGAGGTCATGAAATGCGGCAGACGCTTGCGAGGTCTAGGAGAACTTGTCCATCTTCTTCATCAGCTGGTACAGCGGGAGTGCCTTCTCGCCCAGCCGGCTGACGAACTGGCTGAGGGATGCTAGACACCCGGTGAACTTCTGGACTCCAACAAGCTCTTGGGCGGCTGCATCCTCTCGACGGCTGCAATCTTCTCCAGATTTTCCTTGATTCCTCGCTGCAAGACGATGAAATCGAGGAGCTGGCCAGATGGGACGCTGAAGACACACTTCTCTAGGTTTAGCTTCATCTGGTACCGGAGAAGGTTTCCGAACGTCTCCCCCAGGTCCTCGAGAAGGGTGCGCTTTTCCTTCGTCTTGATGACGATGCCATCCACGTAGGAGTGCACATTCCGGCCAATCTGCGAGTACAAGCACGTCTGCATGTAGCGCTGATAAGTGGTGCCTGCATTTTTTAGACCGAAAGGCATGGTTACGTAATAGAAAGCCCCGTACGGGGTGATGAATGATGTCTTTAGCTGGTCAACCCGATTCAACCAGATCTGATAGTAGCTGGAATAATAGTCCAGGAAGGACAACATGTCGCTGTCGGCCGTGGAATCATAGCTTGATCGATACGGGGCAAGGCAAAGGGGTCTTTTGGGCATGCCTTTTTTAGGCTAGTTTAGTCGATACACATGTTCTAGGTCTTGTTTTTCTTCAACACCAGGACTGGTTTGGCCAACCAGTCCAGGTGGTACACCTCCATGATGAATCCGGCTACAAGGAACCAGGTGATCTCATCACCAATGATTTTCCTCTTATCCTCCGTGGACCGGCAGAGGGGCTGCTTGACCGGCTTGGCATCCGACCACACATGAAGTGAGTGCATGGAAAACTCCATCAAGACACCCGTCATGTCCTTTGGGGACCATGCGGAGATGTCATGATTCTCACGGAAGAAGTCAACAAGCGCGCCTTCCTATTTGTTGTCCAAGCCGGCACCAATGGTAACGAACTTGGTCAGATCGATCGGGTCAAGAAGGATCTTCTTTGTCTCCTTGGCCAGCTGGAAGGCCGCGTCTGCAGTCGGCTTCCTGCTAGCCGGCATTTCTTGCTGAGCCAACGCCATATTGGGCATGATCTCATGCTTCTCCTCAGCAATGATGTGAGCTTCTTCTAACTTCGAGCCTGCCGATGCACATTCCATCGACCGCCTAAAACATCCGGCCATGATGATCATGCTGTTAGGCCCCAACATCTTTGTCTTGAGGTATACGTAGTAGGGGACGGCCATGAACTTGGCGAGGGCGGGACGCCTGAGGAGAGCATGGCAGGAGCTTGTCAGGTTCACCACCTCGAACCACACCGGCTTGCAGTGGAAGCTCTCCTCGGTTCCGAAGATGACATCCAGCCGGATTTTCCCCAGCGGAGCGCCAGCTAGCCCCAAAAATACGCCGTGGAACGCCGTGGTAGTTGGGCGCATGTCGCACTCGCGGATGCCCAACTTCTCCAGGGAAGACTGGTAGAGCAGCTTGAGGCTGCTGCCCCATCAATGAGATCGTGAGAGAGGCGGCAAGTGCGCTTATTGGAGACGATGAGGGGGTCAAGCACCATCGTGTAGCCCCCAGGATTCGGCAAGCGATCCGTTGATCCTCTTGGCTCCAGGTGATGGGAGTCTCTGACCAGTTTAGGTATTGGGGGACCAGGGAGACGATGGCTTTCACCTCCTTCAAGCGCTGTCTGCGGTTATGCTTGTCATCCGGCTCAGTCTCGAAGATGTGGTAGGCGGCATGCGGCTGTGGGTAGCCGTTATTGTTGTTGTTGTTGCCGGCTCCCCTAGCCAGTGGTGGTTGTCTGCTGGGAGGGGGTTGTGGTGGATGAGGTAAGCCTCCTTGGTCCTTCATCTGGCGGGCCTAGCTGCCATTCCGGGTGGTGTGACTAGCCGGCTTGAGGGGTCCTCTATGCCTCTTGCACGGGCCATCGATCATCTATTCGAAGGTGAACCGCGGCTTCTGCCTCCTTTTGTCGCCAGCAGGCGCCTCTAGCACGCCCTCCACAGCATTGACCTGCCTCACGTGGTAGCGGGGCTTCTGCTGTCCAGCTTGGCGATCCCCGTGGAAGCGGTTGTCGTTGCCCTGCCCCTTGGACGAGCCGGCTTTTCCGGACGGATTACTTGGCCGTTTGATACATTGCAAATGTATCTATAATTTTTGATGTTCCATGCTTGGTTTTATCTACTTTCTTGTGTTTTGTTCCAACTTTGGAGTACTTTTCATATGATTTCTTGGACTAACCTATTTACAAGATGCCACAGTGCCAGTTTCCTGTTTTCTGCTGTTTTTGGTTCCAGGAAGTCAGAAAATGAATATTCTCGGAATTGGACGGGACAAAAGCCAAAGTTACTATTTTCCCGGAAGACTCACGGAGCCAGAAGGAGAGTCGAAGAGGGGCCACAGGGTGGCCACACCCCCTTGGCGTGGGCCAGCCCAGGCCGCGCCAGGGCATGGTGTGGGCCCCTTGGCCGGCCACCGACCTTGCCTCCTTTGCCTATAAGAGCCTCCCAATACCAAAACCCTAGATCGTCAATCAGAAATCCACGAAAAGTTCCACAGCACAGCCGCCACCGAAGGGGAGATTCGGGGGAGAGAAAGTCTCTGTTCCGGCACCCTGCTGGGATGGGGAAGTGCCCCCAGAGCCATCTCCATCGATCTCCACCGCCATCTCCGTCACCGTTGCTGATTCCCATGATGAGGAGGGAGTAGTTCTCTCTCGAGGCTAAGGGTTCTATCGGTAGCTATGTGGTCATCTCTCTCTATGCATGATCTTATTGAGATCATGAGCTTGTAATCTATAGATCTACCTTGCTACTCAAGTGCTTTAATAGATCTCTGCTCTCCCCATGTGTGTGAAAGTGACAGCGTGCACACCATGGTGGCACTTAGGCTAGAGATTACAAATACTTGTTATGAGTTATATTTGGAGTTGGATGTCTTTATGAAATTGTGGTGTTTGTTGGAACCATATAGTGCTCAAGGTGACAGTGTGGGGTTTTCTTGATGGGAAAGATGAACTTTGAGGTGTGCTGTTATAGCCCTACCATCGATTAGAGTGTTCAACCGGAGAGTAGTTCAGCGTATTATCATAAAGAAAAATATATTTATATGAGAGTGTTCACTAGTGAAAGTATGATCCCTAGGCCTTGTTTCTAAGCATTGATACACCGTTTGCTATTAGACCTATTATATGTTTGCTTGCTTCCTTCTTTATTTCAGTTTTACTTTAGTCTTTTCCACGCCAGCAAGCTATTTTCTATCACTGTTACCACTTATAATTATCTATACCACTTGTATTTCACTATCTCTTCGCCGAACTAGTGCACCTATACACCTGACAAGTGTATTGGGTGTGTTGGGGACACAAGAGACTTCTTGTATCTTGATTGCAGGGTTGCTTGAGAGGGAATACCTTTGACCACTTCCTCCCTGGTCAAAGGTGAGCCGCGGCTTCTACCTCCTTGCATCATTAGCCGGTACGTCGGGCGCACCCTCCACAGCATTGACCTGCCGCGCGTGGTAGCGGGGCTTCTGCTGTCCGGCTTGGCGGCCCCCATGGAACCGGTTGTCATTGCCGTGGCGCCTAGAGGATCCGGCTTCTCCAACCAGATTGCTCGGACGATCACGAGCCGGCTCCGTACGAGTCGAACGCCCGTCAACATTTACACGGAGGGGCTTCTTCATGGCGGCATCCACCATGGCGTACTGGTCCGCTACCGTCATGAGCTCCGCGATGGTTTTCGGCTCGTCGCACAGTAGCCAGTGGCTAAGCATGGTGCCTTCTCGGCATCCCTCGATAAAGAAGCGGATGGCCTGGCTCTCCAGGATGCCCTCACAAGTGTTGCGCAACTCCGTCCACTTGGCGAGGTACTCGTGGTCGGTCTCGCGGTCGCCCTGGACGCACAAGGCTAGGTCACGTGGGCGTCTGATGGCTCAATGCACGACGCCCATAAAATTTCTTGATGGTGGTGTTGATGTAGAGCTCGTTGGGAACCCCAAGAGGAAGGTATGATGAGCGCAGCAGCAAGTTTCCCTCAGTTATGAAACCAAGGTTTAATTGAACCAGTAGGAGCAAGGAAACACCTCAAAGGTGTTACTAGCTGAGCTTTGGCAGGGCGCACTACCGGTGCTAGTAGCAACGTGGAGACCTGCACAACACAACCACAGAACTTTGTCCCCAACTTGTGATGAGGTTGTCAATCTCACCGTGTTTTGCGGAAAACAAAGGATTAAACGTATCGAATGGAAAGAAGTAAAAGTTTGTAGAAAGTAAACACAAAGCAGAAACAGTTTATAGATTGTATGTAAAGAAAGAGGACCGGGGATCCATAGTTCACTAGAGGTGGCTCTCCTTAGATAGATAACATGCTGGGTGAACAAATTATAGCGGGGCAGTTGACCAACACCGAAAAAGCAATACATGCATATACTAATCATCTTGACTCCTTTGAGACTTGATTGGGCAATACAACATAATACATAGACCGCCATCCAACTTCATCTATGACTAATAATCCAACTTCAGGTTATCATCCGAACCCCCTCCAGTATTAAGTTGCAAGCAACATATTATTGCTTTACGAACTGGGTGTAAGGTAAACAATACAATTGTTCTATGAACAAAGGATCGTTGTTTTCTCCCTAGTAGCAACAGCACATCTAGTACCTTAGAGATTTCTGTCACTTCCCCAGATTACCAGAGGCATGAACCCACTATCAAGCATAAATACTAACTCTTGGATTTGCTAGCATCTACTTGGCCAAGATATCTACTAACAACGGAAAGCATGCAAGATCTCAAATAACAAAGACATGATAGAATCAATAATCAATCTGAAATAGCATCTCCATATTCATCGGATCCCCGCAAACACAACATGTATGAATTACAAATAGATGACCTTGATCATGGACGGAGCTCACAAGATCTAAACATGAAAGCACAAAGGAGGAGAAACCAGCCATCTAGCTACTACATGTATCCGTAGTCCAAGGATGAACTACTCACGCATCACACCGGAGGCTTGCATGGTGATGAAGAAGGCCTCCAGGGTGAATTCCCCTCCGTCGGTCTTGGGAAGAGCTTCAGATCCCCCCCGATCTAGGGATGGAGATGACGGCGGCTACATACTCTTTCGTGGATTTTTGATCGGGTACCTAGGGTTTTCGTCCCGAGGGCAACTTATAGGCGGAAGGAGAGGCCGAGGGGGCTTTGGGGTCGTCCAGACCACCCCCTGGCACGGGCCAGGTGGATTGGCCGGCCCCTGGCCCCTCTCTGTCTCGTATTCTGGCACTTGATCCCTTCCGAAAAAATAGGCACTTTGGCTTTTGTCCCGTCCAATTCCGAGAATATTCATTTTCTGACTTTCCTGGAACCAAAAACAGCAGAAACAGGCAAATGGCATTGTGGCTCTTGTTAATAGGTTAGTCCAAGAAATCATATGAAAAGTACTCCAAAGTTGGAACAAAACACAAGAAAGTGGATAAAACCAAGCATGGAACATCAAAAATTATAGATACATTTGCAATGTATCAACATCCCCAAGCTTAACTCTTGCTGGTCCTCGAGTAGGTAAGTGATAAAAAGAAATAATTTTTGAGGTGACATGCACCATCAAAGACTTGATCGAAGTATTTGCAAAACATTCAAAGCTGGGATCATAGTACTTCAATCATAACATGAAAGACAAAGTTCTAGCAATAAGCAAAGAAACTATGATGCAACATGAAAAAGGCACAAACAAAAGATTCATGAATAACAATGCTTTGCAAGACGTTTGTTTGTTTCACATAAAGAAAACTTAGCATAATAGTATTCAGCTTGTCCCTCAATAGAGTAGCAAATATAAATGCATAGGACACCTTCAAAGTTCATAAGAGTGACTAGATACAATAGTTTAAAACAAGCAATATCAAGTTATGCATCAATCAACTAGTCTTGGGACAATGCACATAGAACTAAGAATGGCCACTATGCTCTCAAAGTAGGTGCATAAAGTTAGAAGGTGGAGACTCAATATAATGGTGGAAGAAAGGCCTTTTGTAAAAGGAAGTAGGGATTCAAGTCTCATAAAGAGCTTCCAAAAATTATGGTACTTATAGCTTTCAGCTCTCATTGCCCCTATCATAGGAATCTTGAAGGTGATAAAGGTTAAAGTGACACAACTAAGAGGATATGCTTGACAAGTTATAAACCGAAATCTCATGCCCCTTACTTACGAAGACCGATCCTCATGCTACTCAACTTCAGTCACGAGTAAGCTCTTGTCATTGTAAGTATATGTGTATCATTAAGAACCGCCAACGGGGTACCCCTTGCACATGACATGGGAGCTTTCCCATAATCAAAATGACAAGGCAAGCAGACAATGAGCATCTCAGTGATCTTTTTATTTGCTATTTGCATAGGTTTTTATTGAGAATGCTTCATAGAGTGCTCATTATGGTGATGCTGCAAGTTTCCACCATGATTAGGCATGGCTTAGGCTAGCGGCCCAGGCGTTTCTCTAACACACATACAAACTCCATGATCTTACAAGTTCCACTTTTATTTCACACCGCCGGGATCCGTAAGCAAAAGAACATGATATCAACGAGGTATAAAGTACAAGTGCAATGTTGAAAGCGTTCCCCATGGTACATGGTTCTGCTAATTTCAACTTATAAAGCGTAAGCATATACGCAACAAAGAAGGACCCAATGGTTCAAGTTTATTAGAGGCAATAAAGTAAAGTGTGCCATCAAGTTCATGAGAGCTTTAATCACTAGTTTTCTCATAACAAGTAGAAGGTAAACAAAAGCATGAATATACTTGGAATCATAAGCTAGTAGGTAGGTATGGTAGACTCTTTGGAAAAACTTGGTTTAGGGAGTTGGATGCATGAGTGGAACTCATACTTGGTGGTGGAGGCTAGCAAAGACTGGGAGCGACAAACTAAGAGAGCAATAATGGCCATAATCATGCAGAGCGACAAAACATCATTGATCAAAGCAAAAAGTGATACTACAAGTTGAAAACTAAAGGATAATAAAATCTTATGGTGACTTATGATAGTCATAACATGGTGTGAGCATGTGCCAAGTCAACCCAAATAAAGCATCAAAGGAGAATACCACTATACTATGCTTTAGTATGCTAAAACAACGCATGATTCATACAAGGCACATTAAGCAATCTCAATTGTTTATAACAAGTCATGCTACAGCAAAGAATAGTAATAATAAAGCCAAAACAATATTAAGCATGGCATGACAAAGCATATCCACAGTCAAAAACGAGCTCTTTTACCACATAAGCATGAACTTTCCTACTCTTTTCCAAACCAAACCAAACTATTTGCAAACCAAAGTGTGAAAGAGGGGGTCCAACCAACTTATTCAGAAAACTAAGCAAACCAAGCAAACTAAACACCAAAACAAAAATGAAAAAGAAGACGCTCCAAGAAAAACACAACTGTGCATGAAACAATAAAAATGAAGCGTTTGGAAGAAACCTGGAATTTTTATTAATGAAGAAGGGGATGCCTTGGGCATCCCCAAGCTTTGACGCTTGCACTTCTTGGATATTTCTTGGGGTGACACGCGTGGCATCCCCAAGCTTGAGCTTTAGTCCATCCTTCATCTCATTACTCATTCCTTCCATACACCTGAAAATTTTTCTTCATACAAAACTTCACACAATCTCATTAGCAACATTAGTGCACTTAAGATAAATAAGTCTCAAGGTTCAGTTCTAACACCAAATAAACTTCCATTAGAACACTAGCTACTATAGCACTTCCCTCAAAAATCTCAATTCCCCAAAAGAACTCAAGAAGGAACCAACAAGAAGCAAATGCAGAAAATGGCAGAAATCTGTCAAAACAGACCAGCAGGTAAAGACAATTTTTTCGAAGTCCTTATGTTGCTCAAATCAAAAAGTGTTGAACTAACTAAAGTTACATAACACCCTGGGGAAGAAGCACCAAAAATTACAGCTCAATCCGGCGTACAGAACTCTCTCCGGAATTTTTATGGTGAAGCATAGAAATCTGTTTCGGGACAACAACTTTACCAATCATTACTTCACTCTCAATAGAGGTTACTCTTGGCACAAAAAGCAACTAAAAAGGATAAGGAGCGGTTATTACAGAGGTAATAACTTCCAAGACTCATCTAAAACTCTTGGGTTATATCCCAACAAGTAATTTTCTTTAACGCCTTTAAGTTAGGCATAAGAAGCAAAGAAAGAATCAAGTGTTCTCAAATGAAGAAGCATTAAGACCAAATTTTGTTTTCATAGGAGAAGAAAAAGAAATATTTTCTCTCTTTTTAGGGAAGTTTTCTATACCTTTCTTGAGTGGGAGTTGGTATTTAATGGTGCCTTCTTTCATATCAATGATGGCACCAACAGTTCTAAGAAAGGGTCTTCCCAAAGTAATAGGACAAGAAGAATTGTATTCAACATCCAAAACATAGAAATCAACGGGGACATAGGAATCATTAACCATAATAAGAACATCATTAAGACTCCCCATGAGTTTCTGTTTAGCATTAGCATCAAGTGGAACATTCAAATAACAATCTTCAAGAGGAGGCAAATCAAGCATATCATAAATCCTTCTAGGCATAATAGAAACACTACTATCAAGATCACACAAAGCTTTGAAATCAAAGTCATTCACTTTCATATTAATGATGGGTTCCCAACCATCCTCTTGTTTTATAGGAATATAATCTTTGTGTTTCATCTTTTCTTCCTTAATCTTTATGAGAGCATCGGTAATGTGTTTTGTAAAGGCCATGTTCATAGCACTAGCATTAGGACTTTTAGCAAGCTTTTGTAGGAACTTGATAACTTCACAGATATTGCAACCATCAAGATCAAAATCAACTTTATCATCTAAAGTAGTAGAACTATTGCTAGCCTCAACACTAGTGGTGGTAATAGTAGAAACACTAATGTTTCTAGCAATTTCATCTTCTCTTTCCCACTTAGCATGTAATTCAGCTAATAGTCTAACATTTTCATCAATTCTTACTTGTATGGCATTAGTAGCTGCTAAGGGATTCTCATTAGTTTCAGGTTTAGCAGCCATTTTATTCAAAGAAGATTGAGCTTCAGCCAAAGATGCTATATTTCTTTCAGCATTAGAGAGTTTTTCCTCAATAGTTTTATTGAAAGCAGTTTGTTTACTAATAAACTCTTTAAGCATAACTTCAAGTTCAGAAGGAGCACTCTTATTATTGTTGTAAGAATTTCCATAAGCATTACCATTGTTGGGAGGATAAGGTTTATAATTGTTGTTACCAAAATTGTTCCTATAAGCATTATTACCATAAGCATTGTTGCCAAAGTTGTTATTTCTTATGAAGTTCACATCAACTTGCTCTTCTTGAGCAACCGAAGAGGCTAAAGGAACATTATTTGGATCAATATGGGCTTTCCCATTAACAAGCATGGACATAATAATATCAATCTTATCACTCAAGGAGGAGGTTTCTTCAACAGAATTTACCTTCTTACCTTGTGGAGCTCTCTCAGTATGCCATTTAGAATAATTAACCATCATATTATCCAATAGTGTTGTTGTAGCACCCAAAGTGATGGTCATAAAGGTACCTCCAGCAGCTGAATCCAATAGGTTCCTTGAAGAATAGTTCAATCCTGCATAAAAAGTTTGGATGATCATCCAAGCAGTCAGTCCATGAGTGGGACAATTCTTTACCAAATATTTCATTCTTTCCCAAGCTTGAGCAACATGCTCACTATCAAGCTATTTAAACTTCATTATTTCACTTCTCATGGATATAATCTTAGCAGGAGGATAGTATTTTCCAATAAAAGCATCTTTGCATTTAGTCCAAGAATCAATACTATTCCTAGTTAAGGAATTCAACCATTCTTTAGCTTTTCCTCTCAAAGAGAAAGGAAACAATTTCAGTTTAATAATATCACCATCTATATCCCTATGCTTTTGCATCTCACAAAGTTCAACAAAGTTATTTAGATGGGAAGCATCATCTTCGTTACCAATACCAGAAAATTGTTCTCTCATAACAAGATTGAGCAAAGCAGGTTTTATCTCAAAGAAAGTATTTTCAGCCACAGGTGGAGCAATATGTGTGCTCATAAAATCATTGTTGTTGGTGCTAGTGAAGTCACACAACTTAGTGTTTTCAAGAGTAGTCATTTTTTGGGTTTTCAAATAAGAAGCAAAACAAGCAAAACTAATTTTTTTTGTGTTTTTTGAAGAACAAAACAAGCAAACAAAGCAAAAAGAAACTAAGCAAAACAAAAACAACAAAGTAAAGAGATTGGTTATGAGGGACTCCCCTTGCGAATATGTCCTTGACTCCCTGGCAACGGTGCTAGAAAATCGCTTGATGGCTCAATGCACAGCGCCCAGAAAATTGCTTGATGGCGGTGTTGATGTAGAGCTCATTGGGAACCCCAAGAGGAAGGTATGAT
Organism: Avena insularis; assembly: GCA_023614405.1. Taxonomy (NCBI): domain Eukaryota; kingdom Viridiplantae; phylum Streptophyta; class Magnoliopsida; order Poales; family Poaceae; genus Avena; species Avena insularis. The sequence continues at coordinate 326,350,495 of CM042690.1, read as the reverse complement.
GAGCACAGCAGCAAGTTTCCCTCAGTTATGAAACCAAGGTTTAATCGAACCAGTAGGAGCAAGGAAACACCTCAAAGGTGTTACTAGCTGAGCTTTGGCAGGGCGCACTACCGGTGCTAGTAGCAACATGGAGACCTGCACAACACAACCACAGAACTTTTTCCCCAACTTGCGATGAGGTTGTCAATCTCACCGTGTTTTGCGGAAAACAAAGGATTAAACGTATCGAATGGAAAGAAGTAAAAGTTTGCACAAAGAAGACACAGAGCAGAAACAGTTTATAGATTGTATGTAAAGAAAGAGGACCGGGATCCATAGTTCACTAGAGGTGGCTCTCCTTAGATAGATAACATGCTGGGTGAACAAATTACAGCGGGGCAATTGACAAACACCGAGAAAGCAATACATGCATATACTAATCATCTTGACTACCTTGAGACTTGATTGGGCAATACAACATAATACATAGACTGCCATCCAACTGCATCTATGACTAATAATCCACCTTCAGGTTATCATCCGAACCCCCTCTAGTATTAAGTTGCAAAAAACAGATTATTGCTTTACGAACTGCGTGTAAGGTAAACAATACAATTTTTCTATGAACAAAGGATCGTTGTTTTCTCCCTAGTAGCAACAACACATCTAGTACTTTAGAGATTTCTGTCACTTCCCCAAATTACCAGAGGCATGAACCCACTATCGAGCATAAATACTAACTCTTGGAGTTGCTAGCATCTAATTGGCCAAGATAGCTACTAACAACGGAAAGCATGCAAGATCTCAAATAACAAAGACATGATAGAATCAATAATCAATCTGAAATAGCATCTCAATATTCATCGGATCCCCGCAAACACAACATGTATGAATTACAAATAGATGATCTTGATCATGAACAGAGCTCACAAGATCTAAACATGAAAGCACAAAGGAGGAGAAACCAGCCATCTAGCTACTACATGGATCCGTAGTCCAAGGATGAACTACTCACGCATCACACCAGAGGCTTGCATGGTGATGAAGAAGGCCTGTGGTGAATTCCCTCTCCGGCAGGTGCCGGAAGAGCTTCAGATCCCCGATCTAGGGATGGAGATGACGGCTCTGAGACTCTTTCATGGATTTTTGATCGGGTACCTAGGGTTTTCGTCCCGAGGGCAACTTATAGGCGGAAGGAGAGGCCGAGGGGGTGCTGGGGTCGGCCAGACCACCCCCTGGAGCGGGCCAGGCCTGGCCGCACGGCCAGGTGGTGTGGCCGGCCCCTGGCCCCTCTCCTTCTCATATTCTGGCACTTGATCCCTTCTAGAAAAATAGGCACTTTGGCTTTTGTCACGTCCAATTCCAAGAATATTCATTTTCTGACTTTCCTGGAACCAAAAACAGTAGAAAACAGGCAGCTGGCACGGTGGCTCTTGTTAATAGGTTAGTCCAAGAAATCATATGAAAAGTACTCCAAAGTTGGAACAAAACACAAGAAAGTGGATAAAACCAAGCATGGAACATCAAAAATTATAGATACATTTGCAATGTATCAGCGTCCCGGGCGCTTGTACATGCCATTAAAGTTGCGGACGAACACCTTCTCGAAGTCTGGCTAGGCGTTAATGCTGTTGGGTGCAAGGCTTTTGAGCCATGTCCTTACCGACCCGGTTAGTATAAGGGGGACGTAGCACATAGCTGTGCGCTTGTTCCCATGGGCGATGCCGACTGCCGTAGCATAGTCTATCAGCCAATCTTCCGGCTTCATACTGCTGTCGTACTTGGATGTGTCCCTGGGCAGGGTGAACTTATTCGGAAACGGCTCGTTCCGGATGCGGGGTCTGAAACAAACCGGTCCGGTGGAGTCTTCTTCCTCTGTGACGCGCCCTTGAGCGAGGAGCTCGATGCGATCGCAGGTATCCAGACGATCCGGGTTGGGCGCTCCCACCCGGCCCGAGAGATGGGAACCGGCGGGTCTTGGTGCTCCGGTTGGTGGAGGGGGAGGCGGTGGGTTGCTATTCACCGTTTGCTCCTGGCGCGGTTGGCCCTTGTTGCCAGAGCTGCAGCGCTTGCTACGGGCCTTAGCCGGCTGAGGGGAGGACGCCTATTGGGTGTCGCGAGGTGCGCCCTTGCTGTTGACAGGCGGCTTGCTCCCCTTGGAGTAGCTAGGGTCCTCCTGCATCTGCCAGTTAGCATCATCCTGCTCGTCTGCGATCCGAAGGAGCTCCTGCGCACGAGCGTGCTGGCGGGCTCGCTCCTCGCCCTCCAGGTTGGGAAGTTCATCTGTTGTGGCTCGCACCGTGCACAGATTCTTGATGGGCGTGCTGTAGGTGGGCCGGATGAAGGCGGGCGCGAGATCCGGCTCCCCATCCTTTCGCCTAGCTCGCCGCACTGGCGCCGCACCTGGCTGTACCGGCTCTGCTCCGCGGTAGCCGGAGTGAAGCCGTGCGCGCGGTCGTACTCGCGCCGGGTGATCTCGAGTTGCTTGCGGGTTGCTGCCAGCTCCATGGCCTGCTGGAGGAGGATCTGTCTCTCCATGGCGAAGTTGGCTTCTGCCTCCTCCGGGTTATCCCCGAGGTTAACCGTCGTCAGGAGCTGATCAATGGCCTCTTCCACCGGATTCCGAGGCTGCGGTGGGGCGGAGGTTCCGCCCTCGTCCGTGCCCCGCTCCCGCGGCTGGCGGGGGTGAGAGCTGGAGCCGGCCATCATGACCTCGACGCCGCAGGAAGCGACGAAGGCGCTGCCGCACGGATGTAGTACCCCCGCGACGGAGACGATCTCCCTAGGGAAGCACTCCAGAATGGTGGCGACATAGACGGTGAGGTCGCTGAAAAGTAGGATGGAGCCGTTCGCCGGGAAGGTGGTTCCGGTGAAGCAGGAAGCGTTGTCGATGAGGCAGTCGAACTTGCCGAGCGTGAGCACCAGGCCGGAGGCCATGCGCTCACCGGCTGATGTGCAGGGTCCCATGCGAAACGTGACTCCGGTCGAAGCCATTAGCCCCACGGTGGGCACCAACTATCATTGTATTGGGAACGGCAGTACCTAAGAAGGTTAGATAGAGGTGTGGGGACTACCAGGGAAGCTATCAACGACATC